>PVHT021183543.1:15125879-15161142 GCA_004024745.2 Catagonus wagneri | reverse complement strand
CGGCTCAGATTATGCGCCAGATTTTGGCTGGATTTTGCAACTAAGATATAAATAAATCGCCACCACTTCCCTCAAGGTCCAGAGGGAGACACAGATGTGGAAACAATTAAAAATAAAATATGACCCACAGTAAGACAAGGGTGGGACAAAAAGAGACTAGAGTAGAAAAAACAGAAGGTGTAGCTCTGTCTATGGATTCATGAAGGCTAAGGATCATTGGACCTAAAAAGACAAAGGTCAAGTTTCCCAAGAAGACCTAGTAGGAAGCTCAGAGGGAGCAGCACATGCAAAGCATGGAGTCGTAAAAAGCCTCACAAATCCCTAGAAGGGCAAGAAGTCCTGATGATTAAAGCACAAGGTGAGCTCATCTTATATGTCCTAGAATCGACGGTCTTGCCTTTTGCATTTAAAAGACAGACGGGAAAAGACACATGATAACAAATTTAGACACAGAGGGAAAAAAATTAATCTACTGGTGAAAAATAAAAGACTTACTGACTTGCAGGGATATATCGTTTTGTTTGTTTGTTCAAGCTGAAAATAGAGATAATTTCTGAACTCCCATCTCATGTGGGTTCTTTTTCAAATGTATTGCTCAAGCAGCGTTAGACCAGCAAAACAGAAAACTCAAAATTAGAAAAGAATGACCCAGAATACCTCCACCCTAATAACCACATGTGTTCATATTTCCATGTTCCTTCAAGGCTTCACTTTGGCCCTTCCCTCCCTCGGGGGACTGAGCAAATGGGAACGGGAGTGGACTGCATTTTAATCACGGCAGAACACCGCAGGGCCCCCTGAAGGAGCTGCATGGAAGTCCTGTCCCTGGAGAACTTAGACTAGAGATTGATTATGTATAAACCTGCCTGAAACAGAACTGGCCATTGTCCACTCTTCAAGTTATACATTTCTGGAATACGAAGGGTCAGTGTCAATCTCTAGTTCATAGATTTTTTGTATCTTGGATGCAGAAGCTTATGACCCTCCTAGAGTTCGTGGAGGGTCTTTAGGAACCCAAGGTTCACCTGAACTTGTACACAAATATTTTTGTAAGTACACTCTTGCATTTTCCAGGAAAAAGAGCGTCTGCTTATCAGAGACTTGGTGCATGACTTAAGTCTGACTTTTTGCTTAGTTGTATGCTGTTTATTCCCCAGACCACATCAGATCAACACATTCTCACTCATTGTTCTGAGGCCTAGGATCTGAACAAAGCTGACTCCTGATTCTTGGCAAAGGCTTAAAGCTCTTTCCCGTGCGGCCTTTCAGAAGGTCCTGCTGTTTGTGCTTGGAAAACACATCTCAAATTTGTCACGTGTCTCTATCTCCATCCTCTATCTCCTGGCCAGGCCCCCATCATCATCTGTCACCAGAACAAATACACCAGACTTCAAGCAGGTCTCCTTGGTTCCACCCTTCCCCTGATCCAATCTAATTTTCACAGAGTGTCATGAGGGACTTTTCCTAATGAGGAAAATTATGTCACACACCATACTGAAAATTCTCCAGCGGTTTCTCTCAGGCCTCCAATATAATCCACTTCTCACTTGTACAGCCTCATCTGAGGCTGCCTTCCCCCTCATTCGCCAGGATATACTGGGCTGGACTGACTTCTGCTCCTGAACTTGCCCAGCTATTTCTCACCTCAAGGCCTTCACCCACGTTTCTCCATCTTCTGGAATGTTCCTTTCTCATCCCATGGACAGTGCCTTGCCGTGAATTAGATAGCTCTCAGCTTAAAAATGTCTCCTCCACAGATCGATCTCCACTGATCATCCTGTCTTGGCAGATTCCCATTCTCATCACGGTTTATTTTTCAAGGATGAAGTCTTATTCATTTGTCACAATAGCTATTTTTAGAATGTGTTTTATTTTATTATTTTTTATTATAGTTGATTTACAATGTTCTATCCATTTCTGCTGTACAGCAGAGTGACCCAGTTATATATATATATATTCATTCTTTTTCTCACATTACCTTCCATCATGTTCCATCATGAGTGATTGGATAGAGTTCCCTGTGCTGTACAGCGGGACCTCATTGCTTATCCACTCCAAATGCAATAGTTTGCATCTACCAACCCCAAACTCCCAGTGCATCCCACTCCCTCCCCCTCCCCCTTGGCAACCACAAGTCTGTTCTCCATGTCCATGAATTTGTTTCTTTTCTGTCAACAGATTCATTTTAGAATGTATTTTATGCTTTTTAAATTTTTGTTTTATCTGTTTAGACACTAAGCCTTTAGACACTAAGCCCCGTGGGGGCACAGGCATGGACTTTTTAAATTCGTGGTCACATACCCAGTCCCTGACACAGTGTCTGCCACATAGTAGGGTGAATGGTGGCATGGATAGAGCACTAGGTGAAGGAAGGAAGGGAGGGAGGGAGGAAGGGGAGGAGAGAAGGAAGGAGGGAGGGAGGGGAAAGGAGGGGAGGGGAGAAGAGGAAAGAAAGAGGACCTTACAAGCATCTTCATGGCCCAACTTCATGCACAGAACTAAAGTCACCACCCCAGTATGCTAGGTCCTCAGCTGTGCTAGGATGGCAATGGTTGTCACCAGGGGTGTGAGTTAGTGAGAGCTGAGGAGGCTGCGCCCATTAGAGGGTGTGTCTCCTAGCCCCTTGAGGCTTTCAAGGAGTGCAGGTGATTTCCAGCTCCCATAGTCTGTATCTATAGGGCTGAACATCAGTGTGTTTGTTTTTAAAGTTTGGTCAAAACCGCAGAAAGCTGTGTGTGTGTGTGTGTGTGTGTGTGTGTGTGTGTGTGTCTGAGCCTGCGCACGTGCAGAGGCATGTGCATGCACGCACAAGCACACAGAAGGCTGGAAGTGCTAAAAATTTCCGAAACCTTTGGGAACAGGCTTCAACTAGTGACCTTGGTATCTGGTGTATAAATACCCCGGCTCCCTGACTCCGCAGGTGGGATGATTCTGAAGTGTGTGCATTACACAGCATTCCAACTTTTCCCACAGGAGTAAGCTCCAATCCCCCACTATGATAACTGGCCTGATCCCACGGTCTTTGTTGCTGCCTTCATTTCCTTGTATAACTCCCCCATTTCCTTGTCTGCGTTCGACCTCCCAAATAAACAGCTTGTACTGAAATCTTGGTTTGGGGTTCTGCTTCTGGGAGAAACTATCCTAAGACAAAATCCCCAGCATAGCACTAGGTTCTTTGTAAACCCTCAGTATTATTGCCGTTATTATTATTTTGCTTTTTAGGGCCACACCTATGGCATATGGACGTTCCCAGGCCAGGGGTCGAATCGGATCTACAGCTGTTGGCCTACACCACAGCCACAGCAATGCAGGATCCAAGCCACGCCTGCAACCTACACCACAGCTCACGGCAACGCCGGATCCTTAACCTACTTAGTGAGGCCAGAGATTGAACCTGCAACCTCATGGTTCCTATTCAGATTCATTTCCACTGTGCCACGATGGGAACTCTGTAAACCCTCAGTATTAAAGGGCTGGGCTGTTAACTGTTACAGGAGAAGCTGGCACCTCATCTCAGTGGAAGAGACCTCACTCCGGGCCACCCGAACACCCACAGAAGGGACTCACCACTCCTGAGAGTGAATAATCAGCCTGGGCCTGTCAGCAAACCCAGTCCTGCCTGCATGTATCACCAGCCAGACGACCTCCGCGTGCTGTGAGCTCAGTGTCTGCTGGGAGACCACCAAGATGCTCCTCCCTGGCATCACCTTCCACCAGGGAAGCCAACCGCAGACCTGTGGATGCACCTGTCTCTTCAGGGAAGACAGAAGCTCCCCTGCCCTCCCTGGCTGCTGGAGCATGTCTGGCCAGTTGTCCCTCCTTTGGTCCAGATGCCAGTCAAAGGTGAAGCCAGGGATGTGGTCCGTAACTTGCATTAAGAGCCTCAGCTGGACACAAGCGACTCCCATGACTCTGTCTCTACAGCTCTTTTTGTCCCTTGCCCATTTTGGATCCTTAGAAGTCCCTCCCTATAACTTTATCCTCCATAAAGACGATGGCAGGGGGGATCACCACCGAAGACTCTTCAGTCTTGCAGGCAGGTTGTGAACTCTGAGCCCAGCCCTGCCATCCTAGATACGGTCTGTTCCCTCAGGAAGCCCTAAAGCTAGATTCAGGCTGAGCACTTACAGACACAGGCTCTGAAGTATCACATAAGTTCTCGGCAGACTCCAGCTTCAGGTCTTCAGGGTCCTCTCAGTGTTTGTGGAAACAGAGCCACAAATTCTTTGAGCCAACTGGCTGGTTCCTGGCCACCAGGGGTCTTTTCAGTTAGGAAGGCAAAGACTTTTCTGTCGTGTCAAGGCAAAGACTGAGGTAAAGAAAATCTCTTCAATTCCTCTGCAGTCCGGAGGTGTCACAGCTTTCATTTTAATTGTAAAAACACTCCTGACAGCAAATACTTTTGAAACTTTCCTTTCACTGCCTAATTCCAGGTTGTCACCACATTTTTCTCCTACTCCCTAAAAAGGGTTCCTTGTCTATTTCTTTGTCTGCCTACAGACTGATAACATACACGAAACCGAATCATATTTTTCACACATAAACTTAGCATCTGTTGCATGCCCAGCAATGCTTGAAATGCTGTATGGTCACTAAGAGAGAGGACCTTAGAGTCAGATTATCTGGATTCAAATCCCTGTGCTACCTCTTCTGAAATCTTGGGAAGGTTGGTTAACCTCCCACATGTAATTTTAAAGCATGGTACCTAGTTCTTGAACTCTCCTCCCAGTGAAAGTTGGAGACTATGCCCCTTTTCCTCAAGGCTGTGTAGACTTGGGACTGCTTAGACCTATAGAGTTTAGTAGGAGTGTCCCTATTCCGAGGATAGATCATTAAAGGCCATGCAACTTTTGTCTGGTTTCTAGAAACACTCACATGTGGAGTGCTGGGCCACCTTATATGAAGACCGGCTATCCTGAGACAGCCGGGTTCGAGTGGCCATGGTAGATGCACCAGTCTACACTTCCAGTTGAGCCTAGTCTTGGGTCAACCCAGCCCAGGCACCAGGTGTGGGAGTGAAGAATCCCTCTTAGAAATGGATTCACCAGCTCAGCTATTCCTAACCCCAGTTGTTTGGGTTACTCCAGCCATTCATGAAACCCCAGCAGAGGCCCCAGTCCTCATCAGGCAAGTTCCCCTGCTATGCCCTTTCTAAAGTCCTGATCCACAAAAGCTATGGGCTTACTGGAATAGGTGTTGTTTTATGGTATTAAATTGTGTGACAGTTTGTTACACGGTGATAGCTAACCAGAACATCGCCTAATCCTCATTTGCCTCATCTGTAAAATGGTGCCACTAAGGGTGCCTGCCTTGTGCGGTTTTATGAGAAGTAAATGATGGCCATGCATCTGGCACACTGAAAGCACTCAAGTGACAATAATTATTATCATCACCTTCACTGTTTCATTTAATTGAAGAACATATGGATTTGATTATTATCATCACCTTCACTGTTTTGTTTAATTGAAGAACATATGGGTTAAATATATTCGATGTGACTCCACCAGTTATTTTTTTTGTGCAAACTTCCTCTTCTAATTAGATAAATAAGAGATATTCATGGGAAAGATGAGCCCAACTTTCAGCTAAAACTAATTTGTCTGCAAGGTTGCAGAATGTTATTAGTTCTTTAAAAGGTGCTAATAGGGCGATGGTAAATATATTTGTGATGGGGGTGGTATCCAGGCGTCACTGTGACTCCACATTTGTCTGACATTCTCCCCATGCAGAAGCTTACAAATTGATTGATGTCGATGTAACGAGAGGCACGGGGATGGCGCGGACACGCACGCCATACACTCTCGGAAGCCACTGTAGAGCAGACGACCCAAAGTGGTAACTGACACTCCCATTAGCAGGCTTCATGTTCCCTTCCAAGCCTAAACGCTTTTATTTTCTCTTCCACAGATCGATCCGGCGGGCAGGAAAGCGTCTGTCTGCCACGTCAGAGCAGTGAGACCCCAGCGGGTCAGAGGGTCCCAGCCCCTCATCGGGGTTCCTCACTCCCGGCCAAGCTGAGCAGGTGTCTGAGACGCGGGCTGGACCACACTTGAGCATCCAGCCGTCAGCGCACCAAATCAGATCTGATCGGGCCCGCGGAAGATAAATGAGCTGGAGTCCCCCAGCCCCAGATTTGGTCATCTCTTTATGAGCTCTGAAGGGCCTATTAGCAGCTCTGATGAGTACTGGGGGAGATGAAGTCGGCCTCGAACAACGTTAGTCGGCAGAATCAAATCACTCCCAGTCCCCTGGGGAGAAGGAGACGGGCTGGCTTTCAGACACAGCATCCTCGCCTCTCCATCGCCCAGGTTTATATGAACACTCCATGGGGTAAAAAAAAAAGGTAAGCACTTTTTTTTTTTTCCAGTAGAATCACCTAAGAATTTCCTCATATATCTAATAGCTTCTCCTCAGGCAATTTGATGTCCCTGCTTAGACAGGTGTGCTCTTATTTCCCCTCTCAGAGTCTCTACCTGGGAGGGGCTGTCACCATCGAGAAACGCCAGCCAAAGCCGGCTCCCTGGTCACCCTCTCTGAGCCCTGCATCCCACTCAGTTCTCTAGAAACTGGGCCTGCCTTCAGGGCACTGAGGCCATGTGGAGTGGGGGACACAGGACACAGGACAGCACTTGGTTGCTGGGAGACCGTGGGCCACTAACCCTCTCCAGCCACAGTTAACTCTTCTGTAAGATGGGACAGCTGGTTCCATCCCAGTGTGGCCACTGTGAGGATCAAATGGAATCATGGAATCATGTGTATACAGCTGAGTAGACACATGTTAAATTCCCTCCCTCCCTTTGCTCGTACCCAGCATAACTGCTTGGGCCTGATCCAGGGGCATCTAGAGAAGACAAAAAGTTAGACCAAGGGTTTCGCCAAGATGAAGATAATTAAAGCTAGGACAAGATTTGAGAAGAAAGAAACACCTTCCTGAAGACAGGTGGAGGCTAATAAATGTACACGTTGCTGTTACCCTACATCTCAGGTCACATTATAGAGACCAAAGAAGACTTAGATATGAATCCTGACTTGCCAGCTGTGTGACCTCGGTCTGATCACTTACCCTCTCTGATCCTCCATTTCTAGATCTGTAGAATAGGACCAATAATACTCTTCATGTTGGTTCTTGCAAGAAAAGTATATGCAATCCCTGACGGAGTAGCTGACACTCTTGTCTTGCGCCATAAATATCAGTTACCTTCCCCTTTCTTTTCTTGTTTCCCTCTGTGGAATGTGAGCTATTTGCCCAGCTGCCTTGCCCCACACCCTTCTTCTCACTGTGTGCCTGTCCCCTTCCTTTGCTTTATTCTTTACCCGCTCTGAGGCCACTTGGCTCTGGCAGGCATCTTGCTCAGAAGCGCCTCCAGCCCCTAGTGTCCAGACGTGCATCTGTCATAAACTTCCTCACAGGATACGCTGTGATCGGTGGTCTCTGACTCCCCTACCTCACTGCGAGCTCCCTGAGGTTGGGGAATGTCTCTACTGGTTATGTAATGATTAATGGAGAGATCTTACGTTTTTGCTTTTTAAATACAGAGAACGCTACGCACTGGGCCAAAATATACAAGAGAGCAGAGAATGAGACAGACAAGGAACTCACCCTCTTAGGACTTAAATTCGAGGGAGTAGAAGGAGGCAGAAACCAAACCCAAAATACACATAAACGCTAAGAAAATTATTGTCTGTATATATCCTTCCAGGGGTGGAAAACAAAGGATAGAGGTGAGAGAATCAGAAGCAAGTGGCTTTTGGTGGAAAAAGCTTTCCAAGGAGGCTGCACTCAGTGAGGATGTCACATAAGACACAAGGGAGGACCTCTGAGGGACTCCGGTGATGACATAAAAAATGAAGGAGCACCGTCTTTGCCAAAAGCCAAGAGGAGAGAACTTTTCAGGGAGAGGGGCTAGGATGTGCAAAGGGCCTGAGGCAGGGAAGGGCTTGGTAGCTCTTGGCGTAAAGCGAAGTTATTGTACCCAGAGCAGAATGAACGATCAGGAGAGCGTGTGTGATAAACCTCAGGAAGGAGGCAGGAAGCAGGTCACAGGGCTCAGCAGGACAAAGTAAGACATTGAGATTAGAGACTGGCAAACTCTGGCCCACAGGTCAAGACTGGCCTGCAGTCTGTTTTCATAAATCAGGTTTTGTTAGCACGCAGCCACACCCATGTGTATGGATACACGTTTACAGATCGCCTATGGTTGCTTTCAGGCCACAGGGACACAGCCAAGTACTCGCAAGACACCTCATAGCCCACAAAGCCAGAAACATATGCTATCTGACCCTTTACAGAAAAAGCCTGCCCACTCCTAGCTTAGCTGATGCAAAAAGAAGCCGGGGTGAAGGGTTTTCAACTGAGGAGGGATGTGATCTGATCAGACACTCAGAAGAGGGCCTGGCGCAGACTAGCTTCACCAACGTGCTTGTCCAATGAATGAGCGGATACTTAGATGAATAACACTTCATTATCCATAACCGTATAATATAATCCTCTCCAGGAGCACAAATAATCGGGGGTTTACGGGACTGAGGGGCAGCCCCCCATCCATCCAGGAAGACTACGTTTTTCACAGCACTAACAGCTGACGGATACTTAGAAAATTGAATGTTTTATGCAGCTTCAGATTGGAAATAGCAGTGCGGTTTTCACCACAGGGAACCCTCTTAATGTAAATCCAACCCAATTACACACACGCAGGCAGGCGCCGAATTTGCAGCAAGACTGAGTCTTGCCTAGCAGCAAATGAGGCACGGCTCGTGAGAGGGAAGGGAGGCCTGCTGGGGATGGTGCAGGATGCAGAAGACCTCTCCCCCGGGGGCCCGCTGCCTGTGACTCATGTGTAGAGGGTGCTGGGTGGCTTGCAGGGCCCCAAAGAAAAAGGCTAGAGCGGTTTATGCAAATGCACGCCAAGCTTCACTCTGCAATTGCAAAATCATAAATAGGGGAAATTGCTTGAAAATCATAACTAAGTTTTGGCCTCCAAAGGCCATTCCTCTGGCCGGTTACACATGACCAAAGCCTTAGGGAAAGCTAGAGACTGGGGCCTTTTTTTTCCTCCACCAGTGGCAATAAGCTTTGTGAGTTACTTGCAAGTCTGGATGTGCCCAGTGATGGGTGTTCTCAAGCCTGAGGTAGGCTGGACCCAGAAATGGATAAATTAAACATTTGTGATATGGTCCGGTCCTTATGAAGGTAATGCCTTTCTGAGAGCTGCAGGGTCCCCCATGCAATGCCCCCACCCCTGAAATACGGATATGGGGCACTTGCCACCACCTGCTAGGGCTGGTGGCACCTGCTACCACCAGGGATTCTCTTAAGAACTTGTATTGGTTTGGGCTGCCATAACAAACTACCACAAAGTGGGTGGCTTAAAACAATAGAAGTGTACTTTCTCTCAGTTCTGGAGCCAGAAATCTAAACTACAGTGCAGGCAGTGTCACACTTTCTCCCAAACTCTAAGGGAAGATCTTCTTTCTCCGTTCCTAGCTTCCAGTGGTGGCTGGCAATCCTTAGTGTGCCTGGTTTGTGGCTGCATTATTCTCATCTCTGCATCCATTGGCACATGGCTTTCTCCCCATAGGTCTCTGAGTGCAAATTTCCCTCTTTTTATAAGGATACCAATCACTGGAGTAGGGACCAGCCTAATCCAATATGACCTCATCTGGATGTGATTATATCTGCAAAGACTGTATTTCCTAATAAGGTCATATTCACATGGGTCCCAGTGGTCAGTATTTGAACATATCTTGGGGAGGACAGAATTCTACCCGTGACAGAGCTGTAGGTCAAAGTCCTGTGGAAGGGTCCTACAGGAAGAAGGACCCACCCATGGCACGGATTAGGCATTATTCTCACTGGCTAGAGAGGGCATTTGGAGAAAGCAGTGATGTTCCCACTGGTGTGAAGGTTCTGCCAGTGATAGTCTGAGTATCAGGCAGACCAGTGCATGAAAGGCTGGACCTCCAACCCAACCGTTGGACACCCAAGTCACCCCCTTTCCAGAGGTGCTTTTCGCAGCTCTTTCTCCCAGCACGCCCCACAGACAGACACCTCACCCTCTGCCTTTTGCCGACCGACCCTCCACTCTCCCACGCTCCCCGCCTGTCTGCCTCACACCCACAGCAAAGGCTCAGTCTCTTCTTTTCTCTTTACGGACTTCAGTGACTCACGGAAGAACCAAGTGACACTCAGAACATGAGCTTAAATGGATTCCCCTTCATCAGAGGTGGGAGGGGCGCTATCGTATATTTTTGTCAATAAAAACAATGATAAACACGGAGTGATTTCCCTTCCTGGCGTGAAGATATTTTTCTTCCACCTTAGAAAAGGCATCTTTCTGCCCAAGACATGTCTGATCAACAATGTCTGATGCATCAAAGAGAAAAATAGACAGAAGTCTGGAAGGTCTTACACCCCTGCCAGCTTTGACAAGTGGTGTGGTCCACACCTAAACTCTGAAATGTCCAGAGAAGGAGCTCCTGGAAAGGCCTATAGCCTAATTTTAAATGGAAACTTCTACTCAAAGCTAAGGGCTCCAAAGAAGGAAAATCCATCTGCATCAGTATATCTCAGTCTGTAATGTGACCACAGATCACCCGGGGAGCTTATGAGACTGCAGATTCCGGCTCAGTAGATCTGTGTTGGGGCCGGCGAGTGTGCTGTTGTCCAAGGCCCTTCGTGATGGCGGTGCTTGTCCCCTGACCATACCTCAAGTACCAAGGGGCTACCATCGCTCACCCTGAGCACGTGTGTCCAAGCCGCGAGACGGCCAATTGTCATGCTGATCCCTCTTAGTCAACATGGGAAATCATCCGAGAAAAATGAAAAGGACTCCCTGGTTCCCATGAGCATCTTCGAAGCCACCTTCATCTTGAACAGCAAGTAAGGGCTTAGAAAGGCGGTTATGTTTTCCTAAATTGGCACTCCTGCCAAACAAGTTTCTACCACTACGTAATCTTTAAAAAGATCCTATGATTTATAGGAAAAAATAAAGGTTTCATCTTTTTCTGGGGGGGGCGCACTCATGGCATATGGAGGTTCCCAGGCTAGGGGTAGAGTCGGAGCTATAGCTGCCGGCCTACACCACAGCCACAGCAACACCAGATCTGAACCGCGTCTGTGACCTACACCATAGCTCATGGCAATACCGAATCCTTAACCCACTGAGCAAGGCCAGGGATGAAACCTGCAACCTCATGGTTCCCAGTCAGATTTGTTTCTGCTGTGCCACGACAGGAACTCTGGTTTTGTAATTTTATGGCAGGAAATGGAAGGAAGGTTTCATATTGAGGTCTGCGTCCATGCAGACACATTTAACCCTCACTAAAACCTAATGAGAAAGGTGGAGAAACCGAGGCCCCGGGAATCGAAATCCAAAATTGGCTCTAAGCACCACCATTATTTCACGGGAATGCAGTGGCCTTCATGGCCTGTGTTGATGGGTTCCTCTTTGGTTTTCCCCTTTGAAGCTCAAGCCTGATTTCTCTTTGCCGGGACCCACTGTAGATCTAGACAGCAACCAAGTGTACATCCCTACTCTCTCCAAACCTCCGCTTGCTCCCGTTAAAACTGCGTATCCACAGGGTCCACTTCAGAGAGGCTGATAGAGAATCAACTTAGGGGGATTGCCCTGCACGGATCCCTCTACCCAACCATGGGGGCCGAAGGAAGGGAAGGGCAGGAGTCCCAAATCACTGTTCCTGGCCCCAGAAATCCACCGCCCAGTCATTTCCTGCATGTGCCAACTTCCTCTCCACGGCACCCAGTTACGGGGCTCCTCACCCATGACAGCAGGGCAAGGAGTGGCCAGGGCTGAAATGAAATTGTGACTAACTTCTGAATAAACCATGGGGATGCCAGGATTAGGATTTCCACCCCCGTCGCATAACTCTTTGACCTTTTATGAGTGGGGATGTTGGGGAAATGACCACAGAAGGGGTGACTTGAATGCAGCTGGGGTATCTGAGAGTGCCAGTTCCTTCAAAACCTGCACGTGGCATAGTTTTCTGGGAAATAGCTCAGCTCCAGAACCTGGCTTGGAAGCCTGATTCTGTATGACCAGGGGCAAAGCACTTCACCTTTCAGGTGCCTTACTTTCCTCATCTCTAAATGTCCTACGTTCTTGTAAAAGGCACATGAAGTAACACACAAGCTGCTCTTACGTATGTTCCTGCCTCATAGTAAGCACTCAATAAAAAAAGCGATCACTATTATTTTTATTTTATCATCATCCTGCCAATGTAACTTAAACCTTTTCCCTGTAGCTCCTGTCTTTTCACAGTCTGGGTTAAGAGAGTCAGACATGGTTTGACACTGCATGTTTCTTTTTTTCTTCTTTCCCCCGGTAAACACAGTCAGAGTCCCAGAGTTTCTTGTAAGATGAGATTTTTTGTGTGTGTGGTATTTAATTTGGCAAAAGGTAAATGCTAATTTTTTCCAGCTTTATTGAGATATAATTGACATGTAATATTTTATATATTTAAGGTATACAATGTAACGATTGAGATACATACACTCAGTGTTTTCATATGGAGTAGCCACCGGAAATAATTTCCCCTAGTTCTGGAATAAAGTATCTTATCTTGAAAAAAGTAGCAAGGAAGTCTGATCTAAAATGCTACATCTTATAGGGAGGTGGTGTGTTGCCAGAACATGGTGGAAGATTCTAAGGTCTTAACATGGGCTGGATGGGGGGAAAAGATGATTAACTGGTGATGTCCGATATGATCACAGTAATGGGCAACTGACAACAGAACAGACCCGCAGCTCTTTTGCTTTCCCTGTAGTGTAGAAGACAGCAACAACCTTGGAGTCAAAAGAGTTGATTCAATCCTGACTTTGTCCCTTAATGAGTGGTGTGGCTTTGAACAAATTACCCAGAATTCCAGGCCCCAATTCCTGACTTTTATGAATGGGGGGCTAGTCTGACTATTCTATGAACTGACTACACATAATTTAGTTTTAGACATAACGTGAGGACTAACAGTATCAAATCTCTCCTTGACTCTTCTTCCAATTCCTTCTCTCCTTTTTCTCTCCCTCCCTTCCTCTTTCATGATCCCTTTATACTTTCTGAAGACTGGCTAGCCCGCCTCTCCTTTCTCCCTTTGATTTTTCTGATGACCCATCCCCCCACAATTTCTTCTTGAATAGGAATATTTCCACCCTCCTCCCAGAGCACAAGTGCTGGCCCCCAGTTCTGAACCTGTGGGATCAGGGAATCTCATCACATTGCTGGTGGTTTGTCCTAGACAGCCTTGCACAAAATAATGTTGGGAAAGCTTAACCTTCAAAGTCTCCGCTAACTATTCTAGAAAACAGACCATTCAGACGCCATCATTGATTGACTAAGCTTCTCCGAAATGCCTGTTTTCTTTTGGTCATTGGGGATACAGATATGAAAGAGATCATCTTGTACTGGACAGGTGGAGTAATTAAATTACCTTAGGGGCTGAAAGCAGAATTCCTAGAGGAGGTCAGAGCTGAACTGGGTGTTAGAGTTTATTTCAGCAGAGCAGAGATAGTTTATGAAAGGCACAGGGATTCCCAAACATAAAATCAAAGAATCCCAGAAGGGGGCACACTCTAATACTACCAATTCCCCTTGGAGGGCCTTCTCCCCACTCCACCCTACCCCTCCCCTGCACCCCATTTCCTAGAAAACTTCTGTTCTTCCATCCCATGATCCAGGCTTACCTCTCTCACCTTAGTCGCCTCTCCCAGCATGAGTTAGCCTGTGTCCCAGGCTCTCCAGCTTAGTTACCATCTAATCCCGCAACCCAACCCAGTGAATTTCAAAGAGTAACCCAAAGGGAACACCCAAAGAATCACCTGGGGAGATTTTAAAAAATGCAGTGTCCAGGGCCCCACCCATGATTTTCTGAGTCAGAATAGCAAGGAGATTACAGGAGTCTACATATTCGTAAGATCTCCCCACAATTTCACTGTACATCCAAGACTAAGAGCTATAGACTCCGTTCTTGCTAAGGTCACATGAGTTGATAACAGCTTACCCTTCCTGGAAATTTATTGAACCTCTTCTATAGGCCAGCCATTCGGTGAAAAAAGTTCATATACATCATCTCTTTGAAAGTGATCGTGCCATTGATCTGTGCCCTGGTTTGAGCCGGCTTCAAACATCATTACATTTAATTCTCCCAACAACTGTATTGACAACTGCATAGAATGAGAATAAATTCTATAGAGGTCCTGATGTGGCATCTCTGAAGCACCAGAATGCAGGTTTGATTCCCAGGCCAGCACAGTCAGTTAAAGGATTCGGCATTGCCTCAGCTTCGGCATAGGTCGCAACTGTAGCTCAGATTCGATCCCTGGCCTAGGAGCTCCTTATGTCACAGAGTGGCCAAAAAAATAAGAAGAAAGAAAGAAAGAAAGAAAGAAAGAAAGAAAGAAAGAAAGAAAGAAAGAAAGAAAGAAAGAGAAAGAAAGAAAGGGAGAGAGAGAGAGAGAGGGAGGGAGGGAGGGAGGGAGGAAGGAAGGAAGGAAGGAAGGAAGGAAGGAAGGAAGGAAGGAAGGAAGGAGAGAGAAAGAAAGAAAGAAAGAAAGAAAGAAGAAAGGGAAAGAGAGAAAGAAAAGAAAAATTCTGCAAGGTGTATTTTACTCCCAAATAGTTTGAAATTGGGAAGTAACACAAATAGCTTTGGTGTGTGTGTATCTTTGTGCCCTCACTGTTGGCGCTCCCTGGCTGCACTCGGGACCATTTTCCCTGCCTTCCATATTGGAAGCTCTCACTCACCCTCTCTCAGATCTGGCTGGGCCCCCCTTGTGTGTGTCTTCTCCATGTAGAAACCTGCCGGGGTGTTCCTGTTGTGGTTCAGTGGGTTACAAACCCGAGTAGTCTATGAAGACGTGGGTTCTATCCCTGGCCTCGCTCAGTGGGTCAAGGATCTGGACTTGCTTCAAACTTCAGTGTAGGTCAACAGATGTGGCTCAGATCCATTGTTGCTGTGGCTGTGGTGGAGGCTGGCATCTGTAGCTCTGATTTGACCCCTTACCTGGGAACTTCCATTTCCATATGCTGCTGATGTGACCCAAAAAAGAAAGAAAAAAGAAAGAGAGAGAGAAAGAAAGAGAGAAAGAAGATAGAAAAGGAAGGAAGGAAGGAAGGAAGGAAGGAAGGAAGGAAGGAAGGAAGGAAGGAAGGAAGGAAGGAAGGAAGGAAAAGAGAAAGAGAGAAAGAAACCTGCCCGGCAGAGTCAGGCTTGGCCAATGAGCCTGGAACCACCCCTTCCTTTGTTAGAGAGAGAAGCACCTAAGGTCCATTTGCTGAACCACCATCCATTCCCAACAGGCACCTGGCAGCTAACAGATTAATTGTAGCGATGGATTATGTTTCCTGAGCACCTACTACAGCCCAGAGCCTGAGCAAACCCTCAATGTGGATTAGCATTCTTCTCCGCACGGCAGCCTGAACCAGCTTTTTGAAACAGAAACTCGTTGTCCAACCCTCTTGTTTAAAATATTTCAGTGAATTCCCAGTGCTCAGAAGAAATATCCAAACCATAGGCTCGTGCCGGCTTCCGCAGCCAGTCCGGCCCTCTCCCCCACTCCTCTCTGCCCTCCCACAACCATCCTTGTCATCTGACAGGGACTCTCGGTAGGGCTGGGTGCTCACTTTGAGACAGTGGCAAGTGTTTGTGGGCTGTCTCTGGTATTGACTGGCTGTCCCCACCTGCTTGGTTGTCATCCAGGGCGGAATTCACGAAGTGGCCAATTATTATTCACTGTGACTTCACACGCGGCACACCAGCACAGACATACGCCTGGAACACTGTCATTTCTGCTTTTCAGCTGCTTCAACGTTACTCAGTTTCTAGCTTGCCAGAAATGCCCAGTGGATAGTTCCAAATGGTATAGTTCCCAAGGATGGGCAGCATCAACCTGGATGACAGAAGAGACCGCCCCTCTGCAATAAAGGGATGCTTGATGCCTGGGACCTAGATGCAGCTTGCTCTGGAGGAAATGCAATAATATTTCCTCTCACCTGCATCCTGTCTCATCTTCCCCTGTCTCAGTTCACCCTCCTCTAGCCTCAGGAGACAGCCAGGCCAACCTGTAGTCAATGATGGTGTCCATTTCACAGATGAAGAAAACTGAGGCTCAGAGATGTGAAACAATTTGCTCAAGGTCGCATGGTCAAGAAGCAACAGAATTTATTTTTCTTTTTAGGGCCATACCCGCGGCATATGGGGGTTCCCGGGCTAGGGGTTAAATCAGAGCTGCAGCTGCCGGCCTACCCCATGGCCACCACAACGCAGAATCCAAGTCACATCTGTGACTTACACTGCAGCTTGCAGCAAGGTCCGATCCTTAACGTAATGAGCGAGGCCAGGAATCAAGCCCTCATCTTCATGGAGACCATGTCAGGTTCTTAACCTGCTGAGCCGCAATGGGAGCTCCTAGAATTGTGTTTGAACATGTGCCAGCCTTTGAAGGAAAGGTGGCATCTGGGCAGGAGAGGCTCTGCTGAAGCGGCAAGCCTGCATAGCAGACCCCCACCCTCCCAGGGAGCGGCAGGGGAGGGGGCTACAGTGTCCAGAGCAGAAGTTTTGCCCCTCAGCCTTTGCTAAATATGAGAGAGCAGACTCGATCTTTTCTCGTGGCAACTCCATACTGCCTGGTAGGGCTCCTAACTCTTCTTTATCCCAAATTTTGAGTTTAATGTCCTTACTCTCCCAGCCAAGACTTCCTGGGTTAGCTTGAGGGCAGAGCGATCCACTGAAAAGAAAGATGATTTCCGGTGTCGGTGCCTCAAGGGCACTGCCAAGTGCTGGCCTCTCCATCTTCAAGACATTTCCTGTCTGAGTCTCTCTCGGTGCCTTTACCCATTGTCCCAGTCCAGACCACAGCATCCTCCACCTGGGCTAAGGACTCAGCCCTCCCTGCCTCCAGCCTCGCCACTTCCAGGGGACCCCGGCTTCTTCCCTACAGAGCTGGGACCACATGCATGGTCAATGGAAGGACCACATGCACAGTCAACGGAAGGACCACATGCACAGTCAACAGAAGGACCACATGCATGGTCAATGGAAGGACCACATGCACGGTCAAGGGCAGTGCAGCAGCACTAGAGGGTTGAGACCCTATGCAGGGTCTGGACTCAAGCGATGTGGATTTGGGCCTCTGCTCCACCACCTACTCATTGAGAAGATTACTTTCTGAGACTCATTTTCTTTGTGTATTCATTGAGAATAATTCTCTTTTTTTCTAATTAGCCTGGTCATGAGAATTAAGTGGGTTAGTAAGTAGAACAATGCCATACTATTTTTTCACCACTCTTTCTAAAGCCTCAGGGGCTGCTGCATGCCCATCACTACAGAAATTACTCCTGGTGATTGAACCCCATGCCCCCTTCCAACACCCCCCTTCCAGCTCACGTTCTGAGGCCCTCACAACTGGATCTGCCCTCGCTGCCAGCCCCTGAGACCTGTCTCTACTTCTCTACCCTGGGAGACTGGAGACTTCCTTGTCCTGCCTTCTCTCTCCACCACCCGTAGCCTTGTTTCTCCATGTCATCCTCTAACCACCTGCATGGCGGCCCTGAGGAGCTGGTTGGAAAATGTTGATTCCTGGGCCCCATCCCACAAGGCTACATTTTGTTGTAAGTCCACGCCTGTGGAATATGGAGGCTTCCAGGCTAGGGGTCGAATAGGAGCTGCAGCTGCCGGCACACCACAGTCACAGCCACGCCAAATCCGAGCTGCATCTGTGACCCAAGCCGCAGCTTGCAGCAATGCTGGATCCTTAACCCACTGAGTAAAGCCTGAGATCAAACCCACATCCTCACGGACACTCTGTCAAGTTCTTAACCCACTCAGCCACAATCGGAACTCCAGATGCTACTTTTTTTTGGCCTTTTTTTAGGGCCTCCCCTTCAGAATATGGAAGTTTCCAGGCTAGAGGTCAAATTAGAGCTGTAGCTGCCAGCCTATGCCCTGGATCTGAGCTGTGTCTGCAACCTTCACCACAGCTCATGGAAACACAAGATCCTTAACCCACTGAGCAAGGCCAGGGATCAAACCCACATCCTCATGGATGCTAGTAGGATTCATTTCTGCTGAGCCACAACAGGCACTTTAGATGCTACATTTTTAACAAATTCACCAGAAGGTCTGCAAGTCCGTGAACTCTGTGAGCCACGAACCCACACATTCTTGTCACGTGATGAGCTCTGTGGCTGAGTCTGAGCTTCTCCATCCTCATCTTCCCCATGTGCCCACCAAATGCTCGAGCCCCCGCCCAGGAGCCCCCTCTTCTATCCTCTGGAGAGCGTCTGTCCTTCCTCCCAGGGGCAGCTCCCTGGCCACTCCTTCAAGGAAGCCTCCTTGGCTCCAGAAGACTGAGCTGCTTTTGCCTTCCTCTGTGTGTTTCGCAGCAATTTGCTTATCATTGTAAGATGTGGGCTACCTTCATCAGGGGCCTGAGCATCTGAAGCCACCCAAGCAGGGTCTTCTGCCTCAGATCAGGTGGGAGGCTGGGAAGAGGGTCAGATAATGGCCTGAAAAGAAAGCGAGCCTTTCAGTCTTTCGGAGCAACCACTGTGGACACTTACGTTCATGGATGGCTTTGTTTCTTCCTTCTAAATCAGGTGAGCCTTGTCACCCAGATCTGACAGGTGAGGAGACTGCAGCTGTGTTGCTGACAAGGGGCAGAGCTGGGCATCAACCCCGGCTCTACCTGTCTGCAGATATATTGCGAAGATATTATACTGAGAGCTGGAGACAGTGGCCATAAAAGAGCTGATGATAAGCCAAAGACCTCGATTCTTCCACTGCGCACATTGGGTCCCCGAGGACCCCTCTTTGCCTGCAGCACGTCCCTGACTCTGAGCCAGGCCTCTGACCCAGGGTTACCCTGGTCTAAATACCAGCGTCATCATCAAAAGTGCAGACCCTGTTCACTGCTTAAATTTACAGACTTCTTTATACTCCCACAGAAATGCAATCCAGAATGACCCTCACACCAGGCATCCATCAAAAATCTGGGCGATTTCCCTCTTTATTACAGGACAGGAAGGGCTGATCAGAGAGGAGGAGGGCAGCGGAGGAGGAGAAATTAATGTATTAGATGTTGGGTTTCAATTGTGGAGTTACTAATCTAATCACTGACAGCTTCCCCTGCTAGATGTACAGCTTTCCAAAAATTAGAAATATCCTCTTTTTCCAAAAGGCTGTTGGAGAGGAGATAATTACACCAATACAATCTGTGCTTATTCTCAGAGTTGTCTTTTTTTTTTTTTTAAACACAACAACATTTCCTACACGTGTTCAGTGAAGCCGAAAATGCTATTTTGATAATGGGCCCACAGAACGTTTAATAGGCCTGGATGACAATGTGAGACTTTCTTAAGGACAGAGAAGGCAATGAAAAGCTATTATAGAAGTCATTAATGGGAACTGGAGGTCTGCCGGAGACATCACTGCAATTCTCAGTTTTGCTGTTTTCTTTCTTTTTTTTCTTTTCCTTTTCTTTCTTTCTTTTTTTTTTTTAGGGCCACACTATTGGCATATGGAAGTTCCCAGGCTAAGGGTCAAATCGGAGCTACACTGCTGGCCTACGCTACAGCCACAGCAACACGGGATCCAAGCCATGTTTGCAACCTAGACCACAGCTCATAGCAATGCCGGATCCTTCACCCACTGAGCAAGGCCAGGGATCGAACCCATGTCCTCATGGAGACTAGTCGGGTTCATTACTGCTAAGCCACAGCGAGAACTCACAGTTTTGCTGTTTTCTTAATAAAGCTCTTTGGAGTTCAGCTCTGAAGTGTGATCTCCCCAAACCCAGAGCCCTTGATCCCGTCCTCATTCAACCTGGCCTTCCCTCTTACCAAGACTGACCGCTCCTTCCGCAGCCTCTCCCCACCGCCATTTAATAACAGTTGATTGAGTAGCTACCATGGGCCAGTCTCGCCATTACGTGCTAGCGGTAAGGCAAACATCATCTTGGTCCCTGCACTTCACAGCCCCAAGGAAGGCAGACAGGAAAAGAGGACAACGATCCATTGCAGTGGGTTCTATGCAAAGGCAGCATGGCGCCCTGTGGAAGCAGCTGAAGTTTCTGGTCTTGAGAGATGAGTAGGATTTCCCCAGAGTGAGAGACAGCCTTGTTATTTGGCATAAATCCCATACCTATCCCTGGACCCACTACCAAGGGCAAAGTATGAAAAAACATATCTGATTGGCAACAGGATGACATGCCCATCCTTGAGAATAACAATGAAGTGGGGAGTTCCCCTTGTGGCTCGGTGGGTTACAAACCCAACTAATATCCATGAGGACATAGGTTCGAGCCCTGGCCTCGCTCAGTGAGTTAAGGATTTGATGTTGTCATGATCTGTAGATCTCAGGCACAGCTCTGATCCTGCATTGCTGTGGCTGTGGTGTAAATCGGCAGCTGTAGCTCAGATTTGACCCCTAGCCTGGGAACCTCCATATGCTGCGAGTGTGGCCCTAAAAAGACAAAAACAAACAAACCAAAAACAATGAAAACAACCCTTGGGAAACTCCTTGGAGACCCACTATAGGGTAAAGGCTGTTCCCCAAGGTGCAGGGTGGTCGTGTTACCAGAAACAGTGGGGACAGAGGCTGACCAGGCTCAAATAGCAGCTGTCCACTGACCAGGTCGCCCCTCACTACCCCCAACAGAGGTTATACCAGGCAAAACAGGGCGGGGCAGCTGTTTTGCCTGAGGATAAGCTCTGCAGATAGATGAGTTCACAGTTCCTGGAACTTGACCCCAAAATGCGTTATTTCTCAGGCAAAGCAGCCTCAATAAAGCTCAGTTTCCTAAACCAAAAGTCCTTATTCTCCTTGGAATTAAGGGATGCTTGCCTGTCTGAAGTTCATGGGCATGGTTGTTCTCCCAGGATGAGAAGAGGAGAAATCATCTCACCATTCTATCCGATTTCCTAGAATAATAAAAAAGAAAACGACTGAATTGTGTATCTCAAGAAACTTTCCAGCTACATAAATAATAAAAATCCAACAGGGAAATATTACTCTGGAGAAGTGGCTAAGTCCCCAGAAGCTTTGAGAAAGGAGAAAGAAGTTTTGCTACCAAGTGAGTGAAGAGTCAAGTACACTTATGGAAAAGAGGTCACACTAGGAGTCTGGACATAAAACTTACAGAAATGAATCAAGACAAACGGGTTCAGCTCAGAAGAATTGATGAGCCATTGTTGATGCTTGCAGGTATTCAAAATACCCTCATGCACACGACTTCCCTTCACGTTCCTAAGAAGCCCGAGACATGAGCAAGTTTTCTAGTTGAGAAAACTTGTCATCCAAAGAAGTAAATTCCAAACTAGTTATAAGGGAGGGTAGTGGAAACCGGAACCTAGGGGATCCATTAGGGTCTATTGAATTCTAAAGATTATAAGTTTGAGGTTAGTGTAGGCAAACTAGTGCATTTGGAATGGATAAGCATTTTTATTATTCTAGGAAATCAGATAGAATGGTGAGGTGATTTTTCTCTTCTCATCCTGGGAGAACAACCATGCCCATGAACTTCAGACAGGCAAACACGGGGAGCTATATCCAATCACTCATGAAGGAATGTGATGGAAGATAATGTGAGAAAAAGGATGTATGTATACATTATATATATATATGTGTGTGTTCTTTTTCATATATGTGTGTGTGTGTGTGTGTGTGTGTGTGTGTTTGTGTGTGTATATATGGGTCACTTTGCTGTACAGCAGAAATTGACAGAACATTGTAAATCAACTATAACAGAAAAAAGGAAACTTTAAAATTGTTTTAAAAAATTTAAGAAAAAAGATCATAATGAGATGGAAACAATGGCATCTTCGACCCGTGGATGTCAGAATTCTTTGCAGGGGGGTGACTGTCTGTAGGGAAAAGACTTGATCAGTTTCCTGTAGGACCTAGACAACCCTTGAAGGCGGGGCAGTTGTTTTGCCTGAGGCAAGAGGTGGGGACAGATTCCCTTCGTTCACTCAGGACGGATGAGGAGTGAGTGGAGGAGAGTGGGTGGCAGGAGGGAAGAACGGAGCTGCAACCCCGCGCAGCCAGAGCTCGCAGTGCTCTGTGATATATACCAATCATTTGGAAAACAGGGATGTTGTCATCCTTTTAAATGTGTTTATGTTCCTGGCATAAGCACCCTTCCTCCATTCAGAGTCTGACCACAGGGCATGGCTGAGTTTTTGTTGTGGTTGTTGGGGTTTGTGTGTCAGTTGCTTTTGTTTGATAAAAAGACTTGAAGAGCCTTTGCCTGCCTTGGAAATCAGTGTGGTTCAGAACAAAAATTGTCTATTAAGAGCAGGAGGTTATGAGTCAGACAGAGGGTGAAGATGCGGGGAGATTTTTTAAAAGGACCACAGACGTGGGGATTTGAAGCCAAATGAAGAAATGAATGAATTCCTGTTCATTCAAGGTCATTTTCACTGTAATGTACAGTATCTTTTGATAAATCTGGGTAATTTTCCTTTTTTTTTTCTAGATATTACACTTCTTAGTATGTTTAATTTCACACCTATAACCAGACCCTCCAAACACTTCTTTCATTCAGAGAGGTGATTCTTTCCATCTTGGGTTATTGTACTTTTTGGATCAGTGGGCTTTCTACATCAACACTTGCCAAAAACCTCACTGACACACCTTTGATCGTTTAGCATGTGTCCTTAGCCCTGCAGATTGGGAGAAAATCAAGACGGAGAAGGAAGCCACAGTGGAGACTGAGCAGGGGATTTCAAGGAAGACCGGGAACGAAGCATGGCTTTGATCTCCCGGGGTAGGGATCAGCCCAGCCCCAGAGCTCCACGGGGGCAGGAATCCTCTCTCCCTGGTCCATTCTTGTGCCCCCCCGAACTGGGGAGAACAGCTGGGAAAGTGCACAGGCACTCAATCAGTAGTTCTCAAGTGAATACATGAACTCTGCAAAGCTCTATGAGTTGAGGCTTATGACTCATAGAGATGAAGAAACTGAGGTAAAGTGGATTTCTCCAAGTCCCAGCATCCCAGGGCCTGGAGAGGGAGGCCAGTGGGTTTGGCTGCAAAACCTGCGTCATTTGCAGCCTCACTCATTGCTTTTCTTCCTATTTAAAGAGCCATGCTTCCTCTTGTCTTGGCCCCCAACTTGCTGTTTGCAGTGATCTAATCCTCAGCCCTTTGCAACACTGAAAGTCCTGATTCTCCCTCATTAGAAGGCATTAGAATCACACAGAGAGCTGGACAAACATGCAGGTTTCTGGGCTCCACTCCCAGAAATGTTGATTCCGTCGGCCTGAGTGAGAGCTGGGCCTCTTCAGGTTTAACTCGGGTCCATTACATGACTAATCCCTTTATGGGAAAACGGTTTGGGTAGTGCAGCCAGATCCTTGCAGAGCCCCTTTTGCTGTTTGTGTGTGTCCCTTGGCACCTGTGATTTTTTTCCAGGGGACCACCCTTGTGCTACTTGAGCCTCCTTTGTCCAATTGCACAGAAAGCTGGAAGTTCCTGGGAAAGTGTGTGTCCCCTGAGAACCTCTTACTAATGACTGATGTATGAAGTTGCATGAAAACTCAACTCCTTTACTTCGAATCAGGACACCTCCGAGTTTTAACTAAAAACTCCAATATCACTGCCCTCTCAAGCTGAAGTCAGTCTCTATAGGAATCTGCCTGAGATCACACTCTTGCTTGATTCCCTACCCATTCTTATCTGACTACCCTCTCCCTTCCCAGTTTCCCTTCATAAGTCACCTGCGAATGAATCCTCATCTCAGAGTCTGCTTCCGGGCATCTGACCTAAGACACTGTTCCTGCCCTCAGGCCTTCATTGCTGATGTCCTGCCTGTGCACCATGTCAGAACTTGGTCTTTCAGAAAGCTGAATATAAGAGTTCCCATAGCTCAGCGGAAATGAATCTGACTAGCATCCATGAGGACTCAGGTTCAATCCCTGGCCTTGCTCAGTGGGTTAAGGATCCGGCGTTGCCATGAGCTGTGGTGTAGGTTGCAGATGCGGCTAGGATCACTGCGTTGCTGTGGCTATGACGTAGGCCAGGAGTTATAGCTCCAATTCAACCCCTAGCCTGGGGCCCTCCCATGGGTTTAGCCCTAAAAACAAAAAAGAAAGAAAGAAAGGGGGAGAGAGAGAGAGAGACAGAGGGAGGGAGGGAGAAAGGAAGGAAGGAAGGAAGGAAGGAAGGAAGGAAGGAAGGAAGGAAGGAAGGAAGGAAGGAAGGAAGGAAGGAAAAGAAAAGAAAAGAGTTGAATATAAACAGCTCAACCCCAAGTCAACACAACGTGATCCTTAAAAGTGGGTCTTCCCTCACTTTCTGGGGACCACACAGATTATGAGTTAACAGTCTTTGGCACGGAAGAGGCAAGTTGAAGGGTGGAAAGGGTTGTGCCTCTTTCAGGAAGGCAGAAATCCCAATCCTCTCCCTCAGGGTCAGAAGAGTTGGGTCTGGACAGCCACTGGGGGCTCATGCAGCATGGGGCATCTCCCTCTGTGAGAGCCCCCCTTCTATCTGGCAAACCGGGAATCAGACCCACCTGCAAAGACCCCACTGGCCTTAGCCCCTGTTTTGTGCCCGTCCCCTGTAGGAGAAGTGCACACAACAGCCTCATAAAGACCCAGAAGCTTGTCCTTATTTTCTGTGCTTTCAAAAAAGAATAGAGAAAAGAAAAGAAAATCTATTTCTTCATAAGGAACTGCGTGACTGAGTGACACATCTCTCTGTTGTGAAATCTGAACTACTGTCATCAAAGATCTAGAAGAAAAAAAGGGAAGAGAGGGACAAGGTGGCCTGAAGAGGAAGCAACGGCTATGTATTTGCATTTCTATGGAAACGGCCTTGGGCAGACGTGGCCTTGGTCCTCTGTGGTCAGAGGGACTTGAGGTCAGGTGCTTAGCAGCTGGTCAGAGGCTGCTGCAGCAGCAATTTGCAGGGGGTGGGATGGCACCCAAAGGCAGACTCCAAAGCTCTCCCAACTGCTATGGACAGGAACCAGGAACCCATGGGTTTCTCTCTGCAAATGTCCAGTGAGTCTTGTGACAGTCTCCTCCCGTGTGCACTTGCAGAAGGGCTCCCTCCTCATTCCCCCATCCACCAAAAGGACAGTGCGACGGGAACGGAGGATGCAGACAGCAAAGAGAGAAGATGGAGGAACCGCAAGAGGAGCAGCAGCTGGGAGAGAAGGAGGAAAGTCTCTCATGTGTCCTCAGTGGACTAGAATACAAGGATGATTGCCTATATCAGTGTCAGTCACACAAATTAGTGGATTCAAGAAGAAGGAGAAGACACCCTAGCATCACCTTTGAGAACTGCTAAAAAGAAAACAAAGCAGTTCATAGGGTCAGTTCCTAATTAGGAGAAAACAACAGGCAAACAAAACATATTATGGGAAAAACAGGGAAAAAATATAGAATACGATAGTGCTACTAGAGTTTTGCATCTAAGTCATAACTAATGACAAAATACCAGAATCATTTCCACTGATGCAAAACAGGAGAAGAAGCAGTTGACACCACTAGCGTTTGTTCTATAGTGAGGAAGTCCTACTCTCCACAATAAGAAAAAAGAGGAGGTATAGCTGTGGGTAGGAGATGGGCAAAACACTAATCAGATAAACATCCATATGGAAAATCCAAGAGACAACTAAAAAATGGATAAGATATTTACGAAAAGTAGCTTAATATACATGTATGTTGAAATGTCGACTGTGGTCTTTTGTAGCATGATGTACATCTAATCCTCACCGCAAACTAGCAATGTGGGTATCACCTTCTGTTCTTACAGATGACGCAGCTCAGCCTCAGAGAGGCTTAGTATCTTTGTCAAGGTCACATAGCTTCACTGGAATGTGAACTCAAGGATGACTCCCTGGGAGTTCCTGTTGTGGCTCAGCAGATTAAGACCCTGACATAGTGTCCACAAGGATACGGATTCAATCCCTGGCCTCTCTCAGTGGATTAAGGATCTGGCATTGCCATGGCTGTGGTGTAGGCCGACAGCTGAGCTCCAATTTGACCCCTAGCCTGGGAACTTCCATATGCTGCAGGTGCAGCCCTGAAAAAAAAAATTTTAAAAAAGGATGACTCCTTTCCAACTCACATTCTTTATGTACTAGCCCAAACTGACTTTTATTATTAATATAAATGTTACTATATTAGTAATATTAATTTTTTAAACGACCCTTTAGTGAGTACTTTTTATGTGCCGTGACTTCACTGTGAATGAATGACTTCCATCTCCCCAAAGACCAGCAAAGTTTCCTCAGAGTTCCATGGTTAGCATGCATTTCTTCAATACAAAAAAGATTAATGTTATCAAATTGCTCACTTTTCCCTAAATAGTATTTGTCATGTGTAATCCATGAACAGAGAAGTATAGCATTTGGAATCAGAATAGGTCAAAGTAATGAAAACACTAAAATTTATAAATGCTTCATCTGATGTCTCTAAAAAATTTTTCAAAATAAATGTTATTTGTATAATTCAAATAAAGGAGGCTGACTAATGGATACAAACTGCTATACATAAAATAGATAAGTAACAAGGATTTGCTGCTATACCGCAGGGAACTATATTCAATATCTTTTAATAACCTATAATGGAAATCATCTGAAATATATAGAGAACATATAAAACTGAATATATAGAATATATAAAACTGAACCGCTTGACTACTTGACTGTAGCTGTAACTGAAACTAACACAATATTGAAAATCAGCTACACTTCAATAAATCAATTAATTTTAAGAGAATTTTTTTTTTCTTTTTAGGTAATGAAAAGCTATCATAGGAGGCATTGATGAGAACTGGAGGTCTAACAGAGACATCACTGCCGTTCTCAATTTTGCTGTTTTCTTTCTTTCCTTCCTTCCTTTCTTTCTTTCTTTCTTTCTTTTTTTCTTTTTTAGGGCCATACCCTCAGCATATGGAGGTTCCCAGGCTAGGGGTCAAATCGGAGTTACAGCTGCCGGCCTACACCACAGCCACAGCAACATGGGATTCAAGCCACGTCTGTGACCTACACCACAACTCATGGCAACACCGAATCCTTAACCCACTGAACAAGGCCAGATGTGGAACCAGCATCCTCATGGATACCAGTCGGATTCGTTTTCACTGAGCCACAATGGGAACTCCCTAAATCAATTAATTTTAAAAAGGAAGCTGAGAAAGATAGAAAACTTTGCCCAGCATCTCATAGTTGGAAGCAAAACTCAAACTCTGATGTGTCTGCCACCTCTACCATTTTTCCACAAATCAGATGTCACTTTCTAGTCACTTAGGTCAGCTCCTAAGAAGCATACTTCACCAGACTTCAGGGTCCCACCTATTCCTGGAGCAAAACTGGGCATTTGGCCCCGGGGGAGATGGGAGACCTTTTCGCTACTCAGATATAATTACCCCAAACAACACCATTAGGGCCAGCCGCCGTTTACTGTGCACCAGGCCTCTTATCTACACAACCTCATGTTATGCTCAGGGCAGCCTCGACAGGAAGTACTGTTACTGTTCCCATTTTACAGCTGAGAAAGCTGAGACTAACAGAGAAGAGCTATCTTCCCTGAGGTCACATGCTTACCAAGCAGCAGAGCTAAGATCCACATCCGAGCCATCTGCAGTCAAAACTCATTGATCCACACATTGTCACCATCCTAAGCATGAGGGCAAATTTGCTCCAAATTACACCCCCCATCGCCGCTCCTAACTCCTGCCCCCCACGGATTCCTAAGCTTTACAGACCTACCAGGCAACTGCTAAGATTGTTAACCATGAGACCCTCAGGTCAGAGAGTTCTCCTTTCAGGTCAGGACTCAGGGAGACTGACTACCAGACAAGGAGCTAGTTAAGTCCACATAGCTCTTGCTCTGCCTTTAAATAGCCTTTTGAGTTTTCTGTTCGTGAATGGCCAAAACATATAATTTCAGGACGAGAAAGAGAATGAAATATCTGCTCTGGGAGTTCCCGACTAGACATGAGGATATGGGTTCGATCCCTGGCCTCGCTCAGGGCTCAAGGATCGGGCGTTGCTGTGGCTGTGGTATAGGCCGGCAGCGGTGGCTCTGATTCGACCTCTCACCTGGGAACTTCTGTAAGCAGCAAAAATAAAAAAAAAAAGGAAAAAAGAAAGAAATATCTGCTTTGATTTGACTCCTTGGAAGATAGTCTCTCTCAGGCACTAAAGTCACCACGGGTGCCCTACCTGAGGATGTGGCAGGTTACTTTACCTGCTCATCTGGGATGGCCCATCAGAGAGCTGAACAAAGAAGCTGACCCAGAGAGGTGAGCAGAGAGAGAGGGAGGAAATAGCTTTCCCAGGGCTTGGGTGAGTGGCTGGCCTGTATCAAGTGTGCGCAGTTCATTTGGCAAGATCCACTGAACAACCTTCCATGCTCTCTCCTGCTGAGGAATTCCTGATATGAACCGTGGCACGTCCACATCCTTCCTGTAATCCACCTCCTGTGTGAAGCAGAACCTTCTCCTGGAAGGAAAGCCTGCCTCTCCATCTCAGCTGCCAGGCTGGCATCAGAATAGTGGAATCTTGTAAGCTTCAAGCCTCCCAGAGAGATGCCGTCGCGTCGTGCCCTGCGCTGCATCTGCTGTTTCCAGCAAAACGAGCTGCGTGTGTGGTTCACTGCCCCCCCTGGCATGTCCGGGAGGAGGAAGAGCGTGCCCGCCCGGCTCCTGCCAGGGTCCCCTGCCTGACTCTCCTCCCTCCTCTGGGCATTTTCAGCTCACTGAACCCTGGCTTTCAGGAAGACCGGGAATATTCTGTGGCAAGAAAAGGTTAAGGAAAATAGGATGCATGTTTGTGCCGGAAACTGGTTTTGGGTGCTGGTCCATGAAAACCTTGTCAGAACGCACTATGTCCATAACAAGTTGACACTGGCAAATACTTTTTGTTGAACTATTTCTAGCTGATGATGATTTCCAGGTCTGCACAATTGATCTGCCTAGAGCTAGACAGGAAGGCAAGGCCCCCACTCTAAAAGTTCAAAGGGTTTTGGATGTTACCCACACCACGCCCCTGCCCAAATGCATGCTAGATACGTACAGATGGTTATTTTTCTCATGAGAAACTGAAACCCACGGCCCTCCATCACTATTACTACCTCTCAAATAGGCATTTCACTCAGAGAATCAAGGTTGATGATAAATATCAGAGTTGGGTAGAAATCAGCTATACTGTGAAAGTATAGCTCATTCATTCATTCAGGTACGCAGTCACTAAAGCAACGGACATTTATTAAACACCCACAGGTGAACCAGATTGATGTCCATTCAGCACAATGGGGGTTTCAGAGCTGCTGTTGGACCATAGAGGTGATGCAGTGCTGCTGTTGGACCATAGAGGCAGGATCTAATCTAGTCTAGCTGTGGGGACTCAGGGGCAACTTCCCTAAAGGGCTAACACCTAAGCTGAGATCTGAAGGACCAGTGAGAGCATGTGCAAAGGCCAAGGGGCAGGCAGATCCGACCTGAGGAGCTAGAGGAAGTTCAGGTCTCCGTATGGTAGCATTGTGAGATGTTAACTCTGAAAAGGAGGTTTTATATCATAAGTCCAGTGGGGAGTCACAGGACTATTTTAAAAGGGGGATGGTACAAACAGTATGCATGCTTAGAAAAGCCACCTGGCAGCAGAGTGGCAACTCGATGGGAAGAGTCATCCAGGTACCAGGAACCCCGTGAGAAGCCTTTGCAATGACCTGAGATAAAGATAACAGAGGGCACAGCTAAGCTATGCGGTGTCAATGGAATGGAGAGAACAGGATGAACTGAAACATTTAGGAGATTCAATTTTTTAGGAAAAACATGGACATTTATATTCATTTCTATTTTAGGAGGTATGGTAAGCCGAATAAGAGCCTCTCAATGTTGTCCACATTCTAATCTCTGAGATCTGTGAATATGTAACGTTATGTAGCAAAAGAGACTGAAGATGTGGTTTAGGATCCTGAGATGGGGAGATTGTGCTAAATTGTCCAGTTTGGCCCAATCTAATCACAAACCTCATTAGAAGGGTAACAGGAGGCTGGAGAACCAAAGTCAAAGAAAGAGAGATTTAAAGATGCTTTGCTGCTGGCTCTGAAGATCGAGGAAGGAACCAGGTGCTAAGGAAAGCAGGAGGTTTCTAGAATTTGTAAAAGGCAAGGAAACTGATTCTCCTCTAGATATTCCAGATGAAATGCAGATCTATCAAGTCATTTTGGATTTCTGATGTCCAGAATTATAATAAATTATATTGTTTTAGGTCACTAAGTTTGTGATTTATTGGCACACAATAGGAAATATACAGAAAAAGTAGCTCTTTGACCTTAATAGGTATTAGTAATTATGTGTTTAATCCATGAATAAATGAAGCTTAGAAGCTACAGTAGAGCCTCTGAAGTAGCAAGCCTTATAATTCCTCAAACTCACCCCTGAAATTTGAAATGGTCCCTAACTGATAAGGGTAGTTGACTCAAGGTGTGAGATGCAAGGACAGGAAAAGAGGGACACTTTTCACTCTGTAACACATTATACTGTGAGCTCGTTACCATGTGCCCACACTACATATTATTAAAAAGCTATTGACTTGGTCTTCAAGTCTGGGGGAAAAGTCAGAGTATACAGATCCAAATGGGAGAGAAGGTGATCAGCAACCCATTGTCACCTTCTGAAAGTGGATATTGTAACCACTCAGGACGTGCTGGGTGTACTCCATTAACTAAATCTGAGTTCTGGCCACTAGGCACTCAGGCTACTTTCTGCCGACACTCTTTCTCTTTCCACCAAATGCTTCAACTCTAAGAACGGTTGAGCCATACACCACCCTCTCCCTTCTTCACCCCATGAAATTTTACATCTATTCTACCCCCAGCAAATACTGTCACCCATCCTCATAAGGATATGGTACTACGTCATGAAGAGGACATGCCTCTTGGAGACATGGAACCCTATGTTGGAATTCCACCTCCACCCATCTAGCAGGAGGACGAAAAAAATAAATGCATTTAAATTCCCTGAGCCTCAGCTTCCCCATCTGTAAAATAGGCATCATGATTACAGAGATTTGTCTGCTTCTTTGTTTTGATCAACACTCAATCAAGCCATCTATGTCAAGCATTTGGCACAGTATCTGATACTAAATATTGTTTCAACTTCCTTCCGCGTCTTTGGTTTTCTTCCTCTTTCCACGGGAGCCCATGCTCTTCTCTGAGGCCTTATCCTCTTCAAACTTTCTTTGGCATATGAGAGCCTTGATTTTTCTTTCATACGTCCTCTCAACCTTTCTCTCTCCTTTTATTTTTTATTTTTTTGTAATCCTGTAATTCGATACACATCCAGCAAGACAGAACCATGGTTCTAGTTCTGAACCCAGGGGTGGTCAGTGGCCTAAAAGGTTTGTACCACAGTCCCCTCCCCAGGGCCTCCAACCAGAGGGCTTCCCACACTTCATCCCCGAACAGTCTTCCCCGGTGACCTGATTTTGTTTTAGCTCCACCCACCCCACCCCCCAAATTACTTCCCTATCCCATCCCCCATATTTCCAGGGGCCTATCTAGTTTGTTTGTTTGCTTACTTTCTCATGAATACAGGTTTCATATCCTTGTCTGTCTCCTTCCCACTCTTAACACAGTGCCTGACATCTGGTAAGAGCCTAATAAATACATCTGATTTATGAAATGAATCAATGAATGTATGCTTACATGCCAGATGCAGAGAAAGCCTACGAGAGAGAAAGTAGGGTTCAAGGTTCTTCGAGAATGATCTCCCCAGAATGGTGGTGGGAATCCTATAAAAGGGTGTGCCCAAATGCACACAGGCGATGGATGGGACAGGAGAGAATGAAGGTCATTTAACTTCCTGTGTTTTATTCTTGGCTGGACCAGTGGGTGATGGGCTTCCCATGAAAAGGCATTTCTTCACCTGGCGATGAAGGCAGTCACAGGCAGCTTGCAGTCATAGCAAGAGGTAATTTCCATGTCACTCACCTGCAGAGGGCTCCTGACAGTGTGAGGGCCCTGTGTGGGCTGGGGACCCAGCCAAGGCCACATGCATTGTAACCTGTCAACACTGCAAACAGGTTCAGGCAACAAAAGGACTTGCCACAGAAGCTTAGGGCTCAGAGCTGGGCCAGGCTGTTTCCACCACACGGTGGGGAGATGAGGGCCTAGAAGGCAAGGACACAGGAGCTTCCTGGGTCTCTGCTTTGCATTTTGGATGGGGAAGATGTCTGTAAAATTGTGCAACCGGAGATTATCTTGGGTATTTCAGACACTTAGGGCTGGGCTCATAGGATCACTCTTCCAGCTTGAATAGGTTGCTTAATATCACTAAGCCTGGGTTTTAACATAGAAATCAAAATGCCGTCATCATTATGAGGATTAGATAGGATAACATGTAAAACACCAATACAGTGTTTAGGATTGAATAAGCCTTTAATAAATGGTTGCTCCTGTTATTCCCAGGGAGACTTTCTTTCCATACTTTTCCCTAGGTTTAAGAATTGTCTATAGGAGTTCCTAGCTTGGCTCAGCAGAAACAAATCTGACTAGCATCCATGAGGACGCAGGTTCAATCCCTGGCCTCACTCATTGTGTTAAGGATCTGCCGTTGCCGTGAGCTGTGGTATAGGTTGCAGATGTGGCTCGGATCCAGCATTGTTATGGCTGTGGTGTAGGCTGGCAGCTACAGCTCTGATTCGACCCCTAGCCTGGGAACCTCCATATGCCACCAGTATGGCCCTCAGAAGACCAAAAAAAAAAATTATTTATATACATCCTTATCTATCCCGTATCTTTCTCTGTTCATCCATCCATAGCCAGCTGGAAAGAATTTGGCCCAATTATCAGTGTTGAGGTTGGATCTCTGAACTTCCATAACCATGCAAATGAACTAGTCTACTCACCAAGTATTTTAAAAAGCACCTTTTTGGGAGTTCCAGTTGGGGCTCAGCGGTAACGAACCCAATCAGCAACTGTGAGAATGCGGGTTTGACCCCTGGTATCAGTTGTTGCCGTGAGCTGTCGTATAGGTCGCAGACACAGCTCAGTTCCTGCATTGCTGTGGCTGTGGTGTAGGCTGCTGGCTGCAGCTCCAATTCGACCCATAGCCCAGAAACCTCCATATACAGTACATGTGGCCCTTAAAAACAAAAACAAAAAAAAACAACAAAAAATAAAAAGCATGTTTCATATATTATATACTATTATTCTTACTCAATAGATTCGTAAGAGCCATTATATTGATTTCTAAGCCATATTAGAATCATCTGACATCTTGATAAATCCATTCATCCAATGAATATTGCCTTTGTGCAACAACTGTGGGCCAGGTGCTCAGCCACATCCTGAAGGGGATAAAATAAAAAGTGGTTCCTATCCCCCAGGAAGCTGGCAGTCCATGGAGAGATGGCCCAGGAAACAGACAATTATAGCACAGCATGAGGAACGGTTGTAAAGTGAATATGTGATAAGTACTGTATATAATTTATGTCGTCCTGTTAAAGTTTATTTTTTTAACAAGAAATCATTTGGGGATGCCTCTAAAAGGAGAAAGCTCAGGTTTTTGCTTTGTTATCCTATTGACACATTTAATATTTAGCCATTACTCTCATTCACTCCCCAAGCCCACCCCCAGACACACATCAGATTTTCCTACATGTGAATTCATCTTCTAGGTTTGTGGTTCTCAACAAGAGGTAGTTTTGCCCCCCACTCCCACCGCAAGACACATTTGGCAATGTCTGGAGACATTTGGCAATATCTGGAGACATTTTTGATCATCACAACTTTGGGTGGAGGAGCTAATGGCATCTAGTGCATAGAGGCCAGGGATCAGGTAAATACCCTACAATGCACCCCACCCCACCATGCACAAGAGAGCCTTTTCCAGCCCCAAATGTCAACAGTGCCAAGACTGGGAAGCCCTGTCCTAGATGCAGAGACTTGCGTGTGTCTGTAAGTACAAGCATGTCCGAGTCATGGCTGGACCCAAAGGTCAGTCCCTTTAGCCAGCTCTCTGAACCCTGCTCATGGATGTCCAGGTACCAGCCTTATCTCTAGCACTTGACAGTTTTGCCAAGCATTTACAGGACAACTAACTGGAAATCTAACACTTTCATATCCATTCTCGCACTTTACAGAGTATTGCAAAATCTCCTTTTACTAATGAGGAAGCTGAAACTCAGAGAAGTTAAGTCATCTGCCAAAGTTACACAGCTGGAAATTGCAGAGTCAGGGTTCAAGCCCAAGTTTCACTAAATCATGCTCAGATGTCTCTCTTCTGACCACCAGCACTTCATCTCCTTAGGAGGAGTTTTGTCTGAGTTTTCTCCATCTGGAGAGCACCGAGCTGACTGGCCAAATGTCAGAGCTCAAAAGAGCACTCTTGTCTGCTCAGCTTCCCTGTACGGAGATGCAGAGAGAGCAACACACCGCCAGGCAGAAGGGCTTGCTGCTGCCTTGGCAGAAGCTCCTATCCCGTGATATGTCTTCATAGCATTTCATTATTTTGTATTTGTGCAATTTCTAACAGTTTTAGACCTCTTTTCCCAGTCCCGATGTCTATTACCATGGAAAAAAATCATCCCCAGCCCTTCTAGATCCAAGGGGAGAAAAGACATCCCTGGAAGGGGGTACCTCAGAGGAACCGTGGCCCCAGATCTCCAACACCATAGCTCCTTCTGCCCAGACATGTTCCCTTGGTCTTACAACAAGACAACACCACTGCAGCTGCCATGTGGGAAGTCTACCTGCCACCACGAGCCACTGTTGCTCCTTTTCCCACTAAGTAAAATCTTTAACTCTTTCAAGCCGACCACCTGTGAGTAATACAGCCAAATACACTGGTACATAGGAAGTGCACAGGTAATTTTGAGAATAAGGAAACAAATAACCAATAAACATGCATATGTAAAAGAGTTGCTATTCTTAGCATACTTGCATTTTATCTTGTTTTATTTTATTTTATATTATTTTATTTTATTTTATTTTATTTTATTTTATTTTATTTTATTTTATTTTGCTTTTTAAGGTGCACTGCTGCATATGGAAGTTCCCAGGCTAGGAGTTGAAAGGGACCTGCAGCTCCTGGCCTACACCACAGCCACAGCAACGCAGGAGCCAAGCCATGTCTGCGACCTACACCACAGCTTATGGCAACGCCAGATCCTTAACCCACTGAGTGAGGCCAGGAATCGAACCCGCATTCTCATGGTTACTAGTCAGATTCATTTCCGCTGTGCCACAGTGAGAACTCCCACCCTTGCATTTTATTTTTTTTTTTATTTTTTTTTTTT
>PVHT021183543.1:15011082-15118373 GCA_004024745.2 Catagonus wagneri | reverse complement strand
ATGGATTTTATTTCAATTATAGGTGTACATAAATCATCACAAGTCAGTTTTATAGATTTTGTATCCCAAACCCACAGTGCATACCCCCCACCCCCCAGATTGTCTTATTTGAGAAACCAAGGTTTTCCAAAGTCTGTGAGTCATTGTCTGTTCTGCAAAGAAGTTCATTGTGTCTTTTTAGTTTCCACATGTACCTGGTAGCACTGGGTGTTGCTGTCTAATTGTCTGACTGGTTTCACTTCGCATGATAATTTCTAGGTCCATCCATGTTGCTATAAATGTTGGTAATTCGTTCCTTTTAATGGCTGAGTAATATTCCATTGTGAAAAATTTTTCTTGTAATACAGAATAATACTTTTTTAAGTTCTAAAATATATATATATGTGTGTGTGTGTGTGTGTATGTGTGTGTGTTCCAAAAACCCCATCACTTAAAAAAATGAGCATTGAACAATTATTTTCCTAGATCTTTCTTTATATGTAAAGGTAGATGGAAGGAGGGGAGAGAGGAAGGGAAGGAGAAGAGAAAAGAATATGTTACAATGAAAATATACTTTTTCCTAACGTGACACTTTAATGTATTTTTCAAAAATCAGTTATATTTGTTGACTATTCCAAAAAACTTCAATCACAAAGACATTGTCTTCAACTCATTCTTCATGTGAATAAGAATTTTCTTCACTTAAGAATTCTTCTTACGCTAGACACTGGAGCCACTATGTCACCCATCGCTCTTCAGTCTTTCTTAATTTCTTCATTGACCAATCGTTTTTGAGGGCCTGCCATGAGCTGGGCACTAGGCTAGTGCAGAGACTAAGCAGTGAGCCAGACTGACATAGTCCGCATCCTCACCGAACTTAGGAGCAGAAGAGTGTTTCTTGGAGCAAGGTTTAAGGTCTTAGGGCATGTGCCCTCATGATACAGTGTGAGCTCCAGGAATCTGCATTTTCAAAGCTCTCCAGATGATTTAGATGCCTATTTGAATTTGAGGACCACTAAGTTAGTAGTTTGGTGCTGGTAGAGCATTGCCCGGAAAAGACATGGCAGGTGTATATGATCAGCCCAAGCCATGAATCCAGGTCAAGAATAGGCAAAGGTCAAAGCTGATGGAGCTGCACTGACCATTTGAGATAGTTCCTTCATGTAACTATGGGTCTTTTCTAATTCATGTGCAGATCAGAGTTACTACTGAAATGGAGAGAAAGCACATTTGCAGGTAATGGACTTTGACGGATATTTACAGCAGGCTGCTTCCTGAGGGTAATCTGGAGGATAAATTATCAAGAATTTTGATATTTGATATTGGAAATGTAACCCCAACTTTTGTGAATATCTGCCAACAGTGATTTCTTTGTGCCCTGGCAAATGTCATGAGGACTTAGAATCTTTAGCACAAAGATTCTCAGAGGAAGAAACAGTGAACTGCTAAAGATTAGGGTCAGCTTGCAGCTAGAAGCTAAGTGCCCTCCTTGAAGCATGTAACTAAAAAAATGTGCTTCTCCTTCCCTACTTGGTTGAAAGATTTAAATCCAAATTAAATGTGCAGAAGAGGTTAAGACCCAATGTTTATCATGAGACCCTCTGAAGAAAGGTCTAGGTGAGAGGGGAACTGTGCTTTCCACATTTAAATAACACTGCTTAACATGGTAACATGAGACCAGGTGGGAATCCACCTGCAGGAGTCATGCAATTATGTAAATTGAATGAACTTGGAGAATATATAATATTCAGATGGCAACACTGTTTTTAATCACCCTCTAGCCTTTTGAAGCTACACAGTTCTAAAGATGAATTATAAATATTATTTCAAAAAATACTGAAGCCATTGAGTTATGCATAAACCTCTACTAGATAAATAATATTCACTACTTAATGAGTGAATGAATGCCTGAGAAAAGTAAAATTAAAAGACCTGAAATTAGTTTTAAAAATCTTTAAGATGCTAAATAATGATCACAAATAATTACCACATACTAGCCTATAATTTTTATTTATACATATGGCTAGCAAGACAAAGTATCTCATTTTTTACTGACATCAAGCTAGACAAAAGAAAACTTCAGTGTTTCTAGACTGTGAGAAAATAAATATTGATGACCACGAAGGTTTTATGGATAACCTCATAATGAGAGGAAGAAGGAAAAAGTGATAAAAGCCAAATTTAAAATTCTAAAATCACAAATGACTGGTAGCCTTTGATATAGAGTGCATGCAAAGAGAGGGTACCAGTGCCAGTTTCACGATGAGAAATCAAATGGCAGTAGTTGTTCGACGGTGTTTTTACTTTTATTTAAAGTGTGATGGACATACAGAAAAATGCACGTATCCTAAGTGCATGACTCACAGGTTTTCACAAAATGAACGCTTCCATGCAATCAGCACCCAAACTGAGAAACAGAACACACCCAACATTCCAGAAGCCCCCACTTTCACCCTTTCTGGTCACTATCGCCCCCTAAGTGTAACTCCTAACCCTACTTCTAACAGCATGAGTTAGCATTGCCTGTATGAAAAATGGCACCATCCACTTTGTTTGCTTGTTGTTGTTGTTGTTTAATGGCCACACCCAGGATATTAGAAGTTCCCCAGCCGGGAACTGAATCTGAGTCACAGTATGTAGTGGCTGTGGAATATCATATGTCCTGGGTGTGGCCACTAAACAACAACAGCAACAAACAAACAAACAAAGTGATTCTAAAATTAAATTAAACTGCAGCTGTGGCAACACGAGATCCTTTAAACCACTGCACTCAGCTGGGGATCGAACTCATGCCTCCACAGTGACCCAAGCAGCTGCAGTCGGATTCTTAGCCCACTGTACCACAGAGGGAACTCCCAGCACCATCTGTTTTGTCACTCTTATTCAATATGTGCCAGGAACTGCAATTAGTCTTGTAGATCTAATATCTCACTGTAATAACTAATATTCACACCAATGACTCCAGGTTATTGGGAAAGTTCTATGGTGTGGCCATATAACCTAATTTAAAATTCTGGGGGATATATAATACAATTAACATTTCCTTCACGGTTATTTCTGAAAGTTTTGGTATTTTATGTGTTTGGCTACATCATGGGTAAAATTCACTTGGCCAGAAAGCGCTTTATCCAATGTCTAGCTAGGACTGCCAGGTTTACAAAATGAAAATCCTGGACAAACAATTAAATTTGAATCTCCACTAAACTAATCACTTTTTGGTTAAAAAAATATATCACATCTAACATTGGGGCCATACTTATGTCCCACGCAATATTTGGGGCAGCTTTATACTAAAAAAAAAGTATTGTTTGTTTGAAATTTAAATGTAATTGTCTGTCCTGAATTTTATCTAGTAACGCTACAAATGACTCAAAATGAATCTAGTGTTGTATCTCAGAGTTAGTACATTCTGGAATTGCTGCATTTAAGAAAGCCTGGCTGATGCTATGAGTCAGCTTCACAGAGATTTTCAAAAGAAATCTTTCAAGTTTAGGACAAAATAACTTCCTAAAACATTAGCCTCCCTCTGAAGGTCTCAAGTCAAGCTCTATGGAAAGCTGAGATAGACCTGAAGGTCAACAAATAGAGACAATAAGGTCCAGGGCAGTAAGTTATAAGGAGTAAATTACCTCAGTAAGTTCTCTCGCAGATTCACCTCCTTTGAAGCTATTTCTATGGCAAAGACTTTGGCTTTTATTGAAAGAAGTCACAGAAAGGAGCATCATGACACTAAACTGCCACTGAAGGTCACTGGGGACACCATGCTCTGTTTCCCTCCTTCAGGCCTGACCTGCCAGAAAGTCCCATCTAAATTTCCTGGGTTGCTCCCTTTTCTAGAAGCCACACTTTCAGTCCTCTTTCTATGTTTCTGTAATTGTCTGTGTTCTTCTCTCACTAGATTCTTTAAAGGACAGGCAGTATATCCTTTTTTTTTTTTTTTTTTTTTGCCTTTTAGGGCCTCATATGCAGCATATAGAAGTTCCCAGGCTAAGGGTCGAATCAGAGCTATAGCTGCCAGCCTATGCCACAGCAACACCAGATCTGAGCAGTGTCTGCAATCTATACCACAGCTCACGGCAATGCCGGATCCTTAACCCACTGAGCGAAGCCAGGGATGGAACCCACATCCTCACGGATACTAGACGGATTCATTACTGCTGAGCCACAATGGGAACTCTGGGATTGTATCTTTTAACTTTATATTCTCAGTGGTAGAACATTGCCCTGCCTGCAGTTAAGTATATAATATGTGCTCAAAGGGATGGCTGAGAGGATGGGTGGATGAATGGATAGATAATTGGATGGGTAGATGGTTGGATGATATGGTTGAAAATATTACATTGAGTCTATGAAGATGAAAAAAATTAGCCAATGTCACTCTACTCACCAATTAAAAGGAATGCACTACAAACATACACCAAGGATAAACTTTGAAAAGATTATACTGAGTGTAGAAGACAAACAAAAGAATATGTAACATATGATTCCATTCTTGTGAAGATATAAACAGACAAAACTAATTGTAGGTGGAAAAATATATGAAAACTTTTTTCTGGGAAGTGGAAGTGGGTAGGGATTAACTGGGAAGGGACATGAGGTAGCTTTCTGGGTGATGATATTATTAAACATTTGATAGCTATTTGGGTTGCTTAGATGTACATATCTGTAAAAACGCAATAAACATACACTTGGGATTTATGTATTTCACTGTAATAAATTTTAGTTCATAAAAAGGAAAATCTCTAAACAAATATTGAACTCTGGTTACATTCAGAAGTATCTAGGAGAAGTGTAGTGACATTTGCAATTTGCTTTGGAATACACCAAAAAAAAAAAAAAAGGAATGGATTGATGTCTAGAAAGAATACACTGAAAAAAAGATAAAGCAGATACAATCGAATGCTGATGGTAGAATGGCAGGTGCCCACTGCAAACTGCTTTCAATCTTGCTATGTGTGAGATTTTTTCATAATAAAATATTGGGATAAAAGAAAACTTCTAGTTCACCTGTCAGAAGGCTTTGCTTAGAAAGAATGCTGATGTTCTCTGAAGATATTTGAGAACCCTTCTCAGGGTGAGCGAAGTACATCTGAGGCTTTCCGGGGTATTGGTCCCTCTTTTGTGAGAATTCTAAATACCTTTTGGCCAAATAGTACAACTGGTGAAAATTCTGCTTTAGTTATTTTATTTTATTTTATGTTATTTTAGCTTTTCAGGGCTGCACCTGCGGCATACGGAAGGTCCCAGGCTAGGGGTCTAATTGGAGCTGCAGCTGGAACCTATGCCACAGCCACAGCAACACCAGATCCGAGCCATGCTTGCGACGCACACCACAGCTCATGGCAATACTGGATCCTTAACCAACTTAGCAGGGCCAGAGATGGAACCCACATCTTCATGGTACTAATTGGGTTCATAACCCGCTAAGCCACAATGGGAACTCCTATTTTGGTTATTTTTTATCATCCCAACAATTCCAGCATTTTCTCCCCTGAAAAAAAAAGAGCCCATTTATTTAGAAGTGGGAAGAACCCCACACCCAGGGCTCTTGTCCTTCTGCATCCATTGTCTTCATCCTTGAGTGTTGGGCCAAGGGAGGCCCTTTCAGCATCCATAAAATGTCAATTAGAGGTGACTGGCTCCTGGGTTCCTGCTCCCTCCTGCAGAAGTGGTGCCCCTGAAAATGACTCTCTCTGACACGTTCCTGCAGCTGCCGAAGGAGAGGATTTACTTGGGGGAAATTTAGGCCCCAGGGGAACTTGAATATCATGCCCACAATTAGAAGTGACATGTGACCCAGGATTAAAAGCTGGCTGCCAGAGAAAAGAGTAAGCTGATTTTTTTTGAGTTGGTCAGTTTCAGGAAAACTGCCTTTCTAATTCCTGTGAACATTTTCAGGGTGATCAGTTTTTTTAAAAAAGAGGTGAAGACAAGGAATCCATTCTAAAAACAAACCAAAAAACAAAAAAAAAATGTCCCAGGCTGCCTTATAAAGAGAAGAGAGAAGCACAAAGAGCTCAGCCATGTGGAAATGACCTATGACTGTGTCCCGCTCTGGCTGCAGGATGTGGAAGGTAGGTCACAGATGGACACTTAGCTCTCCAACTGCAGAGTCTTCCCCCACCCCACCCCTGTCAAGGGAGTTGCAGTATCAGATTGTGTCATATTCCATCACTCTCCTCAGGAGGCCTGGGTCCTGTGACCTTCTATTTGGAGACAGATTTAAGCTCTCTCCGCTGATGGCCTGGGTGGTGCATCTCATATCCCCGGAGGTATTCAGACCAACACTGGACAATGTATGAGGGATCACTAGAGACAATTAAAAGGCAGAGAGGTGTTAGGGGCTGAAATGTGTTCCCCCCAAATTCATATATCAATATCCCCAACCCCAGTATCTCAGAACGTAACTGTGTTTGGAGTTAAGGTCTACAGAGAGGTGATTAAGTTAAAAGAGTGTCACTGGGGTGGGGACTCTAGTCCTATATGACTGAGGTCCTTAGAAGAAGGGAGACACCAAGGGTACATGCACAGAAAGATGACAGGTGCGAAGAGCCAGCGAGAGGACCACCATCTGCAAGCCAAGGAGAGAAGCCTCAGAAAGACCCAACACTGCCAGCACCTTGAGCTTAGACTTCCAGCCTCCAGAACAGAGAGGGGAAAAAAAAAAAAAATCAGTTGTCTCAGCCACCCCACCCCACCTCCAGTCTGTGGTATTGTGTTGTGGCAGCCCTGGCAAAATAACCCAAGTGGGACTTGGAATAAAAGGTTTTCCACATTCCACCTTTGAATGTAAGCCGTAAGAGACAAGGGCTTTAGTTTATTCACCGCAGAATTCCAAACACCTATGATAGTCCTTGACCGATAGGCATTCAATAAATAATGAATAAGTAGATTGTATTAGATTTTCCGGGGAATTCTGTGTGGCTGGAAGTTCACTACCGAGCACAGAGCCTTTTAATTTACAGACTGGTCTTTCATTTAGTTCTAATACATTTCTTATAGTGTGCAACTTTCTTCTGGTTTGATTTTAAAAATGTGAAAATACAGACCTTAAAAGAGAAAATAAAATTCTTCTGAAATCCCAAGCCTGAGACACAATTTTTGTGAATGTTTTGGTTCATTTTCTTAATTCATAAAAATATATGCATAGGTGGGTTTATGGCAAATTGTAAATGCAGTATTTTTTCTTACTTTTCACAGAAGATTATTGTGTATTTTCTTATCTTATTGCATATTTTCTCAATTAGGATCAATAACATATGCAAATTATTCCATCATAAGGAGTGAATGTTGTTTTACCATCTAAAATTTGAATTAGATATAACAGAAAAAACTGAAATGACTTTGTATGTCCAAAAAAATCAATATTTAAAATTGCATTTAGGGAGGCTAAATATTTCCCCATGTTTTAATTGGCTATTTGAAAATTTCCTTTATCTTTTGTGATTTCCTATTGTTTTATGTTTAGAAACAATTCCCCCAGCTAATTAATCATTTATATTTTCTTTGGGATATTCCCATTATCAAAACAATATATGCTCATGATACAAATTTTAAAAATGTTTGAAAGCTGAAAGAGTAAAAAAAGGTCATCTATAATATTCTGATCTTTTATTGTTTTCCTTCCCATCAATTTGCAGTGCATATTTTTACATATTTGCTATCGTACAGTATGTATAAAATTTTATCTGCTAATTTTAACTTTATCTATATGATTATAAAATGAACATCTGATCACTGTATAAAATCTGGTGATTGCACAGTGCTGCTTCGAGAAAATAAGAACAGCTAAGTCCCAATCCCCCAGGCAGAGCCACTGTTAACATTTAGTGTACAATATTTCCTTCCAGGTCTTTGTTGTATATATTTTTACATAATTGTAGATGTACAAAATTATACTGATTTTAATCATATTTTCATCTAATATTAATACATATCGTTTTAGAAATTGTGTATCTTAGCATAAAGTAGAAAATTAAAATCACTAATTCCGAAGTACCATTTCAAAGAAAATCACTATTAATAACTTGGCATAGTAACCTATAGAATAATATCCACATGTCTTCTTTGAAAGGTAACAAAAGAATATACATAAAAATCATATATATATATGTAATACATATAATGCAATAGTCCTAGGTTTCCTAGGTAAGGAGAAATAAACAGAAGCTTAATGATTCTATAAATTAATAAAGTCATTTAACGTTTGTCCTTTTCTTCTGTATTTCCAGTCTCTCAGCTTTGGCCTCCTCGTTAGCGACTTGATTTTCTGCAGAGCAGTTCTACCCTCCACTCCCTCCAATGATGATTGTAATTATCTCTTTGGAAATTATCTTCCTAGGTCATCAGCTCTTTGCAATGTTTTTCTCCGTTTAGTTTTGTCTTATGGTTTTATGCTCACTATTCAGACCTTGTACTGGGTTTTTTTTTGTTTTTTGAATTTTTCTCTGGTTTATTTGGGGGTGTTTATTTTATTTTATTTCATTAAAGTGTACTTGATTTGCAATGTTTCTTTAAGTTCTGTTTTATGGCAAAGTGACCCAATCACACATTTCCCTGTGCTATACAGTAGGGCCCCATTGCCCATCCATTCCAAAAATAAGAGTTTGCGTCCAAAAAAAACCCCAAAATGCCCATCCATTCCCCCCCTCCTCCCCCCAGGAACCCCAAGTCTGCTCTTCTAGGCCATGATTCGTTTCTGTTTTTCTAGATAAGATTATCTGTTCCATATTTTAGATTCCACAAATAAATAAGTGATATCATATGGTATTTGTCCTTTTCTTTTTGGCTAACTTCACTTAGTGTAAGAACGTCTAGTTCCATCCATGTGCTGCAAATGGCATTAGTTTGTCTTTTTTACGGCTGATATATATATATATCACATCTTAATCCATTCATCTGTCGATGGACATTTAGGCTGTTTCCATGTCTTGGCTATTGTGAATTGTTCTGCAATGAATATAGAGTGCATGTATCTTTTTCAATGAAAGTTTTGTCTGGATGTATGTCCAGCAATGGGACTGCTGGATTATACTGTAATTCTATATTTAGTTTTCTGAGGTACCTCCATATTGTTTTCCATAGTGGTTGTACAAATTTACATTCCCACCAACAGTGCAGGAGGGTTCCCTTTTCTCCACACCCTCTCCAGCATTTGTTGTTTGTGGTCTTGTTAATGATGGCCATTCTGACTGGTGTGAGGAGGTACCTCATCGTGGTTTTGATTTGCATTTCTCCAATAATTAGTGATGTGGTTTGCATTTCTCCAATAATTAGTGATGTTGTGCATTTTTTCATATGCCTGTTGACCATCTATATGTCTTCTTTGGAGAAATGTCTATTAAGGTCTTCTGCCCATGTTTCAATTGGGTTGTTTGTTTTGTTGTTGTTGAGCTACATGAATTGTTTGTATATTTTGGAGATTAGGCCCTTGTCTGTTGCATCATTTACAAAGATTTTCTCCCATTCTGTGGGTTGTCTTTTCATTTGTTTAATGGTTTCCTTTGCTGTGCAAAAGCTTTGGAGTTTAATTGGGTCCCATTGGTTTATTTGTGTCTTTATTGTCATTATTCCAGGAGGTGGATCAAACAAGATGTGCTGTGGTTTATGTCAAAGAGCATTCTGCCTGTGTTTTCCTCTAGGAGTTTTATAGATTCTGGCCTTTTACTTAGGTCTTTAATCTCTTTCGAGTTTATTTTTGTGTATGATGTTAGGTAGTGTTGTACCTTCATTCTTTCACATATAGCTTTCCAGTTTTCCCAGCACTGTTTATTGAAGAGACTGTCTTTCTTCCACTGTGTGTTCTTGCCACTTTCGTTGTAGATTAGTTGACTGTAGGTGCTTGGGTTTATTTCTGTGCTTTCTGTTCTGTTCCATTGATATATATTTCTGCTTTTGTGCCAGTCATCAAAACAATATGGCACTGGCACAAAAACAGAAATATAGATCAATGTTGGTGTTCCTTAATTAAGCTTTTTTATTTTTGATAATTGTGGTTCACATGCAGTTTTAAGAAATAATATAGAGAGATGCCATATACTGTGGCCTGTTTCTCCCAATGTTAAAATCCTGCAAAACTGTGTATAATATCTCCACCAGGACACTGATCTTGACACAGTCATGACACAGAACAGTTCTGTGCCCTTCTTGTTGTTCTTTTTATATTCACACCAATCTCTGTTGCACTCTCTCTGCCTCCCTCTACCCTTAGCCCCTGGCCACAATTAATCTGTTCTGCATTTCTATAGTTCTGTTATTATAGGAATATTTTATAAATGAAACCATATATTATAGAAGCTTTGGAGTCTGGTTTTGTTCAAACTCATCATAATTTCCTGGCAATTCAACCAAATCGCTGTATGTGTCTTTACGTTTTGAAACATTTACATAAATGATACAAAACTGTGGGGAACAAAGTTTAAAGTGCTTCCCATAATCTCCAACTCCTGGTATTCATACATTTGTGTAATCCCTTCCCCTTGAGTGTGAGTGGGACCTGAAACTTGGTTTTAACCCATGGAATGAGACAAAGGTTAGATGATGTATGTGCTGTGTTTAAGTGTGTAAGAGATTACGTGTAAGAGGTTTTGCATACCTCTTCCATGTAAATTAACTGTTTATGTCCTTTGCCCATTTTTCTATTGCTGAGTTTCAATTATGTTATTGATTTGTAGGAAGCTCTGTTGTATTCTGGGTTTTCAATCCCTTGTGATTATGAGTTGATATGAAATCTCCCAGTTTGTGAATGATCTTTTAAGTTGGTTTACAATATTATATCTATATATGTTTTTTAGCCTCAGGGTCAAATATATCTATATTCTTTATCATACTCTGTGCAGTTTGAGTCCTGTTAAGAAGTTTTCTCTTCCTCAAAATTATAAAGATATTCTTTGACATGGCTCCTAAACATTTTCAAGTTTGCTTTCATAATTGGGTCATTACGCACTTAGAATTTATAGTTTCATAGTCAAGTAAGAACTTATTATTTTTTCCTCATGGTTGACCAATTGTTCAAGTGTCATACATTGACTATCTCATTCTTTTTCAGTGACATGCTATCTCTCTCAAATTCAGTTTGGTTTTTATGTATGTGAATCTATTTTTTACATCCTCTATTTCTTATAGCTGCCTAATATGTCTGTGAGACAAGACCACACTATTTTAATTACTAATATCCTTATTGTCTTGAAGTCTGGTAAGCTGAGTTCCAATAATTACATTTCTTAACTTTTTTTACTATATTAGTGTTGACTCTACTCATCCATATAAACTTTAGGATCATTTCAACAAAAAACAAACAAAAAATTCGAATGAGATTTTCACTGAAGTTACTTTTAACCTAAAAATTAACGTGTGGAGAAATGCCAGCATCATGATGTTGAATTCCCCTCATTTATACACTAGGATTTTGGTAGATATAGTAGTGGTCCTCCAAAGATGTTACTTCCTGTGAATACGGTAGGTTGCACGACAAAAGGAAATTACATTTACAGTGATGTTAAGATTGCTAATCAGCTGACCTGGAGATGTGGAGACAATTCTGCATTATCTGGGTGGGTCCAACGCAATCACAAAAGGCCTTAAATACAGAGGGAAGAAGTAGAAGAATCACCATCATCAAAAAGTCTACAAATAATTGGGAGTTCCCGTGTGGCTCAATGGGTTAAGGATCTGGCATTGTCACTTCGGTGTCTCAGGCTGCTTCCGTGACTCGGATTCATCTCCTGGCCTGGGAACTCCCTCAGGCTGCAAGTGCAGCCAAAAAGAAAAAGTCTACAAATAATAAATGCTAGAGAGGATGTGAAGAAAAGAGAACCTCCCTACATTGCTGATGGGAATGTAAATTGTGTAACTACTAGAAAGAACAGTACGGAAATTCTCTTAAAAATTAAAAATAAGAGTTACCACATGATCCAACAACCCCACTCCTGAGCATATATCTGGAAAAGAAGAAAGCTCTAATTTAAAAAGATACACAGGCCCCAGCGTTCACAGCAGCACTATTTACAACAGCCAAGACAAGGATACAACCTAAATGTCCATAGACAGAGGAAGAAATAAAGGTGTGTACCTATATACAATGGAATATTACCCAGCCATTTTAAAAAATAAAATAATGACATTTGCAGCAACATAGATGGACCAAGAGATTATCATACTAAGTCACACATAGAAAAACAAATGTCATACAATACCACTTATATGTGGAATCTAAAAAAAAAATGACACGAATGAATTTATTTACAAAATAGAGACATACTCACAGACATAGAAAACAAACATGCTTGCCAATGGGGGAAGGGGAGAGAATAAATGAGTAGTTTGGGATTAACAGATACACACTACCATATATAAAATAAACAAGGATTTACTATATACCAAGGGAACCATATTCAATATCTTGCGCTAACCTAAAATGGAAAAGAATCTGAAAAAATATATATGCAAATACACATGCGTACACACACACACACACACACATACATAACTAAACTGAATCACTTTGCTACACACCTGAAACTAACACAACATTGTAAATCAACTTTACCTCAATTAAAAAAAAAAATGGTAGAAGAGTGATGCAAAATGAGAACGATTTAATCAGCTGTTGCTGGCTTTGGAGGTATAAGAAGCCATGAGCCAAGAATTGCAGGCAGCATCTAGAAGCTAGAAAAAGTAAGAAAACGGTTTCTAAGAGCCTCCAGAAAAGGAGACTCTGACATCCCGATTTTTAGCCCAGTAAGACCCATTTTGGTCTTCTGATCTGAAGAAGATAAATGGTAAACTGTGTTATTTCAAGCCCATGCATTTATGGAAATTTGTTATAGCAGCAACAGGAAATCAATACAGGGAGACAGGTAGATAGGTAGGTAGAAGACAGATAGATAGATAGACAGACAGACAGACAGACATGATAGATCAGCAATAGGAAACTTAAAATGTGTGTCTTTAAATTTATGGTAAGATTGACTACCTATTTGCATTTTAACTAGAGTCTATTCTCTTTATGTTATGACTTCAACTTATTCAAGACAAGCTTTGAGGCCAAATACATGTGATGATTTCATCATTGCAGTCTGTCATTTGAGTAGAGAGAGGGGCCACCACTACAGGATGAGATGGATGTGTAAATTAGCTTGATTGCAGTAATCACTTCACAATATACACATATATCAAATCATCACGTTGTATACCTTAAATTTTTATTTGTCAGTTTTACATCCATAAACCTGGAAAATAAAGCCATTTATACACAGACATACTCCTTCAATATCTGGCATAAGACTACGTTGTATGTACATAAGAACATAAGATTTACTAAAAATACATCAACAAATCTGGAAAATCCAGTGGAGTGTTATACTCAGTGAATTGTTTTACATAGCATATCATTGACTACGCTTCAGTTTATTCTAAAGAGGGGGATCTGAAGTTTTGTCACCACTTTGTAGATGGTAAAACAAATGAAGCACAGCTACATAAGTGAAAGATACTTCCAAGGCCATTTCCTTTGCTCCTTGACCCTATTGTTTTGTTTCTGTTTTATGTTTTTCAAAAGTCTATTTTCTCCGTGACCAGGCTGGATTCTCTGATGACAGGTTAATGCTGCCAACTTGGCAACTTGAAACGAAGTAATTTGAAAACCTGCATTCTAATAATGGGACTCGCTCGCTTTTGAACCTATAACTAATTCAAAAGCCATTGAAATCTCCCCAAGAGAGCACATTGGAGTGGGAAGCAATCCTCCGGGCCCCCAGAGTGAGGCGGTGAGGCAGGCTAAGTCCATCAGGCTGGGACGTAGGCAGGCTGACTCCTGAAAGGAAGAGAGACAGAAATAGAATGGAGATAGAGATGATCAGCCCACAGTCAGGATACTTGATTGACTCTCTTGAAAGTCCATGTTCCCACAAAACAAGCCAATCCTGATCCGCTGCACAGCTTGTAAGTGGGGCTCATACATTGGTGCATAGCTTTGTCAATCAACAAATATCATTTAAGTGTGGGACATCTGCTATGTACTGGAGAATGGTAGAGACTATAACTTCTCTATGCAGTTTTGAGCAGTCCACCGTGGTTTCTTTCAGCAAGCACTGAGTGACTTCAATGTGTTTGATACACTGCTATGTAAGCTTCTCCTATCAATCTTGAGATTTCTTTAAGGTGGATACACAGTAATATAACTAAACATAGATGTCCTTAAATATATATATATATATATATATATATATATATATATATATATATATATATAGGAATGGGAAAACTTGCTCCAGCAGAGTAAATGTGTGACAACTTAACAGGAAAAGGAGATGCTATCTGAATGAGATAATTCCCCAAAGTTATGAAAGGTAGTGAAATACCAACCGATAACTGATACGAAGATTTTGCTTCTTTGCAGCCCTTCAGACTGCCCAAAAGGCTGCCTTACTGCTTCTGAGAAAGGGAAAACAGTTTGCACTGGTCTGCTCCAGATTTCAATCCAGACGTAGAAGTCCACAGGAAACAGTGGTGAGTGGTGTGCTTTCAAAGGAGGGAAAATGATTTCCTCAGACCTCCCCCAAACTAGATGTTTACATATCAGGAGGTAAAGCTCAGAAAGAGTAACCACGTGACACATCCTGAACAAAGCAAATGCATGAAAAAACGATGAAGGGAAATGTCTCCACACATGAAGGGTTCAGCCATCCCTGTGCTGGGGGGGGGGGGCAAAAGAAGGTAAAGAACAACAGGTTAATGACACACATCTCGCTCCCCCCGCACCTTCGAGAAGAAATACACGCCAGTGTCCAGGAGTTTAAACACCTGGATCAGAATGCCCAATGTCATTCTCTGGATGCCAGGAAGATGAAGAAACCCTCCACTGCATTCATAGTCCTTCTTAGCAAGGAGGTGCCACAGGAGAGACAGAACATTAGGTGTGAAGAGAATGGGCATCAACCAAAAGAGAGAGGGATCAGGTTTTTAATGGGTGATCTATCTTTAATCGGTAAGAACAAGTTTTTTTTTTTTTTCACCAAAAAGGGTCCTGGTGGTTTGAAAACAAGAGAGATCAGTTATAGAAAATAAAAGATAGATGCATTCACTAATAGATAAGAAATGAGTAATTTAAAAGGCAAATTTGTATGTTAGAAATATTGATGAAATGGGGAGCTCTTTGATAGTATGGCAAGGAAAACTTTAAGTATCTAGATACTTAACCAACCCAAACATCCCTTCCTTTGGCTTCCCTAAAGAACAGCAGTGCTCAGGATCATCACAGTAGGTGGGAAATGCATTTCTTTGTCCCTAACCAGAAAACAGAGAATCACATTAACCTTTGATAGATCAGGTGGAGAATACTTTTTCAAAGATGATTACTTCCAATTGATTTCACATAAAATTATGTCACCGGGACATAAGAAAAGGTGAGCGATACACTAGGGAGTTCCCAAGAGAGTGTGCATTAGTTCCCATTGCCCAGTGCTGAGTTAGCCTAGAGTAGAGAGAGGCAGGGATCCTTTCTGACCACCATGTAGAAGCAAAGAGACAGAGGCTGTGAGGGTGAGCACACATTGATGACAGTAGATGAGCCCTACAGGAAATTCCTGCTGCATGGAAAAGTGAGAAAGCCTACCCAATGTTCTCAAACTCTCTTAATACAAAATGACTCCACGCATCATTGTTTCCAAAGATAACCTCACAATTCATTCTTTTCTCCTACGCAATATGAATGTGAATTTCCTGCCACCAGGAGGAGGAGTTTTTCTCACCTACCCTTGGCCTTGAGTCAGGCTGGCCTTGTAACAGCTTTGACCAATGTAGTATCAGTGGAAGTGATGAAGTGAAGAACCCCAGCCTAGTCCTCAACAGACCTTGCATTGTCTGGCCCTCTGCTCTTGGAGCACTGCCTTGAGACCGCCGTGTGGACCACCAGTCTAACCTACAAAAGGTAAAAGTCAACGTGGAGGTAAACCAGTTCATACTGGATGACATCCATCGAAAACACCAATCTCAAGGATTTAGAATGAGGCCATCAAGTATTTTCCAGCCCAACTAGCCTCCCAGCTGAAAGCAGGCACTTGTGTGTGCCCAGTGGTAGTCAGCAGAGAGACATCCCAGCCAAAGCACAGAATTATAAGAAAAAATTGTTGTTTTAAGTCACTTAGTTTTAAGGCAGTTTATTACATAGGAAGAGACAAGTAAAACAACTAGCAAACATGGTCTATTTCTTGTATCTGAGCTATGTAATTAGCATCTTAGATTCTAGAGCTCAGTTGTAGAGGCAGAGAGATGAACGGGAGAGGATAAAGCAAAGCAGCAGTCACCATCTGAGAGATCAAGCAAGGATAGATTTAGGATTAACTAATAGATGCCGGTCAACTGGATTTTGCACTGGAACGAGTTCCAGCTTCCTTTTTACTTTGCTTGTTGGTGAGTGCAGAGAGAGGGACACTAGCCTGGCAGCCAAGATATGTAGTTCTAACTATTCACTGTGACCTTGAGAGGTATCCCACAGCCACCTGTGCCTCAGTGTCATCGCCAGCAAAATGTCCTCATCCATCCTGCTTGTTTCACAGCCAGGGCTGCTGGAAGCTTCCAGGGAGAACTACTCCAGAAATTCTGAAGCATGATGCAAACATGAGACATTGCTATAAATTAAAACCAATGCCATTAATTAGATCCATTGGTATGTATTGAACCCACAGCTTTCTGAAATTATTTGATGGGATAAAAGGAAATATTTTACAGCTGGAAGTCATCAGTACCACCATCTCACAAATACATGCCTTTACAAAAAAAGGAGTAACCAGCATTGGAACCCAGAACACAAAGAGCAACATGTCCCAGAAGCATCCCTAAGCCACAAAAAAGAAGAAACTTCATAGAAACATGAATCATCAGGGCCTCCTGGACTCCTTTCCAGATTTAGAAAATTAAAGGACATAGAGCACATTTACAGAACTCTTGACATGCTCCAGAGATGGAAAAGAAATAGAATTAGCCTCCATTCATCACCTGCCGTGTGCCAGGTACTCTGTGAGGATATTTTCTAGATATAATCTTTAGAAAATTCGAGGACATAGAGCACATTTACAGAGTTCTTGACATGTTCAAGGGATGGAAAATACATAGAATTAGCCTTCATTCATCACCCACCACGTGCCAGGTACTCTGTGAGGATGTTTTCTAGATATAATCTAGAAATTACAACTCAGTCACCCACTGGTCAGGAAAGCTTTAAGTCTTGTTTTCCTCATGGGGGAAGCCCCATGGCTAAAAACTCATTCCTCCCTGGAAATTCCTGATCTCCTGATTCTCTCCACTTCTCTAGAAATGATATCTTACTTGATGTTTAATCATTTTCCTTTCTCAAAGTTAATAACCCTCCGAAGTTCTTATCATGAGCAAATCACTCTGTGTGTGTGTGTGTGTGTGTGTGTGTGTGTGTAGAGGCGTGTGATCTGTATGCATAAACATGTATAGGCAGCTGTAATGACCTGTGCTTTTCCATCTTGGTCAAAGACAATTGCCACAATCTTGATTCTACGCATGTGAACAGAGCTGGGAACAACCCTTTGGTATAGGGGAAAAACTAGAAAATGGCTTCATGCTTATGTCTAGGACAGAATTTCTTTTGTTTCCTCAGTTTATGACATTCTTAGGGTCTCAATAATATTTTCATCGCAACCCTAGGCCAAAAGAAAAGTCTGTTCCTTTTAGGAAGTAGTTAGATCCAAACTGAGCTGAGTGGGTAATTATGTTCTAACATCTTAGCAGCCTTTTAGAAAAAAAATCATGGAAACAGAGTCCCCAATCACCCCCATTATCTGCACCATCACCCCATCTTTGATCTTCCACCTCTCCCTACCTGAAGCATCCTGCTGGCCCAGCTCTCCCCAGACACCCTGCTTCTGTCTTCATGACACAACTCAAGCATCACCCTACCCTCCTGCCATGCCCTCCCTCCACTCTGCTGTGAGAATTGCTCACACCTTCCTCTCCGCTTCCAAAGAACCCTGCCTGTGCCCTTCACACACACTATCACAGTTATTCACCGGTGATAGACTGCGTACCTTCAAGGGAGGGAACATGTTTAATTCATGGATCTCTCCTCAGCTCCTAACAGGGTCTGCCACCTTGTAGGTGCCTGGTACATGTTTATTCATTGAATGAATGATTGATGTCACCAAACTCACCAAACAACTTTGAAGTGACAACATGTGAGAACTCTAGGTGAGAGCATACATATAAATGCACAGCTATCTATACATACGCAGGTCTTCATCTATACGTGCGATTATTCTATGCATATGCATGCTGACATTAACATCTGCCCGCGTCCCAGCTGCCTGGCTGTTGGTTGTGGGTCCTCTTCCTGGGCAGAACACAGAGAGATTAAATGACTTACTCAAGGTCATGCAGCTGGTATGTGGCAGAATTAGAATTCAAACTCGGGCAAATTAGCTCTGGGTTCTTAACTGATGCACTGCCCTGGCTGAGGTTCTTTCTTAAGAGTATGATTATAACCAGGAAGTCCTTCCCCAAAACAAAGGAAGTGAACTTGTACTTGCACTTTGCCCGCCATCCTCCACCCTGCTGCCCAGAACTTCCCAAGGTAACCATCAGCATAAAATCTATGGGTTCAGTAGATTCAGCAAACAGGCAAGCAGAGCGCTGATCTAGGCCAAGCACAGGGGTCGTGGTCTCCGCAGAGCCCTGCAGTGGCCGAGAAGGGAAAACAGAGGCTCGCAGCCGTGTAGGAGGATAATACACAATGTGTACTAGGAACATAGAATGAGATGCTATTAAGGGAGTTCCCGCTGTGGCACGATGGATTGGCAGCTTCTTGGGAGTACTGGGAGGTGGGTTCGATCCCCAGCCCAGCACAGTGGATTAAAGATCTGGCTGCCCCAGCTGTGGCGTAGGTCGCAACTGTGGCTCAAATCTGATCCCTGGCCCCAGAACTCCGTAAGCCGTGGGGTGGCCAAAGAGAAAAGAAAAAAAAAAGATGCTATTAAGAAAACCACAAAGGGCCCCAGAGAAGGACATCTGGCTCCCAGAAAGCAGGGTTCCTACTCAAATTGGTCAGAAGGAACTCATTCCAAAGTAATTAGTCAAATTCCAAATGAGGCTGGTACCTTTGAGGAAGCACCAACACTGCCCCCAAGACAAGAAGACAGGGGAGCCCACCCAGCTCTGCCAAATCCTAGAGCTAGCTGTTCCCCAACTCTGTGCCTCAGTTTCCTCCTGCGAAGATGCACCACAGAGCAGTCTGGACTATATACGCTATCTTTAGCTCTAAAACCACAGCCCATCCTGTACTAGAGTCCAAATATGTGATAAAATATTTATAATGGTTCTCCAAAAATAAGGGGAAAGCATAGGGTTTAAAGTAGTTGCAGTTATTTTAAGTTTTGGCAAAAGAAGCTAGAGGCCGAGGCAAGAGGCCAGTGGCCGCAGAGTCCACAGGGACATGGTCTTCATCCCTGACCCAGTACTCTTCTTGAAGAGCAGAGTCAGAACAATGCAGTCACCCCCTGCTGGCCCCGTACTCCAAAACTCGCCCTTCGCATGAGCAATCAATGCTTAATATCACTGAGTAGCTCCCTGTGTGCCCAGATTGTTCTAGACCCTTCGTGTCCGTGTTTCCCCACTTCATCGTCTTAACAACATTGCAAATAAAGTATAGTCCTGTCTTCAGGGTGAGAAAAGAGACTCAGAGAAGTGAAATCATTTGCCTAAGATCACACAGCAAAAGCCAGTTGAGAAGCCAGATACATATCATTCCACATTTACTATTCCTTCCACTATACCCATCTATCTATCTATCTATCTATCTATCTATCTATGTGTGTGTGTATATATATATATACACACATGTGTATATATATATATGTACGTGTGTGTGTATGTGTGTGTGTGTGTGTGTGTGTGTGTGTGTGTGTGTGTATCTGTAAACCTAGATGGTGACAAGGTTTTGTCTCTGCTTGCCTTCCCCAGCCCCAGAATCAGGGGGCTCAAAGGAGTATCTGGCAGACAAAGCTTGAAGGGGATGGTGCAATATCAAAGTTCAGCTGGGAAAACCAGATGTTCTACTCCTGGAACATGGAGTGGAGTGCACGTGGAGTTACCTGACGTCCCCCACTGTTAGAGAGTCCTTTCTCTCTACCTTTCCCACAGGGTGAGGCATGCGGGGGAGAAAACTATTTCTTTCCAAACTCATTTGGAACAACATGACCTTAAACAGAAGTAAAGATGCTTTTTTAAAGGAGAATTTCTTAGAAGAGTGGTATGGTGTAAGACACAAATCTAAGAGTGAGGTAAGGATAGAAAAATCACATTTTTCCCCAAAATTAGTTTTTTTCCATCAGTTTGTTTAATGGCTATCCTATAGAATAGTGTTTCTCAAACTATTTGAGAACAAGTTTGGTGTAGAACAAGTTTGGGTTTTTTTTTTTTTTTCAAATTTCCAATTTGCAGTGTAGCAATACATGGGCTTACTTTATTAAGCCTGGTCTACATGCCATTCACCCCGTATGTTTGACAATATCTGTGTTCGTTATATCCTGCTCAAAGAAATGAGTCCATTGAACTTCTCTCTCTCATCAAGTCAGACATACAACAGTCCCGTCTCCCTCTCCCCCCGACCCCGTCTCTCACAGACAGAAAAACAGAACCAGACAGTGAGCTGATAAACCATTACCTCTCCATTCCCCATATTAGAAGCTACCTCTGCATCACCCAGTCCAATGGCAGAAGCTTCTGGGGAGAAAACAGATTTCCCTTAGCCCATCACATGGAGAGTGCACACCAGGACCGGGTCTATGACTTGCCAAATGGCTGGGGTGGCCTTGTCTCAGGCTCTGCCTTTAGAAGCTCTAAGAGAGGAAGCTGTCAGAGCAAAGACTCTCTGGGAAGGATCCTTGAGAGATGTTCTGTGTTCTTACCCTTTTTGCCCAGCGCAGTGTCTGGGGCTTAGGAGATGTTTGCCTGAGGAGAGGAGAAGGACTAGCTATTAGATAGAAGATATTGCAGAGTCAAGAAAGGACTGCTAGGGCACAGCAACGCTCATAGGTTAAAAGACAGAAGCCAGAGGGGAAGGGATTTTGTGCTGACTAAAAAATGCAGAATTATAGGCAGTCAGTGTTTAATGGGGAAAAGTTCATCTGTTCTTTTGCTTTATGCAAGAGCTGACTGTTGAGCCAACCATGCTTATGGTGAAGAAAAACTCATCAGTATCTCAGGCCTTCCTATTAATTTTCAGGCTTCCAATTAATTGATTTTTCCTCATTGAAACCCCATAGTAATAAGTGGCTTGTATATAAATATGACAGGTATGCTGGGTGGATAAGAGTATGCCATGGGCATGTAGTGGCATTATTAATGATCTTGTTATCAAAAAAAATTGCAATATTTAAAAAAATTAAGCCTTCAGCATCGCTTGGGCATGTGTCTGAGACCATCTTGCATGCTTTTAGAAAGTTGCTGATCCTAAAGTTTTTCTTTTCCCTCTTTGTGTTCCAACTTGAGCTTCTTTTGATGTTTGCCTCTTCAGATATTACTTAAATAACTAAAGTAGCTCTCTTTTACCCGCTTTACATATAGGGAGTTTAATTTCCATCACTGAATTAGAAAAGTATTTAACTTATTAAATAGAAGATAAGTAGATAGATAGATAGCTGGATAGATAGATAGACAGACAGAGAGAGAGAGAGAGAGTCTGGGTTCTTTTATCCAAAATATGGATGCCATGAAATCCAGATTGACACAAAGCCCCACTGTGATTTTCCAAAGCCTCCAGGTGCTGACTTCCCACTAACATCAAAGGGAAATGAGGAAGAAAGCCAGTGCCTTGAGAATGCAACTGATGAGAAGCAGGTAGCAGGGTCCATGTGATTTACTGCTACTAAAGGTCCTGATGGAAAAGTTTGTCTGTCTTCATGGGCAGCTCCCAGAACCAGGACCGTCAAAGAAGAAGGAGCATGGCTATAGTCACAGGACCCTTTTGAGACTCAGCTCCATCATTTAGCAGCTGTGGAGTCCTAGGCAAGTCACCTAACCTCTTTGAGCCTCTGTTTCCTTATTTATAAGATTAAGACAATAAAGCTGAACTTCAAAAGCCATTTGGAAAAGTAAAAGGAAAGTTTTAAAATACACAACACATAATAGATGCTCAGTGACTGGCATTTATTATCACTACGGTGATTACAAATGACCGAGGAGTCTCCTCTCTCCATAGAAGAGCCACCAAGGTCTTCCCTCTTAACCTGCTTGTTCATGAAATTCTAGCCTTGAACACACTCAGCCTGTCAGCCAAGCTTCCCTTGACCACAGCAGCCTGGAAGGGACCCACATGACGGTGACTCCCACGTCACTAGCAAAGCTGTTCTCCTTGAAGTGGGATAACCTCTCCTCACTGGTCTTACCCCTCTCTTACTAGATTTCAGAAACATGGCATCCCTTACTCAGCTATAGCCCTCTTACTTACAGCCCTGTTGGCGACCACTCAAGTGCACCATGATTTCACCACCTAGGACATTACTGGCAGATGTTTAGGAGATGAAGCTGTGCAGGGCATACTCTTTTCTCATCACCCAGAACAGAACCCAGGGAACTCAGTTCTAACCTGCATGATCAGAAGAAGGGGCTCTCTACCCATTCAGGCACGGGTGGTCTTTAGTCTGACTATCTATTCTCGGGTCCAGCTCCCTGTGTCTAGTGCACAGACACTCATCCCAATATTTTCTGCAGGTTTTCTCCCCAAGTGGAATTCTGGGAAACCTATCCTGCTAGGTTATGCTATTTTTTTTTCTTTTTATGGCCACACCTGCAGCATATGGAAATTCCCAGGCTAGGGGTCAAATCGGAGCTACAGCTGCAGGCCTAGGCCTCAGCCATAGCAATGCCTACCTTGCAGCTTGCGGCAGCTCAGGGTCCTTAACCCACTAAGCAAGGCTAGAGATTGAACCTGCATCTTCACAGAGACTATGTCAGGTTCTTAACCCACTGAGCCACAATGGGAACTCCCAGGTTATGCTATCTTAAATGAGAAATTAAACTCCCATTGTTATTTGTGCAATTATTCAACAACCAGTTATGGAGGGTCTACACTAGGCCAGGTACAGTTCCAGGCTCTAAAGGAATGAATAATGAAAGGGAAAGTAAAAGATGCCATCTGTTACCCTCACAGGAGAGGCAGACATTAATCAAATGAATAACCAAACAATTGTGTGAACAAGCTATGGAGAAGATGCACACGGTGCTATGAAAGGAAATATTACAGGGAAATGGTCTGGTCCAGGATGTCAGAGAAGCGTGTCCAAGGCAGTGATCCTTGAGCATCGACCTAAAAGATGAACATGAACTAGATGAACTGAAGGCAAGGGGGAAGGTGAGAGATTATTCCAGGTAAAGGAAATAGGTTTTTAAAGGCCTAAAACAAGATGTTATCCAGCGTGTGCAATTGAATCGCCTAGGAAATAAGGAAGAGACTCGGGAGACAAGCAGGAAACATCCATATTATGTAAGACTTTGTGGGACCTCTTAAAGATTCTGGTCTTCTGCCCCATAGCAATGAGAAGCCACTGAAATGATGTAAGTGCTTGCAAGATGACATGATCAAATCTGCACTTTCAAAAAGATGTTTTGGGATCCTTTGCTAATTAGGCATCAACCGTCTTGACTTCCAAGACCAACGTCTCACCTGACTTGGAGAGAGGGAACCAAGAGGAAGCATGAGTCAGAGGCCCCTATAATTGGATGCCTCTAATCTCTGCTGTCCTGTTGGTGATGACTTGAGTGCACCATGATTTCATCACTTTCCTTATCTTGGCTTCTGGTGCCAAAGTGCTTTCAGCATATCCAGCTTTTCTCTGCCTGGAAGGCAAGAAAATCACCTCCCTTGATACCCGCATCCTCCTCTCCTCAGAAAAGGATCAAAATATACTGCTTTTCAGCCTCATTAAAGGTCAAACCCGTTGATGACTTAATCCCCTATTAAAAACTTTTATCATTGTTTTTGGTCTCACTGTGGCATATGGAAGTTCCCAGGCCAAGGATCAAACCCACACCACAGCAGTGACCCAAGCTGGTGCAGTGACAATAACCAGATCCTTAACCTGTGCACCACCAGAGAACTCCAAAAACTTGATATTTTGGATTGCAGTCTCACTTGTATTTATTGGCAATAAAACAACATGTTAATAACTAAACCATAAGACCCACGAAAAAGAGACCTCTTTTTTGCACTGTTCTAGTTCAAACCTCCCATCTAGTAGTTGCTCAATAAATATATGTTATATAAGCAAACTTAAAAAAACTTACAAGCAGAAATAAAGGTCACTCATCATGTAGCCTTTCTAAAGTAACTTTCCATTTGTTCTAGAAAGCCTTTATATGAAGATAGACATGTGTATTAAATTAACATTTTGGCATGTATTCGTAATTTATATACGGTGTATACACGGTTTATAATATTTTCTTATTATAAATACATGAGTCAAACTGTTAATTAGCCACTTGGATCTTCCTGATGTGTATGCTAATGGATATAAGTTATCTGAACAACAGTATGCAAAGAAACCTGTTTATATGTTTAAAGCTATAATCCCACAGTTTAGCTGGGGCTTTTTTCTCCACACAAAGGCAAACAAAATGAAACATAAATGCAAGGGAAGAAAGAAGAAAAGGACAAACTGAATTTTAGGAATAATACCTAAACGTTTAGATTTTACATTATTGAAAGTCTTGAGCTGGCTTGAAAAAAGGAAGTATATGTAATATTCTTGGAAAATACCTGGGGGAGGTATTTTTAAAGACCTCTCGAGAGAAGGACTTGGATTCAAGGGCAGAATCCAAGAGAAGAGAGTTATAGGGATTCCCCCCAACACTGGCCGCCCTGCCCTCCCTTCCTTCCCACGGGCCCCAGACGTCTCTGGGACTCTCAGTTCCTCGCAAATGGCCCCCAGACTCTCCAGGTAAATGATCTGAGTTTCTGTTCAGAACCTCAATACAAATTTGGCAGTTTAAGAAAGGTGATCATGGAGTTCCCATGGTGGCTCAACGGTAATGAACCCCACTGGTATCCATGAGGACTAAGGTTCGATCCCTGGCCTTGCCAAGTGGATTAAGGATTAGGCATTGCCATGAGCTATAGTGTAGGTCTCAGTTATGGCTTGGATCCCGCATTGCTGCGGCTGTGGGCATAGGCTTGCAGCTGCAGCTCTGCTTCGACCTCTGGCCTGGGAATTTCCATATGCCGCAGGTGGGGCCCTAAAAAGACAACAACAAAAAAGCTCCAGTGACCTCAATAAGGTTCATCCCCACTAAAAAAAAAAAAAAAAAAAAAAAAAAAAAAAAGGGAAGAAGAAGACAGGTGATCGAGGCTAACTCTTCCACCTACACCACGACGCGTCTCCCACCCACACAAGCATAGACTGACCTTCTGGTTTTGTGAGGGAAGTGAGCTCCGGTTTCAAAGTCTAGTAATGACTAAAGTAGGACCCCAAGGAAGAGGTGTGCCTGCCGCCAGCAGTGTGGGAAACTACACCTTAGTTAGGAGTCCTCAAAGGCCACGCCCCTGGTTTGGAGATTAGAATTCACAGGGGCCAATGATCACCCCAATTTCTTATGTCTTTGTAGCCCCAGGGCTTTGAATGTCTTAGCTTCCCAGAGGACAGATAATGTGAACAGTTCTCAATAATTATTGAATGAATGAATGAGTGAGTTATATTGCTTCCTTATTTACTATAAGCACAAATTACCTCTTCCTTGGACACTTCAACATGTTGCAGTTCTAGAGGTCAAACAACCCCATGAATCCCAGTTTGGCAACTGTCATCTCTCTGAAACTTCCTCATCTGAATACAGAGGATTATAATCCATCTCAAAGCCCAATGTGAATACTGGAAGGGCTAATTTATCAAAACTGCCTGACACACAGAGGGAGGGGCTCAGTGGATACTGGTTTCCTTATCTGAATTTCCAAGGTCCTAATGCTTGGGACCACTGAGCCAAGGTCAGTACTGGGGGTCTAATGCCCATTTCTGACCAAGAGAAGCCCTCAAGATTGCAGGTTCTGAAAGCCAACTGTTTCCAGTTGAATAGCTCCAACCCTTACCTATGTGTGACCTTGGGTAAATTACTTCACCTCTCTGAATATCTATTTCTGCATCTAAAAGATGTGGGTAATGATAACTTTGAAGTGATTTTGTGATCACGTGTACTTTAGAATACTGTCTGGGCTTAGAACTGTTCAGTAAGTGTTAACTATTATGTCATATGTAGAAATCTCTACTTGAAATCTAAACTCATCAAGCCAGAACTAAAATTTCTCTCTCTCTAGCCTATAGTCAGTGCTTTCTCATCTTGCCTGACACCCTAGGCATCCCCTGGGATTTGGGTTGATGATGGTTTGCTCTCCTTTGCCACATGCACCCCAGCGCCCGCCCCCCTAGATCCGGGAGAGCTTGAAGCAGGCCCATGGGTTGGAATACAATGGCACTGGGGCTTGCCCTGCAGCCCTCTGCAGCCCAGGAAGGCTTGAATGTTCTCTAAAGCTGCTTCCAGCCACACACACACTCCGCTCCCCATTCAAAGAACTCCACAGATCTGGTAGAGGTTCATGTGGATGGAATTCATAACGTCAGCTTCATGACAGTACCTGAAATTGCAACCCCTGTCCTTCCATTTTCCTATGTGCTGTTTTTTTTTTTGTTTTTTTTTTTTGTCTGTTTAGTGCCGCACTTGCAGCATATGGAAGTTCCCAAGCTAGGGTCAAATTTGAGCTGCGGCTGCTGGCCTATGTCACAGCCACAGCAATGCTAGATCTGAGCCAGGTCTGTGACCTCCACCACAGCTCACGGCAACACCAGATCCTTTAACCCACTTAATGAGGCCAGGGATTGAAACCCACATCCTCATGGATACTAGTTGGGTTCATTACCGCTGAGCCACAACGGGAACTCCTTTCTGTGTGTTTCTTTTTAGGTGAATGGGTGTATAAGGAGACATTAAGGTTTATGAAGTAAGAGGCAGAAATACTTGCAAATTTTATTGATCCTCTCAGTCCTATAAACAATTCCCTTCAATCCTTGTTTAAAGCAATAAAACCTGGAGGGAGGTGAACCCTGGGACCCCGGAGTGAGGGCAGGTCTCTGTTCCCGGCCCCAGGCTGAAACCCAGCGGGAGCCATGGCAGTGCCCTCTCTGCTCCATCTTGTGGGAGGGGCGTTAAAGGGGAACCCACAGAGCTAAACCTGCTAGGGGCCCAGAAAGCCTGAGCCCCCAGCTTGGAGGCAAAAACTAGAGCTCGGTGATCTCAGGGAGGCTGAATGTGTCCCCCCAAATTCTAATACTCAAGCTTAATTATCTATGTAACAAAATACGTGATTTTTTTTTCTTTTTCTTTCTTTCCTTCTTTCCTTCCTTCCTTTTTTCTTTTCTTTCTTCCTTTCCTTCTTTCTTTCTTTCTTTCTTTAAGGGCCACATCTGCAGAATAAGGAAGTTCCCAGGCTAGGGGTCGAATCGAAGCTGCAGCCACTGGCCAGAGCCACGGCAACGCCACATCTGCAACCTAAGCCAAACCTTGCAGCAAGGCTGGATCCTTAACCCGCTGAGAAAGGCCAGGGATTGAACATTCATCTTCTCCGACACCATGCTGGGTATTTAACCCACTGAGCCACAGTGGGAATTCCGTTTTTTACACTAATTTTGAGTTTTGATTTTTTGCTTTATCTTTCAGTTGGGTGGAGTACATATCCATGTCACATTTCTGAAAAGAGTGCATCAGTGACCTATTATAGAATCCACCAAATATTTGCGAGGGAATGCAGTTCTGTTAACGTACCCCACAAATGAAAATTTAACAGACTGGAGGTAAGAAGTATAATTCAGCCAAGGGTCACATAAGAAATCCCTACCAACCAGGAGCACAGACTCTTTTAACTTCAGCTACAGGTACTGTTTTCTCTTTGTGCACGTATGTCTTTGGACCCAGTTGTGTGGGAGTCTTTATATTCTTCCTTGCCAGAGTGCAAGGAGGAAAGCTAAAATCCATTAAAATACTGGTAAGATTAAATTATTATTTATGCTTAAGACCATATAATAAGTATATGTCAGAATCATTTGGGATAGAGTTAATATTTAAAGTGATTAATAAAAACAACAATAATTCTATACCAATACTGTGTGTTTAAAATTCCAGAGCCTCTGACAAAAACTGAGAAATGGAAGGGAAAATTGGGAGGATGGTAGAGAATAAAGTAAAAGTATGCTAAAAATCTTTAATTTAAACAGGAAGAGCTAAATTTAAGACAGGGAACATAAATGGTCAAAAAAATTCTAAGAAAAAAGGAAGAAAAGAAAGGCATTAAAAAAGCACAATAAAAAGCAAGAGAAATCAGGATGAGAGAAAAGTGGATTTAATAGTTAAAATTTTTTATGTGACTGTGCGTTTAAAATATATAAAAACAGGGACCTAACCAAACTTATACGCTTTTGCACAGCAAAGGAAACCATAAACAAAACAAAAAGAAAATCTACCGACTGGTAAAAAATATTTGCAAATGATGCAATCAACAAGGGCTTAATTTCCAAAACATGCAAACAACTCATACAGCTCAGTTACCAAAAAAAAAAAAAAAAAAAAACCCAACCCAATCTTTTCAAAGAATGGGAACATCTAAACAAACATTTCTCCAAAGACATACGGATGGCCAATAAATACATGAAAAGATGCTCAGTGTCGCTAATGATTAGTAAAATGCACATCAAAACTACAATGAGATACCACCTCACATCAATCAGAATGGCCATCATTAAAAAGTCTACAAATAAGAAATGCCGAAGAAGGTGTGGAGAAAAGGGAACCCCCCTGCACTGTTGGCGGGCATGTCAATTTGCACAACCACTACAGAAAACAATATGGAAGTTCCTTAAAAGACTAAACTATATCGTTCTTGTCATCTTGTACTACAGCCTGCTTCTTTTTTTTTTTTCCCATCGCTAATTTGTGAGCCTCTAAAAGGTAAGTCATTCCATCATTTATCTCGAACCTACACCATAGCACCTAGCACATAGTTGGTATAAGGATGTACAGGAGGAAGAAGAAAAGAAGGACAAATGGAAGAAAGTGAGGGAGGGAGGCAAGGACAGAGGGAGGGAAGCAGGGAGGAAAGGAGCGAGGGAAGGATAACAGTTTTCTTTCCTCAGATGTCATAAAACTGCCTAATTATCCCTAAATACCAGCCCCAGCCCACTCTTTGAAGCAGGAAATTTTCCAACTGTCACCCAGAGGAAGATCTGAGCTTCTTCACTTCTGATTCCTAAGAAGGAAACAACTTTGCAAAACCGCCACTAGCCCTGGAACTTCCAGCCAGACCAGTCAGGAAGGCAGAGCGAGGCTGTTATTGAAAAGGCATCTCTTAACCCCAGCGAGAATAGTAAATCCCAGCTCTGCTTAGAACATTTCCTGAAAATAAACAGTTCTGAGCCTGTTTCCTCATTCAGCCCCGGGGGGAGCCACGGGAACGCTCTTTGTCCATAACATCTATCATTTTATTATGAACCAAGTATTAAGACAGGGCTCCAGGAACTCCCCTTGTGGCTCAGTGGAAACAAACCCAACTAGTATCCATGAGGATGCGGGTTTGATTCCTGGCCTCGCTCAGTGGGCTAAGGATCTGGCGTTGCCATGAGCTGTGGTGTGGGTCACAGACATGGCTCGGATCTGGCATTGCTGTGGCTGTGGTGTAGGCCGGCAGCCACAGCTCTGATTGGATCCCTAGCTGGGGAAACTTCTAAATGTCACGGGTGCAGCCCTAAAAAAAAAGAAAAGAAAAGCCTTCATAAATGTAAAGTACTTGAAAAGTTTACCTATTGAGTTCTTACCCCCTTTCAAAATGTATTGGAGTCTCTTCCAGAATCATTCTGCTGTCATAGCAACTAGATATCTTTTGGTAGTGATTTACCCAAGAAAGTGCGCATTGTGTTAATATACGTGAACTCCCCTTCTTCATGAATATGTAAATCCAGGCTAGAAGAAGCTCAGAGGCCAAGGAACTGGTTCAAGTTAAACAAAACAAAACAGAAAACAGTAGCTGGCCCAACTGGTTTAACCAGTTTTTCTGATACATAATAGATACAGCCACTAAGCTGTCATTTCCATTGTCCTATTCAAGTTCCTCCAGGTTGTGTGTGCCAGTATGTGCGCATGGCGACTGCCACTTGGAAGAGAGAAGGAAATGAAAACCACTAATTATTGAGTAGCCACTGGATTATTTCCCTGGTTCAACAAATATTGATGGAATAGGGTGCCAGGCACTGGCCCAGCCCCTGAGGTTACAGATGAAGGAGGCAAACTTTTGGCGTGTGTAATGCATTGGAGCAATGGGCCCGAGAGACGTAATAAAAAGCAAATAACTAATGTAATTACAGATTGTAATAAACTCTCGGAAGGAAGGAAAGGTGCTGTAGTACCTTGTGAAGGAGAGATATGTATGTAGGAAGGACAGCAGAGATTTCCCTGAGAAGGTGATCTTTAATGCACAAACCCAAGGATGAGAAGACATTGGTCAGGCAAAGGAGAGAAGCATTTTGAGAAAAGGAAAACATCAGGAGCAACGGCCTTCAGGTGGAGAAGAATTCAGCATATTCAAAGAGCAGAAAGGAGGCCTGTGTGACTGCAGGAGTGACGACAGTGAGCGTGGGAGACGAAGAGAGAAGACAGGTAAAGAATTTAGATTTTAACATCAAAGGGAAGCCATTGGTGTATTTGAAACTGCACAGAGACAGGAGCTGACTTCAATAAACGTTTTCTCTGAGTATTGAGTGGAGAACAGAAGACAGGGACTGGGCATAGAGCGCGGAGATCACTGGTTAGTTGAACTGCTGCATGGAATTCCTTTCATCAGAGTTTGGACTCAGAGGCAGCAAGCATGTTCACTAAATAGGAGTTTTCAAGGGTGGAGCCATTTGCCCCAAGGAAACATTTGGTGTCTTCATGCCTTTCTCAGACTTTGAGCTGTGAAATCTTGAACACGTTGCATCACCTCTCAGAACCTCAGTGTCTTCCTTTATAAAAGCAGTTTAGCTGAATCTCCCAGAGTATCCAGTAAATGTCAGACGCCTTAGTTTCTTGGAAAGGAAAATGACTCACATCTGCTGGAAATAGACCAGGTGACTCCAGGCAGTTCCCTGGGCCGGGTGACAGCCAAGCTTGGGTGGAGCTTGAAAGGGACAAGGGTGGAGACCCAGAGCAGCCTGGGTACCTGATTATGAGTACAAAGTCCCACGTCCCAGGCTGCAAACCTTAAGCTCAGGAATGTTGCTTAGGTGGGGCCTGCTAGCGATGGAAAGAGCAGAGAGAAAAGCAGGAGGCCCTGGAAGGAAAAAATACAGATGAGTATTTAAATAACTAAAAGGTGGGGAAACATTGCTAAATTGAAAAATGAAGGCAGAAGGCAGAAAAGCAATGGTTGATAGAATTTATTTTGTGAAAAACCCAATCTTATCCTAAAAATCAAAAACAAAATCATGAGGAAACCAATCAAAAATGAGCAAAAGACATGAACCGGCATTTCACAGAAGCAGCGCGAATAGTCAATAAACTGTTGGCAAGATTTTAATCAATACTGAATATCAGAAAAATGCAAGTCAAGGCAACTGTGATCTATAAGTGTATGTATATTCAGTTGGACAAAACAATGAAAGTTTACAATACTAAGTTTTGGAGTGGACTTAGGGCTATAGGAACTCTTTCATACTTTTTGGTGGGGTATAACATGATGTTATCCTTTTGGGAAAGAATTGGGTAGTGTCTTCTAAAAATAAATATGTATATGTTCTCCGGCCCAGCAATTCCACTCACAGATGTAATTATACATGTAGAATCAGACACACACCCAAGGATTGTCAAGGCTGCATTGTTTTCAATAGCAAAGCTTGGAAACCATTCAAATACCCATCAGTGAGAAAGTGAATCAGCAAAAATGGTATATTTATACAATGCAATGGCATAGAGTATACAACAAAAAAGCGACACCATGACATGACATGCAACCATATGGATACATCCTAGTAAAATTATATTAAATGAAAAAAAAAAGGTGCCAAAAGATTAGGCGACTGAAAAGGTTTTTATGTTGGAATGGGAGATTGTAACATGAGTATTTACAAAGACAAAAAATTTTTCTCCATCATTTATTCAACTATATACCTAGTACTTTGTCTATTTTAATGTATGTATATTATAAATCAATAATAACTGCCTTTAAAGGGATTACATTCCCTCGCTATGAAATTAAAAACCATAACATTTTAAAAATCTGTCTTTCAATAGTACAACTCCGTTTTTGTTTAATCAAACTAAATAAAAAGAGATTCAGGATGATGGAGACCTCAGAATAGAGGAATTATGGGGAGGATTAGGAGAGACGACTATTCATATCTGACTTTTTTGTCAAGGGACTGGCTGGATTGGGGGAGGTAGTTCACAAATGTTTATTGCATCTGTAAGTGTAACTAACGGGAAAAATAACAAACACAAACAAAACGACTAATTAAAAGGGGGCTGCACAGGTTCATTGTATGTGTCAACTTGACTGGGCCATGGGGCACCCAGATATTTGGTTAAACATTATTTCTGGTGAGGGATTTCAGAATAAGATTAACATTTGAATTCATAGACTGAGTAAAGCAGACTGTCCTCTCCATTATGGCTAAGCCTCATCCCATCTATTGAAGGCTTGAGTAGAGTAAAAGGCTGAAAAGGGGGAAAAAAATTCTTTCTCTCTGCTTTACTGTCCTTGAACTGGGACATTAGTCTTGTCCTGCCTTCAGACTCAGCTGTCCTGGGTCATCGGCTTGCTGACTACAGATCCGGGGACTTCTCGGCCTCCATAAAAGTGTGATCCAATTCCTTATAACACATCTCTTTAAATATAAGAGCCAGATGAGAGAGAGGAATATGTACCCTATTGGTTTTGTTTCTCTGAAGAATCCAGACTAATACCGAGGTCAGGTATGGATGATAAAACAATGCGTCAGAACCAAGGATCATGATTAATTAACTCTGCACACCTGAGATCTGAAATAAAAAGAAAAAAAGACACATTTTCCTATGAGAAACAAAAGCAGAGTGAAATTTCGAAAACAAATGACAAACTTGGAAGAAATATTTTCTTTTTTTATAAACATTTTTTTTAATTTTTTATTTTTCTGTCTTTTTAGGGCCACACCCACGGCATATGGAAGTTCCCGGGCCAGGGGTCAAATTGGAGCTTGCAGCCTCCGGCCTACTCCACAGCCACAGCAACACGGGATCCTGCTGCGTCTGCAGCCGACACCACAGCTCATGGCAACGCTGGATCCTTAACGCACTGAGCGAGGCCAGGGATCCAGCCCGTGTCCTCATGGATGCTAGTCAGACTCATTAACCACTGAGCCATGACAGGAACTCCCTTGGAAGAAATATTTTCACATTTATATATGTAATAAGAAAGCAGTTAATACTTTTAACATCTATTGAAGAATTCCAGATCGAAAAGGAAAAAGCAAACACTTCAACTGATAAAACTTGTAAAACAGCTGATGGTTTTCTTTTTAAGTTTTATTGAATTATACTTGATTACAACGTTGTGAATCACTGTATGACAAAGTGATTCAGTTATACGTAGACACATATACATTTTTTTTCAGGTTATTTTCCCATATAGGTTATTACAGAATATTGGGTAGAATTCCCTGTGCTCTGCAGCAGGTCCCTGTTGACCCCGATGGTATTTTTTTTTTTAATAAAATATAAAAGGCAGAGTTCCTGCTGTGGCTCAGTCCATTAAGACCCCAACTAGTCTCCATGAGGATTCAGGTTTGCTCCCTGGCCTTGCTCAGCGGGTTAAGGATCCGGTGTTGCCACAAGCTTTGGTGAAGGTTGCAGATGCAGCTCAGATCTGGCATTTTGCTGTGGCTGTGGCCTAGGCCTGCAGCTGCAGCTCCAGTTCAACCCCAGCCTGGGAACCTACATATGCCACAGGATCAGCATGCTCGCTCTCTCTCTCCCTCTCGCTCTCTCTCTATATATATACGACAAAATGTTAAGCCTTACTTGGAAACAAAATAAAAATACCTTTTCCACATATGTCTGAAGGAAGATTGGGAGCCAGTTTTCTCACTCTCAATGGATGTTTGCAAATATAAAAATGGGAGTGGAATGGACTGGGAGTTTGGAGTTAGTAGATCCAAACTATTACATTTAAAATGGACAAGCTGGAGTTCCCTTTGTGGTTCAGTGGTTAACGAACCCGACTAAGAACCATGAGGTTGCGAGTTCGATCCCTGGCCTTGCTCAGTGGGTTAAGGATCCGGCGTTGCTGTGAGCTGTGGTGTAGGTTGCAGACACGGCTCAGATCCCGCGTTGCTGTGGCTGTGGTGTAGGCCAGCAGCAACAGCTCCTGTTAGACCCCTAGCCTGGGAACCTCCATATGCCGCGGGTGCGGCTCTACATAAAGGCAAAAAAACAAAAAAATGAATAAATAAATAAAATGGATAAGCAGTGAGGTCCTGCTGTGTAACACAAGGAACTATATCCAAACTCTTGGGATAGAACATGATGGAGGATAATGCGAGAAAAAGAATGTGTATATATATATATACATGACTGGGTCACTTTGTTGTACAACAGAAATTGGCACAACGTTGTAAACCAACTATACTGTAATAAACAAAATTTAAAAATTAAAAAACAGGAAAGGGTAGTTTGTTTACATTGAGAAGACCAGAAGTAGTGACATACCCATAGCATTTAGATTTTGGCTTCTAAATACCATGTTTCACTAAAAGGAGTGAGGATTCCTTGGGGAAAAGAAAAAGAAGAAGAAGAAGAAGTTCCAAAGACAGTGCAGGGAAAAAAAGAAGGTAAGGCTGGAGTATCATGTTTCATCAGAAAAGAAGAAAGTATACAAATAATGATAGGGACATATCACAAGAACACAGAAGCCAACCAAAAGTTACTCTCACTAGTGATATCTGCGACACTCTGAGCATCGAAATTGGATTGTAACCCAGTAAATAAGAGTCTATGAGTCTATGATAATGTAAATACATGCATGTGTACACACATATATTCACACATACTTAGAGATGAGAAATCTCTTCCTTACAGAAGTTAGTCACCAACTAACACATGTAAAACGAATCATGGAAAATAGAAAATCCACCAAGCGTTGCTAGAACTAGAGTCTGGATGTTTGCTGTGAAGAAGAGTATTTGTGTAGCCTCAAATTATTTACCAACAAAGAGAGTACAAATGGAAAACCAGTAGCTTTATGATGGAGAAACCTGGCAGACATTCCTTGAACTAAATGATCAAAGTTAAAAATCTCTAAAAATGAACAAATGGAAGAGGGGATGGTGTAGAAAGGTGTCTGTTTTTAAGATGAGAGAAATAATAGTGTGTTTATATTCTGTTGACAATAATCTTCTAGAACAAATGATGTTTCTAAGATGCTTTTGGAGCAACATTCTTGAGGAGGTAAGAGAGGATAGACAGGGTAGATAAGAAGAATTGGACTTAGAAGCATGGAGAGTTTCCTCCTTGATTGAATGAACTGGTTGACTTAATTGGCTGTTTTAAAAAGATGATTACATACAAAAAATAAAAATAAAAAATAAAAATGAACAAATGAACATCACGTTGTGCTGATACACTGTCCCAAGATGGACACAGTATTAATTTTAGTTTTTCCACTAAAAATGCATAATCTGAGTCTAATCATGAAGAAATATCAGAGAAACCCAACTTGACAGGCATTCTACAAAATAACTGGCTTGAGCTCTACATAAATATCAAGATCAAAAAACATCAAGAGAAGCGAAGAAATTGTTCCAGATTAAAGACAACTAAAGAGATGTGACAACAAATACAGACGTGATATAGTATTAAATCCTGGACTGGGAACAACTAAAAAGCTAAAAAGAATATGATTAAACAGTTGATGAACTATGAATAGAGGCTGCGGACTAGTTAATTGCGTTGTGTCAATATCAAATTTCCTGATTTTTATAATCTCACTATGGTTATATAGGAAAACATCCTATTTCTTACAAAATACACACAGAATTGTTTAGTAAAGAGGCGCAGTATCTCCAAACTAACTCTTATACAAATCGGGCAGGCGAGGGAATCACATATAGAAACAGAGATAGAGATAGAGATAAAAATAGAAGTATGTGTATAGAGAGAGACACATGTGTAATGCTTACACACACCTACATGTGAAATAAAGGTGAAAAAATTGGTGAATCTCTATAAAAGATTAAAGGAGTTTCTTATACTATTATCACAAAATTAAAAAGCTACTTTATAATATATGCATGTACATATATTATATACAAATGACTCTGTCAAAGCAGGTAAGAATTTTAAGGAAGCAGGTACTAAAATATACTGCTAATGGGAGCATATAAGTTGGTATTAATTTTATGAGTGTTGAAAATTTGGCTATACGTATAAGAACCTTATATTTTTGCACATAATTTTGACCTCACAATATAGAAATATAAACATGGATGCACATAAATCCACAACTATAATTATCATTATATGGGATATCTGGGAAAAACTAAATGGCCAATAATAGGATACCAATTGAACAGACTGTAAAGCATCCATGCCATGAAATAAAAGCACAATCCATAGATGTGCTAGTGCAGAAGACTATTTTCCTACTTGGAATTTTTTTTTCCTGCACTATATTAAGTGGAAAAAAAGCTAGTAACTACAATAACAACAAAGAACGTGTAATTTAGCCAATTTTTTCCAAACAAAATTATATGTTATGACAGATTACCTTCTTGGCCCCAGTTCTTGACTATTTACTGATTCTATTCCCTTGGCCCCCAGATCTTGGATTCAGTCATGTGACTCGCTTGGACCAATAGAAGAGGGTGATGGGTGTGAGCCAGTGTTAACTGAGGTCATCAAAGTCCTGATGCATTTGCACTTGTTCTGCTGCATTTGTGTTTCTCCTCACCTCTGTGAGGCGAATATAACTGGGCTGACAACATTTGTTCCCAGGAGGAGAATGAGAGCCACCCGGGGCACAGCAGAGCTGCCCAGCCAAATTCAGCCTAGGTCAGCTGACCCCCAGCTGCTCAGATTCATCAGTGATGGCTATGTTAAGGTCTGAGATTTGGGGTGGCACATTTTTCTGACAATAGCTAATTGATATATGTCTGAAGCAAACACCTAAAGTATTCTAAGTGCTTACCTCTGGATTGCATTATTACAGCTAATTTTTATTTTCTTCTTATTTGGTTTATTTTCCAAATAGTTAAAGTGTACGTGCATTACTCTTATAATAAGGGGGAAAAATGAGTTACCAAAAATAGAGAAGCAGAAAAACAACAGCAAGAGTAAATAATGAGCTCAAGTTCAAGATCTACAAAGATTCCTGGACAATGTTTCACTACACAAATAAATATAGCGCTTCCATTTACTGAATGCCCACTGTAACCCAGACATTTGAATCTCCCCGCCAACTCTTTTTTTGGCTATCATCTTTACTACTTAGAAAGTAATAATGTGAGACAGGATTATTTCCATTTTACAGCTGAGGAAACTGAGATCTGTATAATCTAAGTAGCATACCTAAATTTACTCAGCTATAAATTACTATTATAAGTTATAGAGCTAAAATTCAAATACAATTCAACCTGATGTAAATTCACCAGCCTTGATGAATATGAGAGACCTCCCGGATCCCCGGTCCTGGCAGAATTCTGCTGCTAACCTTTGGACATTTATCTTGAGTTCCATGGGGTCCTAAAGGTCTGCCATTGCTCTGTTACTGTGAAGTTACTCATACCACGTGCTCGCTTCACATAAGGTGGGGCTGATCCATGAAAGGAAGCCACAGATTTCCTAGATCAAGTGAATGCAGTGACAATGAGATTCTGGGCTTCTCTGGTGTCCTGGGGAGCCTTTGAGCATCCCTCTGAACCTTTGGGAACATTCTTGGACCTCTGCCACCCTGTTCTGAAAAAGTCCAAGGAGCCGCTCCGAATGGTCCCCTTGAAGGGAAATGAGTTCCCCAGCTGGCAGCGCCTGGGAGGCACTGGCACTAACACCCCACCCTTGCCATCTTGAAAGTGAATCCTCTAGCCCCAGCTGAGCTGCCCCAGCTGACCGTGTGGAGCAAAGAGGAGCTGAGCTACCAAGGCTTGGCAGAGTTGCCAATATGTGAGCAAAGTGAATGACTAATGTTGTTTTAAGCCACTGAGTTTGGGGCTGTTTGCTATGTAGCCACAGACCATGGGAATAGAGGGTATTCTTTCTCACATGATAAAGGAAGGAAAGAGGGAACAAGGAAGAAGTATTTGCCACTTCATTCTGTGGAGAAAGTTGAACAAGTGAACAATATTCTCTTAGCGAGAAATGTACTCCTAGATCTCTGAGATCCGATGGTCAGAGAAGGGTGCAGTTTTTGGCTCTGCATCAGGCTCTCTCGCAGCTGCTTTTCTTCTCCCCAGCAAAATCAGAATGGTAGAAAGACTGCATATCTAGTGAAGTTCTAAGCTTATACAGGCCACTGCAAGAGCAATGCCTACAGGAGAGAGGCAGAAGCTTTATTTCTACACTTTCTTGTGTATTTGTTTATCCTGTCAGAGCCATTTGCAAACTTGTCATTTTAACCCCAAGGAACTTTTCACCCATTTTGGAATTTCAGTCATCATGTCTCTGAACGGTGAGGGTGATACAGGGCCAGCCGGGCTCCTTTGGAGCGGCATAAATCCCATGGCCTCTGCCTCCAAATAAGCTAGTCCCCGTGACCTGCTTCCAGAAACATTCAACCCAAGGCAGCTGGACCCCAGCTATGAAGTGTCATTCTTGTGCAAGACGCTCATATGAATGATGGCTTCCTTCTTCTCCTTGAATTGTGATAAAATCCTTATCAAGGGGACTGTCTTCTCGGGGTCTCTAACCTCTGGAGTGGCAAATGGAACCTAAGAGTCCATCTAGTCCAGACATCCGATCCAGGCTGAGAAATAGATAAGTATTCTAGGACACCCCCCCCCTGCCCCGAATGTCGGCCATTTGTCCATCAGATTCATTTCCCACTCTTCCTCTGCCCAGCTCTGTATTCTACAGGGCTAAGTCTTACAAATCTCATTTCCTAAATCTCTCAAAACTGGCTTCTTATCAGTGTTAATCAAATGTAGTCCAAGGTAGTAGTGGGAGATTGGAGGAAAGGCGGAAGACAGAAGCCCAAGTTATTCTCCTGGTCACTCTCTCTTTCAGGCCAGTGACTAGAACCCTTCCAGGGTTCCCACTGGTGCAGGATGGCCCCCAGTTGCCAGGTTCCCAGGCTCTGTTACCTCCACCGCTTACCTTTATATCGATGCCTTTTCTAAGGTGTCCATGTCTTATTCCTGATGCTAGCCATCAACACACCTGCGTCTACCACCGTTTGCTTAACTTCTTCTAATTCTTTTTCTTTTTTTTCTACTTTTTTTCTTTTTTCTTTTTTGTCTTTTTGCCTTTTATCTAGAGCCACACCCACGGCATGTGGAGGTTCCCAGGCTAGGAGTCTAACAGGAGCTGTAGCCGTCGGCCTTCACCACAGCCACAGCAATGCGGGATCCGAGCCGCGTCTGCAGCCTACACCACAGCTCACGGCAACGCCGGATCCTTAACCCACTGAGCAAGGTCAGGGATCGAACCCACAACCTCATGGTTCCTAGTCGGATTCGTTAACCACTGAGCCACGACGGGAACTCCTCCTTAACTTCTTCTAGTCCAGATCGGATTCTCAAAGTTGAGGACCCGAAAGTCGCTGAGATATTTTACAGTATGAGGAAGACTCTCGTCATTGGATTCTTCTGCACCCTGGTCATACATGCATCCCCCCATCCACGAACCCCGCTCTCCCTGGACATCCTTTACGTCGTCGGGCTTGGATCTACCTTCCATGAGCCAGCACTTAATTCTTGAAATGCTCCATTTGAGAGTGTATGTCTCTTGTCGGTGAGCAACTCCAGGTCAGTTGACGTAAGTCCGTGAAGGTTTGGAATTGTGCTTCGTATGTACTTTTATCACCAGCATCCTGATGCCATTAGGAATTTTGCATCTGAAACAAGAAAGTCATACAGGAGGAAAGTCCTAGTCCCTTCCACCCTTCTTCCTTCTCGCCATCCACCATCCAACCCCTCAGTGATTCAAATGAGTTCACGGGTTATGTGCAGAGATTTTGGAGTCTGAGAGAACAAGAATGAATTGTGAATTAATCAGATACAACTTCACCACTTTTTAAAAGACTGTGTGAACTTGACAAATTATTTACCTTTCTGAGACTTATTTCATTTTCTGTAAAACGGGATCTACCTCGTTGGATTGTTAGGAGGATTAAAACTTAACGATTGTATAACGTGCCTGCACTTGATAAATGATAGTTATTCCAATAAACATCTACTCACCGGGTAGATGCATGCCTGGCTCTGTGCCGGATGGGAAAGACTCAGAGCTTCTCAAGTTGATCTGGGACAGGATAGACTGTTAACAGTCAGAGGAGAACAAAACACTTATCTACTCTGAGCCCCAGTTTTTTGTTCTGTAAAATGGGATGGATAATAACTACTAACTCGTAGCTGTTATGAGGAATGAGTCAATCCGTCTCTGTCGAGCGCCTAGCTAGGGACCTGGCACATGGCTAGCACCAAATATGAGTCTGTGTCGAAGAAGAAGGAGAAGAAAAAGGAGGAGGGAAAGGGGTGGGAAGGATGGCCATGATGATGCTGTTCCCAGAAGCAATTCATAGGTACTTCTGCCTTGACCCTTTGCAAAGTCTTGAAAATTCGCTTCAAGGTATCAGTTCAGTTCTTGCAGTCTGAGCAATGCCAAAGACCCGTGGAAAGCAGCGATGATGATGACAGAGCTTGTCTGATTTCCATGGAGATCAAAGTATCGTGAAGTTGAAAAAGGTGCTTGTGGAGCGCCAGTAGGGGACTGGGAATGCCAACCCTCTGTGTGATGAGGGCCAAGGGCTAACCCCTCTCTGAACATGAGCCCTCTCTGGAAAAGGCCCAGACCAGATTTACGGTAACATGGCAAGACTGAATTAGATAATGTCTACAAAGCACTTTGGACTCCTTGGAGAACGGCCATCTATAAATAGCAGGTGGTGGTATTATTATTAATCAGGCAACCTCTATTTGAAGCTAATTGCTACTGAAGCCAATGGGACATTTACCTGGGTGTAGCCTAGGAATCAGGCTTTACAGCAGCAATCCATTATTTATTCATCATTAGATTAGCGGCCAAGAAAGAAATGCATCTCATAAAAAGCAGTGGTATTTATCATCTACAGGAAAGTCCAAAGGGGGAAAAAATATCGTCTGTTTTTCTTGTTATAAAGACTTGGGTTTTAATCTCGCTTCCACCTCTGACTGGGTACATGAATAAGGTAACTAACTAAGCCTCAGTTCCCTCATTGGTAAGAAATAAATGTAATTCTCACTTCAGGCAGGGCTCGTGAAGACGAAATGAGATAATGAACATTTAGTCCCGAGCCTCCCGTAAGGCATGGCATACCTGTGGCAGATTACCAGACCCATTTCAAATGCTTAGGGCTTGTCATTTGTCACCATAAGCTTCTAAGCTGTCTGGTCTGCACCACTCTTTGCCTTTTCAAATCTGGGCTTTTATAATCAAGGAAATGGTTGCATTTTTCAGGCCAAAGAAAGATCATGGTGATGATGCAACAGAAATCAACAAATGCATGCACATTGTGCCTCACTTTTCTTTGAATAAGATTAAATATTTAGGAGTTCCCGTTGTGGCGCAGCGGAAACAAATCTGACTAGTAATCGTGAAGCTGCAGGTTCCACCCTGGCCTTGCTCAGCAGGTTAAGGATCCGGCGTTACCATGAGCTGTGGTATAGTTCACAGACGAGGCTCGGATCTGGCGTTGCTGTGGCTGTGGTGTAGGCTGGCAATTACAACTTCATTTGGACCCCTAGCCTGGGAACCTCTGTATACTGTGAGTGTGGCCCTAAAAATAAAAAAAAAATTAAAAAAAAAAGAAAGAAAGATTAAATATTTACTCCCTGGTTCCCTGCCTGGTTGAGACTGCCAACCAATGAGGAATGAAGGACCATAACTAAAGGGCTGACTTATCTGCTGCCTGAAGTCAGGCCAATATCTGCCTGCCCCTCCTACTTCTTGCTTGCCTGTGATTGGAGGAGACATTGGCTCACACGCTGGGGCTGACCAATGAATGAGAGACAGATGCCTTTAGGAAAGGCTGCCTTCTAGGTCTGCAGAAACCATAAAGCTGCCCCCCAAAAGCACTGTTGGCCCGACCTCTGTGATAAGCCAAGGACAGCTACACCACCCCACTGTGCAACACACTCCCTGGGGTTCAGCAGGGGACAACTAACAAAAAGAAGGAGGTGGGGGTGAAGAAGGAGGAGGGTGGGAGAAGGAGGGGTACTGAGGAGGAGAAGGAAAGAAAAAAAAAAGTAGGGGAAAAATAAAGGAAAAGGGAAAAGGAAAGGACAACCAGACTAGAAGACCATTGTCTTAATTTTCTCTTGCTGTTATAACAAATAACTTCAAACCTAGTAATTTAAAGCAACACAGATTTGGAGTTCCCACTGTGGCATATCGGGTTAAGGATCTGTCACTTTCTACAGCAGCATAGGTTTGATCCCAGGCCTGGCTCTCAGTGTGTTGAAAGGATCCTGCATTGCTGCAGCCGTGGCATAGGTCACAGCTGTGGTTTAGATTCCATCCCTGGCCCAGGAACTTCCATAAGCCAGGGATGCAGCCAAAAAAAAAAAAAAAAAAACACACAAATTAATATCTCACAGGTCTGTATGTTAGAAGTCCGACACAGGGCTCACTGGGCTAAAATCAAAATGTTGGTTGGGCTATTTTCCATTCTGAAGGTTTTGACGGAGACCCCATTCTCTTCTCTTTTCTAGCTGCTAGAGGCCACTCACATTCCTCGGCTCATGGGCCACTTCCTCCATCTTCAAAACCGGCATTGTAACATTTTTCTGACCCTTCTTCCATCTCCCTATCTCCTTCTAACCACAGCCAGGAAAGTGCCTCCATTTTTAAGTGTGCTTCTGCTAACACTGGGCTCACCCAGATAATCCCCCATTATAAGGTCTTTCTGGGGAGATTATAATCTCCCAGGAAAACCTGTGAAAATCTTACCTTACATGGAAAAAGGGAATTAAGGTCGAAGATGGAATTAAGATTGCTAATCATCTGACCTTATAATGGGGAGATTATAATCTCAAAACCCATTGCTCATGTCGCCTGCCCTGGGAACCCCATCTCTGAGGCTGCAGGTTCAGTCCCTGGCCCAGTGCAGTGGGTTAAATGATTCGATGTTGCTGCATCTGCACCGTAGGCAACAGCTTCTTGGATTCAACATCTGGCCTGAGAACTTCCATTTGCCATGGGTGTGGCCATTAAAAAAAAAAAAAAAGACTCCAAATACAATACACAAAGAGCTATTAAAATATGAAACACCTTCTTGCCTCATCATCTTTTCTTCTTCACAGTCTTTTTGGGATGAGTGATGACACTGGGCAGCAGAAAGGAAAAAGGCTCTGGGCTCACCTCTTGCCTCCACCTTTTAACGTCTGTGTGACATCGAGCAAATGAGGCCTCTAAAAGAAGGTTGATAATCCCTGCCCCACGTGGCTGTTGTGAGCATAAAAGGAGATCATAAGCGTTCAAGGCAGGTAATAATAACAACAGATCATCTTTATTGGGTTCTCCCTGGGGAGGTGCCAAGAACTTGATGTGATTTTCTCACTTTCTCCTCAGCACATCCAGACGCAGTAGATGCTACCATTTAATTCACTTGACCTGGGAGGAATCTGAGGCTTGGACGTGTGCTAACTCCATAGAGACAGTATTACAGCCTGGCAGGCTGATGACTAACAGTTATGTTACAGCCTCTTCTTGTCCTCGGAGACTCTTAATTATTTGCGGGTCTTGGACCCATCTAGAAATCTATTTCTCTCCCAGGAAAATGTTCATACATTTCGTATACAAGTTCAGGGGGTTCCCAGAGTCCCCTGAAGTCCATCCGTGGGCTCCAGGTGGCTAAGCCCTGGGACACCAAACCAGCAGGCCACACCCCGTTGAACTCACTGACACCTGCACGTGGGTGAGGAGGGAGGAGAGGAAGAACCAGAAGCGCAGCCCAGGGAAGATGCCTCCAACCTGCCCAGACTAGTGGAAGCTGGAGTCCGCCAGGCGAGGAAGGCAGGAGCCGAGCACGCTGCCCCAGGGGGAGGAGGAGGAGGAAGAAGACGCATCAGATGGCAGCCAGAGTCAGGGTAGGGTGGGCTGGCCTGGAGCCAGAGGAGCACCTCCTTGGAGCCCAGAGTTCCCGACTCAGGACGGGGTCATTGAGGCCGTAGTGCCTCCAGGACAGCACCAGGGAGAGGCCCCAACAGGAGCCAGGGCTGTGTGCGAGCGGCAGCAACAGCAGGGCTCGGCCTTGACTGCGGGGCGGGGTGGTACCAGGACAGCCCAGCCAGGTGTCTGCAAATCAGACCAACCCTGGCCCAGGGAGGCTTTGGGAGGACCTGGCAGGGCCACTTCCTAGGGACGAGGTTGACCCAAAAGACTCCCAAGCGGCCTGAGACAGGGATGGGCTAGGCCAGGCTGAGGCCACTTCCCAGCAGCCTGGGGACCTGGGGAGAGGGGGGCTCCCGGGCCATCCTGGGAGAGCCCGTGTCAGACTAGGGCTTGAGGGGGGTTCCTTCTTCTACCATCTAATCCAGAAAGGCCTGTAGAGGCGACTTTTTCCGGTGAGCGTTGGAAGTATTTATGAAGCTGTTAGATTTTTTTTCAGCTTTTTATTATTTTATTTCTTTAATGGCTGCACCTGCAGCATATGGAAGTTCTCAGGCTAAGGGTCAAATTGGAGCTGCAGCTGCCGGCCTACACCACAGCCACAGCAATGCCAGATCTGAGCCACATCTGAGAACTACGCCATAGCTCGAGGCAACACTGGATCCTTAACCCACTGAACAACGGCAGGAATCGAACCCACATGCTCATAGATACTAGGTCAGGTTCTTAACCCACTAAGCCACAATGGGAACTCCTCAGCTTATTTTAAAATGGTTATAGACTTTCCAGAACTAATAATAATAATAATAATAATAACAGTATATGGAGTCCCTTGATCCCTTTGTCCAGCTTCCCCTGATGGTAGCATCTTCTGACTCTTACGCAGTATTAAAACCTAAACATTGACATTGATAAAATCCTGCTAACTAGGTTCCAGGCCTTAGTTTCGAATGTCCCTGAAGCTTTACGTCAGTGGTTGGCATTTTGGAAAGGGTGCTGAGCCACCTCCCAGGCCTGAAGGTAAGGTGGGCATTGGTTGGATTGGGAGGCAGAGCAGGAGATGGGCAGCTGTCAGGAGAGGAAAGCAGACAAAGCAGCCGCCAGGGCTTCAGTCACAAGTGAGACCCTACCATGCAGCTCAGGCAGGTGAAATCTGACTCACCGCCTTCTGTGAATCAGCCACAGCACGGCACACAGCGTGAGTGAGATACTGGCCCATTCCTGGTGGCCTCCACGCCCACTTGCTCTGGTTATATGGGCTGAATGGTGGCCTCCCCAAAACCTTGCCCGCGTCTTCAGCCCTGAAATCTGTGGCTGTAATCTGTTTGGGCCGAGGGTCTTTATAGATGTAATTAAATTAAGGATCTGGAGGGATCATCTTGGATTAGCCATGTGGGCCTTAAATCCAATGATGAGAAAGGCAAAGACAGAGAAAATAGAAGGCCTCTGAGACAGAAACAGGGTTTGGGGTGACGCAGCCCCAAGGAATGGCACGGCCACCAGAAGCTGGAAAAGACAGTGGAGGCTCCTCCGCCAGAGCCTGCAGAGAGCGCAGCCCTGCGCACAGCTTCTGGCCTCCAGAGCCCGGAGAGAGTGCGCTTCTGTTGTTTTAAGCCACCGGCTTTGTGCTAATTCGTTATGGCAGCTCTGGGAAAAACAGCACATTCTAGACTACAGATCGCCCCCCCGCACACAGCTCTGGCCTTTCACCAAGCGCGCAGGCAAATGTCACCTGGTTTGTCCTTACCTGGGCAAGACTTCTGATCCCAGGTAAGGAGCGTAGGAATCAGGAAACCGAGGCGCAGAGCTCTGCTTTGCCCGAGGCCGCACAGCTGCTCCGTGAGTCATACCCGCCCTGGCTCCATCCCAAACCCAGGAGCCTCACCGAGATCACGGAGGGCCACAGAAAGGGACAGCTGCTCACCTGTGGGAGCAAGTTTTTGCACCGAAGTTTTGACCTCTTTCTGTTTCAGAAGAAAAAGGCCAGCCGGCGGGTCTCCGGAACCCGGAGAAGGACAATTCCTGGTTATGCTCTCACTGGCTGTGCCTCAGTCCAAGACAAGGCCAATGCGAACTTCCCGGGGGAGTGGGGCGGGCGCCCCGCCCAGCAGACCCTGAATGTGCCTCCGAACAGAGTGGCCACTGGCTTCTGCTGCAGCTGTGGGCTGCTGCTCTCTCCCGGAGGGCCCCTCCAGGGCGCCCCGAGAGCCAGGTTCTAAGCCAGCCGATCTTCTCTGTGTCCCTAGAGGATAAGTCAGGCCAAGTCATCGTCACAGCCCTGGGCTGGCCTTTCAGAGCCGTTTCCTGCTGTACGTTTTCCCTCGAAGTCCTAAGACTTTTTGATTTTTCATATTTTTAAAAAGGGCTACAGAGATATAGGAAGAAAGCAGCCCAACAATTCAACAAGATAAAACAGGAAACATCTCCCTCTCCCCCGAGACGCCAGTTCCTGAATCCTCCTTCTTAGAGAATAACTACAAGTCACTTGGGTTAATCAGTCCTTTACACAGGCATGGGCAGCGAAACATTTGCCACTTTTTTTGGCAGGTGAAAGGACCCCTGCCTGATCCCACACTTCTTTCCATTTGACACAGCATGAAGATTTTCCAGTAACAGCATACATCCTTGCTAACAGCTTCCATTGTATTCCCTTGCATAAATAAACTGTAATTTCTAGAACCTACCCCCACCTCACCCCGTGCAGGAACTTGGGGTGTTTCCAATATTTTCTCACTATCAACAGCATTGCAACGCACATCTGGTACACCTGCCTTCACCCGTATGTAAGACTGTGTCTGTAGGATTGGTTTCTGAAAGAGGAATTGTCGCTTCAATGGGCACATGCATTTCAGACTTTATGAGATACGATGGCCTTGCCCTCTGAAGGGGTTGTTGAAGCCATCGGTCAGTATCCGTTTCCCTACAGTAGGACCCCATCATTGTGTATAATCAGATCTTTTCTCTTGGAAAATCAGATCGAGTAAGAATAAATATATGAGTACTACGAAGGAGCTGGCGGTGTAATGGGAATGTGCATATGGCATGAACGTGTAAAACTCATTGACCTACACACTTAAATTCCACATGCCTAAGGTACTCCACTGTATGCATGGTATACCTCAAGAAGAAGGAAAATAAAACAATACGAAGGAAAGGCAGAATGCTGATATTAAATTCTTGAAATGCCTCCCTGAAACCCTAAGGACAAAAACACTCCCAGGCAGGAGTCAAACATGTGAAAGTGGGTTTCAGACACAAGGAAGGACAGTCAAAGGACAGGGAAGGGACTGGCTTCTTTGAGGAAGTGAAAACAGCAAGCTCGGGAGACTGGTCCCAGATGAGGTCCAAGAGGTTATCAGGGGCCAAATCAAACAGCGTCTCTTAGGCAAGAAGTTTGGGTTATTTTTCTCATCGCAGTGCAAGGCCATTGAAGGGATGAAAGCACGTGAGGGGCATGACCCATTCTGGTCGTAGCTTTTCCTTCTTTAAATCACAGGGCTGCTGTCTGCAGAGTAGATTTTTGGTGGGCAGAAATGGAAACACTGAGACGGGCTGCTGCGTTCTCCAGGCCGAGACGCGGGGGTGGCTTGGATCGGAGTGGTGATCAGGACGCGGAGAAGTGGGAGGATGGGGGCTGTTTTTAGGAAGGATCATCTGTGGGATGTCTGCGCACGTGACGGGACGAAGCTTTAAAGGGGGGATGGAAGGGAGGGTGGAGTCCAAAGCTATGGCCAGTTTTCGGGCTGGACCCGGTAAATGGGTCATGGCACCACCTTCCAAAGCTAGAGAAGGCTTAGGTACGTCTGGGTTAAGGCCCTGGGGGAAAGAACCAAATGTCTGGTCTTGATCATGTTATTCGGTCTATGAGGCCAGATGTCTAAGAAGGAAGAAGAATCACTCAGGAGGGAGTCCTTGGACAGTTGTGAGGAATCTAACTCCACATGCCTTTGCACAAAGACCCAGACCGCCACCATTCCAACCCCCAGGATTTGTGGGCCTTGACTTTTTGTAGGTATGAAATCTCCATTTCAGGGGCATGGCCCTTCTCTTCACAATTTGACTCGAAGCTCCTCGAGGGCTGAGACTGAATGTAAACCCCCTGAACGCCCAGGACAATAGCACATGCTCCCAAAATGAGTTCGTGGCCCAGCTGATGGCTCTGCACAGATTTAGCTCAAAACATCTCAGAAGGCAGGCAGTCAGCTGAGCTCAGATCGTTATCCAATAGGGGCAACATGGTGCTGGTCACTGTCAGAAGAAGAGAAGAAAGCCCCTTCAAGCCCACCAATCCTGTTGGAGTCAAGACCCCAGTGGCATTGTTTCTAGAATTCCAGATGACCAGAACTGGAAGAGGCCATGGTCAGTGGTGATGGGCCTGGCACCACCCAACCCAGCGGAAACTGTAGAAGTTTGAAGCAGTTCCTCAGAAAACCTGATCCATCTTTTTCTGGGCCAAACCACCACCACCTCATTAACCTCATGTCAAATATGCCATCAAGAAAGTGGCTTCTTTTGTCCAACCCCACAAACAGCCATTATTTTCATCCCTCCTCCCCCCACCTTCCAAACTATCCCCTGCGGGGAGGCTAACACACAAATCTGATCATTCTACCTCTCTTCTTAAAAGCCTCTACCGCTTCCCGTTACTTTTAAGGTAAACTCACTTCCTTACCCAGGCACACATGGCCTTTTATGATCTGGTCTCTGCCAAATTTTCCACAACCTCTTCCACCCATAGACCCTGAGTTCCAGACTCATAGACATTCTCCCTGGTCCCCAAATATTTCAGGCCCCACAGCCTTGTCCTTTGGCTCTCTTCTAGAAAGGCCTAGTTCATATTGTAAAGGAAAAAGTGTGGGAAGATACTATCAGTACACAGAGGAAGAAAAATTAAAACGAGATAATCTTTTCCACCTATAAATTGGTAAACAATTTTAAAAGATTTAGAATATCCAGTGATTAAAGATGGGCATTATTCTGTTGGTTAGAGCATAAGCTGTTGTAACACAACAACATTTAAAGGCAGATGTACTTTGACCCCAGCCAACAAATTTCCAAATTCTTTCCCATTAAAATATGTGAACATGTGTATATGTAAATCATGTTTAGGGCAGCTTTATGGGGCAGAACAAAAGTAGAGATCACTTAAATGTAAAAAGGGGGGATGGGGAGGGAAGAGCTGAGTCGTTTATGGCACATCCAAACTGTTGACTTCTATGAAGTTGTTTAAAAGAATGAAGTAGATTTGTATGGACTGATTTGGAAGAATATGAATTGTAAATGCCAAAAAAAGTTAAAAATTGTAAAATAGGATAATATCATATCACTCATGGTGAAAACTGAGAGAGAGATAAATAGAGAATTAGAGAAATACACATCGTTTCTGCTCAGGGTAGTTTCCCAGGGCAGTGGGAGGGGGGAACCATGAGCAAAGAGGAAAGACTTTGCCTTTGTACACTGCTGTACAATTAGCATATTTTTCCACAAGCATGTACTCCTTTTGAAATGAAAAGAAGACATATATAATGAAATATAATTAAGAAAACTCTTTAGAGGACCCCAGGGCCCAAAGAGTTAGCAGTGACAATTCAAGAAGTTCAAGAAAGTCAAGCCTTAAAGAAGATGGGAGGAGTTCCTTTGTGGCTCAGTGGTTAACGAACCTAACTAGGATCCATGAGGTTGCACGTTCAATCCCTGGCCTCGCTCAGTGAGTTAAGGATCCGGCGTTGCTATGAGCTGCACCTCGGATCCTATGTTGCTGTGGTTGAGGCATAGGCTGGCAGCTGTAACTCCAATGCGACCCCTAGGCTGGGAACTTCCATATGCCATGGGTGCAGCTCTAAAAAGTAAAATAAAAAGAAGGAAAGATGGGAGATGGTTCCCCGAGATCTGAAAGGGGCCAGTGCAGCGGGTGCAGTAAGGGAGAGGAGGACAATTTGCACGGGGCCTCAATTCAAAGAAGCTTGTTAAACACTTCCATTGACCTGTTTGTGCAAAGGAAGAGCAAAATGTCACAGGAACCGCCTGAGATCCAATGTCAACAGTGTCTGGGCCCCTGTGAGGTTCGCTCCGGACTGTCGATCTCCATCATCATCTGGCCTTTGCTTAGAGTCATCAGCTCTGTATCTGCCCCTGCTGGAACCAAGCCTTGTCTCTTCTCCTGGGACCTGGTAGAAGCAACCTCCAGAGACAGAAATTCAGGGCAAAGACCTTGGGAGACAAGCAACACGCAAGGAAGATTGGATGGAGCTAGTGTAGAGCACAGTGTGGTGTCTGAACCTCAAATCCATCCTAGTTCTGCCCCAAATCCTCCCGAGTCCCAGGGTGAGCTGGGGCACAAAGAGCGAGAATGGGTGGGTCACTGTTCACATTCTTTTTCTTGACCGGGGTACTGGCCATATGAGTGGGGTCAGTTTGAGAAAATCCAGCAGCCGTACACTTAAGATAGGTGCATATATACATGATACTTCGATTAAAATTATAAAATAAACTAGGTAAAACAATTTTTTGAAAGTCACAGAAGACAGGGAGGATCTAGGAGGGAGGATCATTTAAATCCCGGGGGAACAGAAATAGAACCTGCTGTGCACTAGAGAATCTTGAGAGTACCAGCGTCGGTCTCAGCATCAGTGGAGGCCAGAACAATGGTGATGCTGCTCAAACCATATTCGTAAATTGCATAGTCAGTGTAACGCCTGCAGCCGTAGATACATACACAGATTCAGATACATAGGGGTTGTGTTCATGTATTTGATGCTAATAGAAGAATGTCTCGAAGGATAAACTAAGGACAATGGTTACCCGGGTAAGTCATTTTTATTTTTTACTTCCGTTTTTTTGTTTCTGTTTTTTTTTTTTCTTTCTTTCTAGCCATGTCTGTGGCATGTGAAAGTTCCTGGGCCAGGGATGGAACACACACCACAGCAGTAACCAGAGCTATAGTAGTGACAACTCCGGATCCTTAACCCACTGAGCCACCAGGGAACTCCCTTCTTACTTCTTTTGTTTCTTCATCATTTGGTTATTTTCAAAACAAACGTTTCAAAAAGGACAACATTGTTGTAAGTTCTTTTCTTCTCTTGCTTGTTGACAAACACTTATCTCTCCTTCCAAGTACAGTATTGGCCCCTTGACATTTTCTCTGATTTTCTCCATGTGTTGTCCTCCCATCCCAGACCATGTGTCCCTGAATTGTCTGGGGAGACGGATATGTACGTAGACTCTCAGACCCCTTCCCAGATATTCTGAAGTTGATTATCTAGTTGAATCTCTGTTTTAAGGTGATTCTGTTGCTCATGGTAGTTTGAGAGGTTATATGGGAATTTTCTCTCTGCAACATGCCCCAGCCTCCTCACTGCCTTCATCCTAGGGCCCAGAGCTTATGACAGCCCATGTCTGTCTCTACTAAATGGTGAGACCCTCACGGAAATGACTACATCCACTTTAACTCCATCTCCTCAGGATCTAATATGAGACCCACGACACGGTGAATATGCGTTGATTGAATGATTGAATCCATCAGTGAATCAGTCTCTGCCATCGCACAACCATTGAGCTTCCAAGGATGAGAACGTCCTCGTGGACCCAGTGTCGACCTTCAGCTAGGCTTGGTTTGGGTATGTTTTGCCACTTTGAGAAGCTTGGGCCTGTGATCCCAGGCTGCTTGGGGTGGAGACTAAGCCAGACTTGACCAGACAATAAGGAAACCCCAAAAGCCAGTGGAACCAGCCAGAGGAGTGACCCAGTAACCCAGATTATGGGGTTCAGCTTCCAGGAGCTGGCTCTCCATGAAACTTAAAGAGACTGTGGCATAAATCACAAGTCACACATTTCCTAAGGCTAAGGACCCCTCAGACTGGTGAGTCCAAGTTCTCCCGACAAGACAGAAGAACAGCTGTGAGCCGGCACCTTGGGCCCAGCAACCTGGGTTCAAGTCCATGTTCACCTTCTAACTATGGGCTTGGAGCTGGCTCCACTGTCAGTCTCAGTTCCTCCACCTGTAAAATGTGAAAAAACAGTAGCACATTCAAACATTCATTAAGTTCCTACGGTGTGCCTGGCGCTGTTCTAGCTAAGGAGATAGCAGCAAATAAAACAGGTAAACCATCCTGGCCTCGAGGGAGTTCATTCATGGAAAGGAATTCCCTAACACAAAATAACTGCCCCAGGTGTTCAAGAGTCTTGCCATTAAAGTGAAGGCTTGAAGCCTGCTCTCCGCTCCCAGAGCTAAGAATTAAGACACTCAGAGAAGAGGTAGCGAAAGTCACCCCCCAGATCCTTGGCGACCCCCAAGGAGGAACTGCAAATTGCCAGGAAACAGAAACTTTAAAGACTGCAACTGTATTCTTCAGGGGCACCCAGGGGCGATGCCTCTTAGGGCCCCGGGGAGACAGGAGCTGAGTAAACAGAGCATTGTGGGAGGATGCGGGACAGGACACAGAAATGTGCCAGAGCCGCAGCGCGGGTTCAGCAAACGCCCCTTGGCTCCACTTCTTGGAAATAAGTAGCTCCCTTTTGCCAGAAGAAAACAAACTTAAACAGGAAAGCGCTTCGTGATTCAGTGGGTAACTCTGGGCCCTTGAGGGGTGAGTGGGTCTGAGTGTGTCGGCTGTGGCTTTCCACGTAGCCCAGCGCGTGGGGGAAGAAGCAGGGATTCCTGGAAGTGAGCACAGCCTGCGTTTGTGTGTGTTTATGTCCCTGTCCTGACATGCACGCCTTTGTCTACACGTGTCCTGTGTTTGTACACGTGTGTGCAGATATGTCTGTGTATTTGCTTGTGAGCCCCATGTGAGTTTCGGAGTGTATGTTCCTCTGTTCTTTGTGCCTCGACTTCCGAGGATCCGTGTAACTTTTTTTTTTTGGAAGTAGAGTTGATTTACAGTGTTGTCTTTGTTTCAGGTGTACAGCAAAGTGAATCAGTAATATATATATATACACACACATTCTCTTTTGGATTCCATTGTAGGCTATTACAAAAATGAAATATAGTTCCCTGTGCTATGAAGTAGGTCTTTGTTGTTTATCTGTTTTAAATATAGTGGTGCTTATCTTACCTTTGGTAACCATACATTTGTTTTCTATATCTGAGTCTATTTCTGTTTCGTAAATAAGTTCAACTGTATCATTATTTTTATTATTTATTTATTTATTTAATTATTGCTTTTTAGGGCCACACGCATGTGCATAGGGAAGTTCCCTGGCTAGGGGTCCAATCGAAGCTACGCCACAGCCTCGGCAACATCAGATCCGAGCCGTGTCTGCGACCTACATCACAGCTCATGGCAACACCAATCCTTAACGCACTGAGTGAGGCCAGGGATCAAACCCACAACCTCATGGTTCCTAGTTGGATTCGCTTCCACTGCACCACAACGGGAACTCCATCATTTTTTATTTTATTTCCAGTTATAAGTGATATCATATGACATTTGTCCTTCTCTGTCTTACTTCACTTAGTATGATCATCTCTAGGTCCATCCAGATCTCTGTAACTTTTACATGTGATCCTATGTATTTGTATTTGTGACTGTGTATGGTTGTATGTACCTTCATGTGTGTGTGTGTGTGTGTGTGTGTGGCGTGCGCGCCTGGGTTATCATAAGTGTGCTTGAGGGATGAGCAGAGAGAGGAGGAGGTAGCGTAGATGTGAGGAGAGGCTGTGAAAATAAATAAATAAACAAAACTAAAAGGAGTTCCTGCTGTGGCTCAAACCGTGCAGGTCTGATCCCTGCCCCAGCTCAGTGGGCTAAGGATCCAGCGTTGCCGTGAGCTCTGGTGTAGGTCAAAAACTCGGCTCAAGTCTGGTGTTGCCTGTGGCTGTGGTGTAGGCCGGCAGATGCAGCTCCGATTCAGCCCAGCCTGGGAACTTCCATATGCCACAGGTGCAGCCCTAAGAAGACAAAAAAAAAAAAAAAAGGGAAAAAGAGGAAGAAGAAGAAGAAGGTGTGGTTCAGAGCCTGCAGGAACCGGGGGTGTGTGCAAGGCAGGGACTTGAAGCATCCCCATCACTGCCAGGGACGTGGTGAGAAAAGAGGTGCGCAGTGTCCAATGGGGCCTCCAGAGAGGGCCGCTGGGGCTCTCTCAATAGGCGGTTGCTCTGGCTCGGGGACTAGGGCAGCCTCCTGGCATAAGAAGGCCAGCAAGGTCTCCAGGAGGCTCCGTGGGACCCTACCCAGGGAGGCCAGCCCAGCAGGTCCTGGGCACGAGGACCTAGAGCAAGGGGACTCCAGCGACCACCTGGCCACACCTAACTCCCATGGCCGGGGCACAAAGGCTGTCTCAACTCCTGGGTGCTGACCAGGGCATCTAGGAAAAGAATAAGGCTAAACCTGGGCTGTCCGTTGACCGTCAGCAGGCGAAGCTTTGTGGTTGGCCCTGCCCTTCCTCCGACACACTCCCGCCCCCTCCGGGGGAGCTGGGCCCGGGCTTGACAAGTGAGAATGAGTTGTTCTCACGCGGGAGGAAGAAAGGTCTCGCTGGCGGAGCCTACTGAGAGCCGTGGCAGCAGACTGACCAAGGAGAGTGGCAGGGTGGGTGGTAGGAGGACAGTGAGGTGACGAAGAACATCCGCAAGAGAAGGTGCAGGAAATGCAGGACCCTCTGTCTAGGGATGATTGGGGAGTTTTTGTTTGTTGGGTTGATTGTTTGTTTTTTTTTTTAATTTTTTAAAGCTTTATCGAAGTGTAGTTGATTCACAAGATTGTGATAGTTTCTGCTATACGACCAAGTGATGCAGTTATACATAGACACACATCCACTCTCTTTCAGATTCTTTTTCAAAACAGATGATCACAGAACACTGGGTAGAGTTCTCTGTGCTACACGGCAGGGCCCTGTTGCCCAGTCATCCCATCTACTTCAGCGTGCCTGTGCCAGCACCAAACCCCCGCCCATCCCTCCCCGCCACCACCTGTCCCGTTTCCTATTTCGTCACCATAAGTTTGCTTTCAAAGTCTGTGAGTCTGTTTCACTGCAGGACTCTCCATCTAGGCATGACTGAGAGTGTAGATCAAGGAATATTTCATGTCCTCTCTGATGGTGGCAACTATCCTGTGATTGTCCCCCAAGCCGGAGGGCCTGGCAAAGCAATTTACAAGGACAGTTACCCTGGATACCGGCAGGTTCTGTCCTCCAGGCTAAGCAACCCAGTGCTGCGGCCTCTTCGTGTCTGTTTCTTCTGAGACCTCCCTGAACGCCTGGCACCTGCCCCCAACCACGCACGCAACAGCAAGAGGAAAAGGGATGTGTCCTGTTTTGGGTCCCCAAGTTCAAGCGTGTAGAATGAGGCCCAATCCTAACAGATGGCTCTCCAGCCCCACACTGGGGTTTTCAGGTGGGACTCAACCTCAGTGTCTGTTTTCAGTGAGAAGGGCTGGCACAGGAGCTTAAATGTCACAGCACCTTTATAGAGACCTGGGTTCTGTGCCCCTGCAGAACTGGGCATTCAGCGAGCGTGGGTGAGGGTCCAGAATCTGCCTTTTCCACAGGACTCTCAGCCCCACTAGTGAGAAGCCAGCCCAGCCCTCCCGGCCATCCTGTGCTCATCCTCAATCAGGGTTTCCTACTGACCAGCCAGCTCTGGGTTAAGCCCCCAGGAAGCCCCATACGTGTCTGCCTAGGACTCAGAGCTCAGAGGGAATTACAGCTGAAGCTTTGACCCTAGACCATCCAGAGCTTTTACTCCTCTTGCATGTGAGTCCTTCCTGGGAACACCTTTCAAGGGAGCCCTGAGATGGGGGGTGGGGGGCATGGCCATTTCACTCTCACTGCATACCGATTACTGTCGTCAGGAAAAGGGGGAGCGAGAGACCGCTGTGCCCTGGCACTGAGACCGGCGAAGGGTAGTGAGCATGAATTATGTATTACACAAGCAATAGAGATAAGAGTGGAATGGGGAAAATCATAACCCTATTAATAATGGAAGTGCAGTTTGTAAAACTCTCCACCAGGAATAATTTGCATTGCAATATAAACAGAGAGTATAACACAGAGCAGCCTGCAATGGTGCTTCAGTAAAATGTAAAAGCCACCATTCCAAACATTAAAAGTCATGATTAAATTATAAGAATTTGTTCAGCGGAACGAACAAGGAGAGGGCATGTGCTCAGATTCTCTCTGAGCACAGGGTCGGCCCCGCCTCCCCGCGTCTGCAAAGTGGGTGAACCAGGGGCTTGGGTCCTTGAGACCCTGGCGGTTATTATTGTCATGATCAGTTGTTGTTGTTGTTGTTTTTGAGAGCTTGCTACACACATCATCGTAAACGGGTCACAGGCAATAACTCATTTCATTCTTGAAGCCACCCCAGGAGGGAGCCAGGATAACACCTCCATTTGAGAAATGAGGAAACTGAGGCCCGTAGAGGCTATGTGACTTGTGTGAGGCTTGTATTGTGAATTTGGACATGCTAAAGCACAGATCCAGATCTTCCGACCTCTGAACCACCCTCCCGGGCTCATAGGATGGAAAAATGGAAGCATCCTTTTAAAGAAATGCCTTGGTCGCACATCAGGAACCTGACCGACCTTTGATCAAGTCATCCTCCATTTCTAAAAATCTCTTCTAAAAAGTACTTGATACCATTATGGTCTGTGTTAACTATTTAGTATAGTCAGTGTTTTCCCTTTTTTCCTTTTTTCTTCTTTTTTTCCTTTTTTTTGGCCATGCATGTGGAATTTCCCCAGCCAGGGACTGAACTCCAGCCACAGTAGTGACAATGCTGTATCCTTAACTCACAGGGCCACCAGGGAACTCCAAGTATAGTCACTATCATTAGCTATTTATATATACATTTTCTAGGTACAAAGATGGGTTTTATTTCCATATGGTTATGAGAAAAATTTGGAAACAACTTAAATGTCCAATAATTGTCGAGTGGTGGTTAAGCAAACAATGGTGAACTGCTATGCATTCAAAAGGGGGCTGTTGATAAAGAAGATGTGATATATTTATCCAATGGAATATTACTCAGTCATGAAAAGAATGAAATACTGCCATCCTGGGAGCTTCTCTCCCTGTCTGTGATCACCTCCCTCATTGCGCTGGCTGCACAGAGCTTCCTGGACCAAGGACCAGGCACTCTCTTCTACACAGGTGAGCAGTGCCCCACGTGCTGTAGAATGTTCTATCTCATCCACAGTGAGGAAGCACCTGCAGTCATTTGTCGGCAGAGCTAGAACTTGACAACCCCCTGCTTACTCCCAGGCAAACAACGTGAGCTGAGTTTCCCAGAAGCTAAGGCTGGGCAGGGACGGGCCTGCGCTTGCAAGACATTGAAAAGGCAAGGGTCTAAGAGTCAGTGTTGGTCCTACATGGCCCGCCTGGCCGTGGGATCTCAGGCAAGACACCCGAGCTCGCTGCACTGCATTTGCCCCACCCCTATGATGAGAACATTTGCCTGGAACCTACCTAGGCGCTTTCCTCACATTAGACCACATAAACAGAAGCCATGCGAATATAAGACAAATCTATTCCTTTTAAATGATTTTTGTTTTTTCCATCATAGTTGATTGGCAGTGTTCTGTCAATTTCTACTGTACAGTCAAGTGACCGAGTCGTACATATATATATTCTTTTTCTCACATTATCCTCCACCATGTTCCATCACAAGTGACTATATGTAGCTCCCTGTGCTATACAGCAGGATCTCATTGCTTATCTACTGCAAATGAAATAGTTTGCATCTATTAACCCTGGACTCCCAGTCCATCCCACTCCAAAAAAAAAAAGTCTAAATGAGAAGCATTTTAATGCTGCTTCAGAGCATTCGAGTTCATGATAACATGCAGTCACAGCTGCCTTGGCCAGTTCAGAGGCTGGCTGCAGAGGTAGGGAGGGGAGCTGTGCTGGAGCAAGATGGCACAGCCATGTGAGACTCTGGCGAGCCTTGCGCAGGGTGGCCGGGCTCCCAGCCCCCCTTTGGGCCCGTCAAGAGGGTCACCGTATGGAGCAGGATCAGCTGGATTTTTGTCACCAATGGTTGCTGCCCCAACCAATGACCTGTGAGAGTCATTCCGAGGGAAAGCCTAGCAGTGGGGAGGGCAGGTCTTGCCCCAGTGGAGGACGGAAGCAGGAGGATAACCAGGGTCCCCAGGATGGAAGTGATACAGGCGGGTCAAGATGCTACAGGCCTGGGGACCCGCATGGTCTGAGGCTCTGAGCCCAGGGTGGGGAGGGGGCTGGCAGCCAACCACACTGGCCACTGTCCTCAGCACATTATTGACATTCCAGAGGAGAGAGGCAGAGAATTAATTTCATGCTGACTTCCTCCCCCACGCCCATGCCTCCTCTGCCCACGCGATCCCCAGCCAAGTCCGAATGCAGGTCTGTGTCTTGCAGGAAGACAAATGATCACAATTAGGAAGATGCTTCCGAGGCCCCCACATTCCATTCCTCCATCCGTTCCACCCCAGCATCCCAGCGAGGCTGGGCGCCCAAATGCTGGGCAGAGGTAGTGCCTAGGAAACAGCTGTTGGCTCTAAACCACACGGATATTCCCATAGCTCTGCTTCCCTGAGCCCCCAGCTTGCTGAAAGAGCCTCTTTCTCTCTCTTCCTCTTTCTTACCTCTTGCGAATTCACCCCGTCCCTTTTTATCCGATTTGTCAAATCCTAAATGATTGTAAGAAAGATTGGAGGAGATTTTAAAGGGTTTTCTCTTTACTTAAATCAGCCGTTCAAATAATATACCTTTATTGGCTGGTTTCAGAAGGATAAAAGCATAGTCTTTGTGTTTAAGAGGTTTAATATCTGGATGAGAAAGAAAAAAAAATGAAAAGGAGCTGGGAGGGTAGAGAGAAGAGAAAACACTTTCCGAGCATTTTTTATGCTTCAAGCACGGTGCTTAGCATATATAATTTCATTTATCCCTGATAATAAGGTCATGAAGCATCATTATCCCTGTGTGATATATGAGGAAAATGAGACTCCAAGAACTGGCATCACTTGCCATGCATAGTTTTCCTTCCTTGTGCCTGGCAATGAATAAGCTAGACCTTGGGCTGGAGTGAACTAGAGCCTTGAAACTCAAAGTGCCGTTCATGGACCAGCATCAGCATTTATCAAAAAACTTGTTAGAAATGCAGAAACTCGAGTCCCACCCCAAACCCACTGAATCAGAGTCTCTCTCTCTATATATATACACTTGCTTTTTATGGCTGCAAATGTGCCATATGGAAATTCCCAGGCTAGGGGTCAGATTGAAGCTGTAGCTGCCTGCCTACACCACAGCCACAGCAACTCCAGATCCAAGCTGTGTCTGTGATTTACACCACAGCTCATGGCAACGCTGGATCTTAACTCACTGAGTGAGGCCAGGAATCAAACTTGCATCCTAATTGATACTAATCTGATTCATTACCGCCATGCCGCAACAAAAACTCCCAGAGTCTATATTTTAAAAGACCTTTAGGCAATTAACACGCATGTCACAATTTGAGGATCCCAAGTCTAGGTGGTTCTCCATCTTCAGAGTGCACAGATTTCACCTGGAAGGGATCCCAGGCCAGAGTTTTCAACTCAGTATGTCTGGGATAGGAACCCAAGAATCTGCACTGTTTACAAGTTGCTATCGAATGCTGGTGCCGCTGGCCCAGGGAGAAAAGTTTGAAAACTTCGGAGCTCAAGACACCCTTAGGAGTTCCAAGCATTCATCCTTTCTTCCATGCATGTAGTGGGTGTTTGTGGAAATCCTTCTATGCATCACTTGGCACCATTGCTAAGCCTTTGGGGGTTCAGACATGAGAATCTCAACTCACATCCCAGTGGAGGAGGCAGATATAATAGTGACTAAATCGAAACCATCCCTATATGCTTGCCAATGGAATCTGGGTGCCATCAAAGTACTGAGGAAGGAGAAACCAAGTGAGTGTCTTTCTGGGGGGGCAGGGGGTGCTGAGCAGAGAAAGCCCCACAGGAAGAGTTTGAACTTAGGTCATAAAGAAGTTGGCAGATCCCGTTCTTGAAAGTTCATGAGAAGCAGGGGGTGTTCACCCAGCAGCTACTATAGACTCAGGCTTCTGGGCTTATTCAAGGGCCTCAAAAAATATTAGGACTTTACATTACTAGGCTCCAATAGATCCTTTAAAAAAAATGTCGAAGAGAAATAAGTAACTGTTCATTAAATGGCTGCAAAGTAATATAGATGGCAAGTACTGAATACAGCTCAACCTGCATCCTTAATTTGAGAGGCTAGTGCCTTTTAAATGATTTTGATGATGTGGGTGGATCCTCCAAAAATGGGAGACCCTCTTAACCTATAGATATCCTCAGCTTGTCCTGGGGAGGCAGCAATCCGCAGAGCGAAAAGCATTCAGCGTTAACTCTATGCTTCCTCTGTAACGACAAGCCCCTTTGGCTGCCTCCACCTGGGTAGACGTCCCCCCTGACAGTGTCCCAGAGGGGTCACAGTGGCAGGAGGCCTGCAGGGCTTTCTCACAGCTGCCTTTAACATTTCCTTCCGCTTCCAGCCCCGCCGTTCTGGTGACTGATGCTGTTTGTCAGTCACCACCCAGGGGTCATGGAGAAAACCTGTCCAGGTGCTCGTCACAATCCAGATACAGCCATAGGTGCTGACACCTTGTCACAACGTCACCCTGACATGATCTTATTGGCCTTTACATGTCACTGCCCAAAGAGACTTCAGGAGGCATCAGAGGCTGAGAGGGGCACTTGGGAGCCCCAGCTCAGAGCCTTGTATCTGTGGCAAGAAGACAGTCACAAAAAAAGCCAGGAGGGAAGAACACAGCAGGTGTGGAGCATGGAAAACCCTAAGTTCCTGGACAATGAGGGTAACGGAGAAAAAGTCAGAGAACAGTGTCTGTCCAGAGAAGGCACAGAATCACGAGTAGCCCCCTTTGAGGAGTCAATTCTTTTTTATTTTCATATTTTTTAAAGTAAAGTATAGCTGATTTACAGTGTTGTATCAATTTCTACTGTACAGCAAAGTGACCCAGTCACACATACATACACATTTTCTTCTCATAGTATCTTCCACCATGCTCTATCCCAAGAGACTGGATATAGTTCCCTGTCGGGAGTCAATTCTAAGGCAGTAATCAAGCACATGGTCAAAGGTTCATGTCCAAAGATGGGCCTTTTGGTGCCATTTATAAGAATGGAAAAATGGAGACGCCATCATTGAAAGTGCGACTTTGAGCAAGATACCCATCTCTCTGAGCCTCATCCACATCAGCTGTGAAATGGGAATCCATGCTCCCCGCTTTATGAACTGACTGCCAAGAGTCAAAGAGATGAGCATGGGATGTGCTTTGCATGGTACTTGTCCCAGAGTAAAGGCCACTAAGCGGCCACTGCTAAAATTACATCCCCAAATAACATATCATTTACACAACTGGTGGTGTGCCAAAAGAGCATGAAGTGACACAGCGATTTAAAGAGATTCTCTTTCCAAAAGACTGATAAGGGGGCCAAAGCTATGGCCTGATGCATACTAATATTTATCTCTATTTTTTCATATAAAATGTGCATCTTTACAATGAAGAAGTGGACTTTATTTTCCTTGTTAGAACTCCAGGGTTGTGAAGAGGCAATCTATGTCCAATGTCACCGCTGGGGACAGGACCATCTTGACCAAATGGTGGGGGGAGGGGACTCCAGGTGGAGTCAGAGAGCATGTTTCTTCCGAGCAGCCGATCTCCAACTCTGAGAAACAACTTCTGGTTCTCCCATACTGATTTCAGGGTGTGTGTGTGTGTGTGTGTGTGTGTGTGTGTGAAAGTCCCCAACCACATAATGGATTCTCCGGAGCACTAGTTCCTGATCGCTTTCCCCCACCAAGGGGCTTATTCAAGACGCAAATTCCGGAGTTCCCATTGTGGCTCAGCAGGTTAAGAACACAACATAGTGTCTGTGAGGATGTAGGATCGATCCCTGGCCTCGCTCAGTGGGTTAAGGATCCAGCATTGCCGTGAGCTGTAGTGTAGGTCGCAGATGCAGCTCGGATCCGGTGTTGCTGTGTCTGTGGCGTAGGATGCTGCAGCTCTGACTCGACCCCTAGCCTGGGAACTTCCACACGCCAGGGGTGCAGCCATAAAAAGGAAAAAAATAGGCAGAGGCTGGAGTTGGCTTATGGCTCAGCAGATTAAGGATTCATTCAGCATTCTCACTTCTGAGGCTCGGGTTCGATCCCTGGCCTGGGAACTTCCATATGCTGCAGGTGTGGCTGTAAAAATAAAATAAAAATAATTTTTACTAATAGGACAAAAAGATTGTAAAATTATTTTTTCCTGGAAAATTGTCTTCCATGGTCCCAAGGCACCCACATAGGAGCAGGGAAGTGCCGCTGGCAGAGCTACCCTGTACCTGTGCGGACCTGAGGGCTATGACCCTGAGCATCCTGATGGCGGGAAGATGAGCATCCATGAGAGTGAGGCCAAATCTCACCTTCATACGAAAAGACTGAATAAGATAACCAACTGGTAACTGGCCACAGCCACCTGCTACACCATGTGCTCCCGCTCATTTGAGTCTCACGTGTAAGAAAATAAAATGACCTGTCCAGGTTTCTTTGGCTGCTCAGTAGCATCCCCGGATCACATGAGTCCTAGTGCTCTAACTCTGATTGCAGGCTTCTTTGCAAAGTTGATCATTGTCCTTTCCTTCTCTTTTCTTCTCCGCCCCACTGCAGACAGAGCCAATTGCAGGAAGAACCCAGGGCAAAGAGTGGGACGTGCCTCTCTGAAGATTTAGGCCACAAAAGATTATTTCCCAGCTGCCTCTGGTTCACCAGCTTTAAATGGCTGAACCGGTTCGGTTAGTGTGCACACGAATGCAAAAGCCATTAAGAAGCCCCAGTTCCAGCACTGGATTTTGTTGTAAGTACCAGCGCCCCAGAATGGTTTCCAATACCGACCTGGAATTTCAAAATTGTGCAACCAGTGTAAGTTACCTAGAAGATTTAAAAAAAACAATAACACAACACCAGAAAGGAAAACACAAGGAAAGACAATATTTTTCAAATATTTTCCCAACTGTCATTTTAATAATGGTCTAACAACAGAGTATGCTAATTTCTCTCCACGGATACCTGTAAATGCAAATGCAAAACAAATAGTAATTAATGTCTCGGTGTGAAAATCAAGCAATTGGTATTAATTTTGCATCAGACCCGAGATTATGCACATTCAAAATCATGATGTGTTTTCGGCAGCAACTGTGACAATCATAAAGAAAAAACGGTGAGGAGAGGCCCTGGGGCTAATAGAATCCACACAGCCTTCCCTGATGTGACCTCTCCCAGCTTTTCATTAAAATACACATGAACATTCTCAGAGCTAAGAATCATAAGCAACCAAGTCTCCAGTTCTGAGCAAGAGTGGTACTAACTCAATCCACGGAAGAGGCAAAAATCAAATCCTTCTCCCCCCAACCCCTGTCTTTTTAGGGCTGCACCTGTGGCATATGGAAGTTCCTGGGCTAAGGGACGAATCAGAGCAGCAGTTGCCAGCGTCCACCACAGCCACAGCATCGCCAGATCTGAGCCGCCTCTGTGGCCTACCAGCATACCTTGAAGTAACGTCAGATCCTTAACCCACTGAGCGAGGCCAGGAATCGAACCTATGCCTGTCACGGGTGCCTGTCAGGTTCTTAATCTGCTGAGCCACAATGGGAACTCCAAGTCAAATCATTCTTGATGGCACACCTTGACTTCTGAAGAAGAAAGGCAAGGCTGGCAGAACTCTCACACCCTAGTTCACCAACAGAGACTCCAGAAATTTGCTGATTAAAAAAACAGACACTCTATACTCTGTTCCAACAGTCTTCTAAAGTCACTCACCCTGAAACCATCAGGAATGGCTTTCCACTTCAGTTGAGAGGCTATTATATGACTACACAGTGGAGGGAAGGGGAAGAAGTCCAAGGTGGAGTATTAGGCAAACAAAGTCATTCAATGAAGCCTGGAAGTTATGTTCCTTAGAGGTTGTGAGTTTCCAGATATTATTTCTAGAAAAAGAAAGAGGCTACTTCAGAATGTTCAGAAATGAATTACCTATTTCAAAATCATAGAACTGGGGAAGAAAATGTCCCAGGACAGTCCAGCAAAGCACACTGCTGTCAAAGCATATCAGAAAGTAGAGATCCACCCAAAGCATATCAGAAAATAGAGAGCTAAGCTGTCCAATAGGGTAGGCACTAGCTCTAGGTGGCTCTTTAAACTTAAATCAATTAAAATGAAGTAGAATTAAAGATTGGGTTTGTAGCCACATTGCCAGTATTCAGCAGCCAAGAACAGCTGTTGCCTAGCATTTTTTTTTTTTTTTTAAGGGCTGCACCTTCAGCATATGAAAGTTCCCAGGCAAGGGATCAAATGGGAGCTGCAGCTGCTGGCCTACACCATGGCCACAGCGACACCAGATCTGGGCTGCATCTGTGACCTACACTGCAGCTCACGGCAACACCAGATCCTTGAACCCACTGAGCAAGGCCAGGGATCGAACCCACACCCTCCTGTATACTGGTTGGGTTCTTAACCCACTGAGCCATGACAGGAACTCCTAGTGGAGAGCATGTTAGACAGGATAGATACAGAATATTCCCATCATGATAGAAATCTCTCTTGGAGAGCTCTGATTGAGAGTCTACAAACAAACTCCCAGAGCTCGTGTCTTTCACTTACTCATGGGAAGCTATGCCCCCGGAAAGCAGGCCGCGGGGGGTGGGGGCTGCAGCAAATGAATCCTTGGGTTCCTGGTTGATTTCGGCCATTGGAAGGCACCAGCATGGCACCCTGGTCAGGAGATTAAGATCAGGGCATCTGGCTTCCTCTCTACTAGTTTTTGTCATTTAGATGCATGTCTCTATTCAAAGCCATGACTCTTGTCAAGAGGCAGCTCTCCACTCAGCTATTCTCTCTTGGTTCTGGTACCCCCTTTCTCCTCCCCTTCATCCTTCAGATACAAGGTACCAGACCGGGGCTCCAGCATCACCCCTTTATAGAGTCCCTAAACTCTTCCCTCACCTTTGGCAATAATCCCCTAATAAACCTTTTATCAGTTACCCAGTAGGAGTGTGTTATCTGTCTCCCAAGAATACCCTAATGATAAGCTCCCTGTTCTAACTTAAAATCTGGGAGGACAACTTTTTCATCACCTACAGACACAGTGGAATCTATAACCCTCCTAATCAAACAGTGGATTTAGAAATAACTTTCTTTCTTTAGCAAGGACTTAACAGTGGAGACTAGCAGAGGGGTTGACAAATTTTTTCCTGCTAAAAAGCCATATAGTAATATTTTAGATTTTGTGGGCCACACCGTCCCTGCTATAATTACACTATAGAGTGAGAGCAAGTAGCCATGGACAATGTATCAGTGAGTGTGGCTGTGTTCCAATAAAACTTTATTTGTAAAAACAGGGAATGTGCCAGATTTGTTCCATGGACCATAAGTTTGTCAGAGATATAGAGAAAAGACATGCCTTTAAATTTGCTTACTAAAAAAATTGAAGAAAACATTAGAAAGTCCATCTCTTTTGTTCTCAACAAATTTCAAGAAAGCATGGCTTCTAGAAGGGGAAAGAAGATGAAAAACAAGATAAAATACAAAAGCAAAATTCAGGCTCAGACGAAGGAAAGTATGGCTGAGATACCCAAGAAGGCCAAGAAACTGTAAATGCACTCTTAGAATCACAGTTTATGTTAGAAGCAATAAAGAGCAGAATTTATACTGCAGAAAAACGAGGTTCAGAGAAATAGTAAATTTGAAATACATCTTTCAGAATCTAGAGTTGAAAATAATGAGGCAACAGATGGCATGTATGAGGAAAAGAAAAAAAAAATGATCCAATTCACAAAAAGAAAAAAGAAGTGTTCCTAAAAAAGTCTTTAAAAAAGTAATGACCCTGAAACACCAATCAAATCTATAGAACGTTCCTGAGCTGAAAAAAAAATGAACTAAGATTGCAAAACAAAATGTTTGCAATAATTGATAAAAAAGAAATCCATATCTTGACAGCAAAGAAAAAATAAATTATAGGTATCCCAAGCAGAAAACAAAACAAAAGGAATGAAAAACATGTTTTCAAATGAGTAAAAAAAAAAAAAAAATTAAGGCAGTCGGCTGGGCTGGCCTGAGAACTATCCTTGATAAAAAAATTAAAAATAAACAGCATGGCCCACAATGTGGAAATGGTTAGGTATACTTACAGTGCAACCAGATGTTAGAATATTATGCAACTATCAAAAGCAATGTTGAGCAGGTGTTTTTAATGAGATTGGAAAATGCTCATGACAATGTTTACAAAGAAAGTCAAACCCTAAAAACTGCATAATGAGCCTGTAGGTGTATTAATGCATTTATTGGATTTCTTTCTTTCTTTTTTTTTTTGGCCTGCTTACATACACGAGCAGAAAAATACCACAAGTGCTATCTGGGGGCCCAACATGATCACATCCTTTACATTCAGAGTTAATTTCTCCCAAAAAATCCATGAAATAAATAATGATATGTTCACAGCCTAGTTAAAGGACACTGGATGTCACAGAGGTTGTGGGCTTATCCCAATCACCCAGACAATGGCACAAGCAAGATTTTATTTAAAATCTAAAAGGGGCATTTTTCCACGAGACTGGAGACTGAATCCTGGGCTGGGGGTTGGGGGTGGCGCCGAATGAACCTAAATCCTCAGCCTGCAGCCCTGGGGTCCTCAGAGCTATCAGCAGTAGTAAGCCCGGTCGGATGGGACCGGTTTTCCTTTATCCACACTGCTCTGGTTTCTCTCTTCACAACATCAGCCCGTCTTCCTTGGGTACTGACTCCGCCCCCACCCCTGGAAAGCCTGGCTGGCAGAACCAACAGATTTCAGCAGAAACCCCAGAACTGGCTAACTCAGAGGATGACTGATGTTTCTTCCACATGTTGAGATGTGAATTGAACCTTGTAACTTTCTTAGACCTCTGTGATCATGTCTGTTTAGAGTCAAGACAACCCTAGAAAGAAGGCAGCTGTCCTCTCTTTCAGGAAAACAGATCAGGAACCCAGCTGCCGTGACCCTACCCAGCTCTGAAATGTCCACCTCTTCTAAGGAACAATTGATAAAGTCAAATTTCTATGCTGGGCCTTCTGAGGGACTTAAGTCTTTGGGGAGTTTTATAGACAGACATTGACAAAGGAGCCAAAAAAATAAAAAAAGAAGAAAGACATCTTTGCCCAAAGGGGGAGCCACCGGAAGATAGTGTGTTTGTTCTGGACTTTCAAATCCACGATGGAGAGATTTTGTTCATGTGTTCGTTCATTTATTCAGTCATTTGTACACCCTAAACACTTTGGCAGAGAAGCAGCAGACACAGAGTTAGACTTGCAGCACACAAGGAAGAATCAAACATTATCCTTGCTTCCAAGACCCAACAGAGTGGGAGGAGAGGAGTCTAAAAAAGAAAGGGACACACAACCCATTGTGTGGTTCAGGAAGTTCAGCCTGTGAAATAAGCAAGCAGCAGAAATTCTTTACATTGTAAAGCCATTTATTTAAATAAAAACAAAACACATCCAAAGCAAATGTTATACCCAGATGTAAACATACAAAGGCCTGAACTGAATATGTAATATACTGATGATGTGTGGTTGTCTCTGGGAAAGGAAAGAGAATTAGGACTAAAACATAGGGGACTTCACGTTTATCTTTAAAAAAAAATAAAAGGTCTTTCTTAAAAAGAGGATTCAAAATAAATACAACCCACAAAGCACATATTGTGTGGCTGCATTTACATAAAGTCAAAAGTAGGCAAACTAGTCTATGCTATTAGAGTCAGGATAGCGGTTCCCTTTTGTGGGAGTGGGCAGAGACGGAATGACCAGAAGCAGGGAAAAGGGGAGGCTGGTAATGCTCTGTTTCTTTTTGTGGTGTTGGTCATATGACTACATTTTCTCTGTGAAAATCCAACAGCTATACAACTGTGGTATGTGTGCCCTTCCATAAGTATGTTACATTTGAATAAACAACAGATAGCAATAGATAGATAGATAGATAGATAGATAGATAGATAGATAGATAGATAGATGACAAGGAAGTTGTCATCTATTGATCTGGCATGGCAATATATACGGGAGTTAGTTACAATGTCTGTCTAGCTATATGATTTACTTTTATGTATTTTTTACATTTTTTCTAATTATATAAATAATGAAAAATAGAAGAGACAACTATAGTTGCAATATATAGCTGGCAGAGGCTGACATAAGGCAGAACAATTAGGAAGTCACTGCAAGAGAGAAGATGAGACTTGAACCAGGAGAATTGGCACAGGGTGGAGAGAAAGGGCTGGCAAAGAATCTTCAGGACCTGAAGACCAGGAGCCATCCCTTCTGGTTGCTCTTCAAACTTTGAACACTCCATCGGCCTGATCAGCACCGCTACTATCTCGGCATCCTTGAACATGGACCAGTCTCCTGTCATTTGAGGGCTGAGTTGTGATTGGCCCCGAAATCCACTTCCCCAAATGCTTCCTTTTAACCTACCCTCCTCTGATCCTGAACCCTCCAACCCAAGTCATTCCCCCAGAGCATTTTAATTAGTGTAAATATTAAACATGAGATTCCCTGGGAGGGATGACCCATTCTTGAACCAGGCCTCAGCAGCATGATTCGTTTGATTAACAAGCTTTCTCTATCTGACATCACCTATCTGAGAGGCCATGCAGGCTCTGACAGCAGGTAGGCAGAGGCTCAGATACTTTGGGCAGGAAGAGGAGGGAGACACTGCAGGGGGGGACTCAGAATCACGGGGCTGCTAAGACCACAGCAGTGCTCGTCCAAAGGTTGCTACAGAAGGGGCAGAGGAATGGATGGGAAGGCCAGCTCCCCCAGCAACACTGCAAACGTCCAACTGGTGGGACCCTGTGGGTCCATAGCCATCCCACAAAAAAGATTGTGAGTTGAGAATACTTCTCCTCTTATCCCACAAGCAAAGGGTTTCTGCTTTGCATCCTCAGAAAGGAGCAGCATAGGCATAAGCACTTGCTATTCCTCTCCCCAGCCTCTCACTCCCCCCATCCTAAGGGAAGAAAAATGATTAATCTCATTGGTTTATGGACGGAGTCCATCCATGGGGCCATATTTACCAGAGTAGAATGAATATTCGGAATCATGAGGGTCTCTGTCCATCTCTCTCTCCTCTGCTCTCTCCTCTTTAGATGTTCATTGTTTTCACTTAGGATGAACATCCTGCTTCTAGCACACAAAACTTGCCTGTGAAATCTTAACTTTCCCTTCTCAGCCTGCATCTGGTCTCCCACTAGAGGTCTGGGGCAAGAAAATCAAACCATCTTTAGCCTAATGTTCCCTGAGATAGATCACATAATTTAATTGTTTCCAATTCTTTTTTTTTTTTTTTTTTTGCTTTTACTTTTTAGGTCCACACTGGTGGCATATGGAAGTTTCCAGGCCAGGGGTCAAATCAGAGCTGCAGCTGCCAGCCTACACCACAACCACAGCAATGCCAGATCCAAACCGCGTCTGTGACCTACACCACAGTTCACAGCAACGCTGGATTCTTAACCCACTGAGCAAGGCCAGGGATGAGACCTGCCTCTTCATGGATCCAAGTCAGGTTCGTTAACCTCTGAGCCATGAAGGGAAGCCCTTTTTGCAGTTCTTGAGCCCCTTCCTGCATCTATAGGTTTGCCAGGTATTGGTCTAGCACAAGTGTTTCTCAGAGATGTGGAGAAAAGTCATGTCTTTAAATTTGCTTATTAAAAACATTGAAGAAAATCTTAGAAAGTCCATCTATTTTGTTCTCAACAATTTGCAAGAAAGCATGGCTTCTATTTAGAAGGGGAAAGGAGATGAAAAATAAGATAGAATGCAAAAACAAAATGCAAGCAAAGATGAAGGAAAGTACAGCTAAGATACCCAAGCGGGTCAAGAAACCATAAATGCACTCTTCCTGGAGCTCATATCCTGGGTCAGTGGTAATGAACCCGACTAGTATCCATGAGGACACTGGCCTCATTCAGGGGGTTAAGGATCCAGCATTGCCATGAGCTGTGGTATAGGTCGCAGACATGGCCGGGATCTATGATTGCTGTGGCTGTGGGGTAAGCCAGCAGCTACAGCTCTGATTTGATCCCTGGCCTGGGAACTTCCATATGCTACAGGTGCAGCCCTAAAAAGCCAAAAAAAAAAAAAAAAAAGAGTACTCTTCCTGTATCTATGCCCTTTGTATACGCCTTTAGCACAATTCTCACTCAAGACAGAGTATATTTCCCTGCCCCACTAAGACTGGGCTTACCCATAGGATTTTCTTTGGCTAGTGGAACTTGGGTGGAAGCAACATGTATCAGATGCAAGCCTTGGTGTTAGGAGGAAACTCATGTTTCCACTCTTGTGCTTCAATCTGGCTTCTGCCCTTGCCAAGAGAAGGGCATGTCCCATTTGGCCCACTGATCCATGGATCAGGGAAGGCATGTGCAGCAGAGCTGGGCCTAGATTCAAGCTCAGCATAGATCAACCAACCTACAGCTAGAAGAGTGAGAATTTATGGTTATTGCTTTAAGACACTGAGTTTGGGAGTGGTTTGTTATGCAGCATTTTGTAGCTAGAGCTAGCTGATATATCTCACCATCTTTTCCTCTCCAGTTAAACAGTGAAAACCACTCTTTTGGGTTATAATCTAATATTTGGCGTGAATTCTTTGTGTTTTTACTCCATCGGCTGACCCGTGGAGGACATTTTCTGTAAGAGATAGCATTAAAGCATGAAGTCTAAGGTAATCATATGTCCCTGTAGACCAGGACAGTCCTGATTTACACCTGTTATCTCAATATAATTAAAAATAGCACACACACAGCCCCAATGCATCTATTTGGATGATTAAATTATATAGCCACTCCACTTAAACCCAAAAAACCCAGCACAAACAACAGCTTCCCTCCAATAACCATGGCACCTCTTTATAGTCAGTAGATACTACAGAAACATTCTTTAAAGCCCTGCTCTGAAAGGCTGGAGGCCTGGACAGTGATTCTCATGGCAGCAGGTAAGGTAAAAATAATTCTTCTCCTAAATGCAGTCTCTCTATGTAAGGTTTCATAAAAGTGCTATGGGGTATTTTCTGAGAAATAAACTCCTTAATATGACTTCATGGTAAGAGTTCCATTTCCTTTATTCTCTGGAGTCCTGAGAAAGAAAAATATGCCCCCTGGCAGTGTTCCATAAAACTAATGATGTGGGGGAATACGTGAATAATTGCCTGAATCGCAGGGCTACATATCTATTAGGAAATCTCTTGGCAATATAAGGAAGGGGCTCAGGACAGTTAAATTGGAGTCAAGTGAAATAAACTCCTGCTGCATCAGCTAAGACAATCTTGTGGGTCAAGAGAACTGTGGCAGCCAGCACCATAAAGGGAGACTTGGGCCTCCAAATATTCAATTCCCAGCAATGGGGACAAAGAATGAGGGTGTGGAAGCAAAGAATATATAAGACCTGGGCAAGACTTTGCAGAGGCAAAAGGGCAAGACCAACCAAGGTGGAGAGGGCAGCTCCCGAGCTTAGAGATCAGAAACGTGGAGCAGTGCCCCAAGCATCAGTTTGAAGTGAAGGAAAGAGCGGACAGATGCGGTACCTGAAAGGTGTACATGGGGTCCTGACATGATGACACATGTCTCCCCCAGCTAAGGAGCATCATGCCTACTTTCTTCTGGGTCAGGAATTAGCCCCCAGTCATGGCGGTCCAAAGGCACCAGGTGACCGTACACAGGACAAAGCACCTGAGAAGAAATCACTTGACAAGATAAGGGATGACATATCCTAACTTGATTCCAGCATGAGATCCAGTGGTCCTCACGTAGTACCTGATGGTGGCCTGTGGGAAGTCACCCAAGACAGTCTTCATCACCAGTTGGAGAAAATCTGGCAAAATTCAATCAAACTTTTATGTGAGTGTGATGAAATTAACATATTCTACAAATATTTATTGAGCGCTATTTCTTTTTTTTTTAATAATGTTTTTTGGCTGCAACCATGGCATGTGGAAGTTTCCGGGTCTGTAATGGAAGCTGGACCGCAGCTGTGGCCTGCATCACAGCTGTAGCAATGCTGGATCCTGAACCCACTATGCCACGAGGGAACTTCCAGTTGAACACTATTTCAGTGCCAGACACTGCCCAAGGCACTCGAAATCTGGCAGGAATTAAAGACATGGGTCCTGCCTTTATGGAACCTTGAGGTATATTCCTAGGGCACATTAGGATCATTTGGAGAGTTTTTATTTGTTTTTGCTTTGTTTTGTTTTGGGGCCACACTTGCAGCACGTGGAAGTCCTTAGTCTAGGGGTTGAATCAGAGCTGCAGTTACAGGCCTGCACCACAGCCATGACAACACTGGATCCAAGCCATGTCTGTGACCTATGCTGCAGCTTGTGGCAACACTGGATCCTTAACCCACTGAGCAAGGCCAAGGATTGGACTTGCATCCTCACAGGCGCTACGTTAAGTTCTTTACCCACTGAGCCACGACGAGAACTCCTGGAGAGTTTTAATAAAATGCCAAAGCCTGGGCCTGACCCATGATGAATTACATGAGAAACTTCACGTACAGTTGAAAAACACTCAACTAGTAAGTGGGCAGGTAGACAGATGAGTGAATGAATTATAAGAAGGAGGTTATCCCTTATGCAATATTGATATTGTGCTTTATAATATTACAAGGAGACCAAGTGATGAAATATAAAGAGGAATAAAGCAAGGTGAAGAAAGTTCAGTGTATCGCGGCTGAAAACTACCATCAGCCCAGCGCCTTTCTCACGCACTCCACCCTCAGCCACCACAGGACTGGTATTTATAGCATCAGGGACTATCCAAGAGAATACTTTAGGTAATTCTTCCAGGGTCGTATGGAGATTTGGATCCAAGTCCTTGGACCCTAACAAAGTAGACAACCGTTCTGCACAGCCCAGGACAGCGGCCTTTATTTGCAGGTATTTGGTGATGACACATGTGGGTGGTCACAGCTGTATAAATCATATTTCTCCCAGTTACCTCTGTGTCTGCAAGCTCCCCTTTAAATCTGCCCTGTGCAGGGCAACCAGAAGGATCTTTCCAAAACAAAAGTTTGCTCCATGTCGGTCCCCTGGAAACCCACTGATGGCCTTACCCTGTCTTTAAAGATTAAATCCAAATCCTTTCTAAGGCTTGGCACGATTGGGCCTCTGCTACTCCTCCAGCCGCTTCTCTGCCCCCCGCGTCCCTCCCCCCCCAATTCAATGACATCCTCAGTCCCTCTACTACCTACCATTGGACATCTCTTCCATCCTCCGGAAGCTGACTGTCCACCCTTCCCAGCCCTGCCTTTACCTGCCCGCCATTCCTTCACTCCGCCAGTCTGGGTGGGGCACCCTGATACGCCCTCCAACACAGTGTCCCCAAATCCCGCCAACTTCCCTCACTTAGGACACAGTGTATATGGGCTTGATCGGTTCCCTGTCCTCCCCTGTCCTGAAAGATCAAAAAAGACAAAACCCAGGTCAGCCTTGCCTTGGACTGAATTTCCAGCAGCTAGTTCAGTTTCTGCCCCAATGCAGGTGCTTCAGAAAGACTTTATCAGGAGTGGCAGACCGGGTTAAGATCCAGTGTTGGAGAGGCTCGTGTCGCGGCTGTGGTGCAGGTTTGATCTGTGACCCGGCAACTTTCTGCGTGCTAGGGGCACAGCCAAATAAGAAAAAAGAAGGTAAAGAAAGGAAGCCTTTTTGAATGTTGAATAAATAAACAGCGGAAGACAACTGTTTATTCACTCAATGTATATTAGATGAGAGCCTGCAATGTGTCAGACACAGTTCTTAGCAAGTGGGATGCGTCAACAAACAACTGGTAAACCCTGACCTGGTGGAGCTGACTTTCCAGACAGAGAAAGACATTTACGTATTCAACAAGCATTCATTAGGCAAAGAATCACAGCAGACACAAAAAACGGGGTGGCCCCGCTGAACACGTGTGTAGCAGGTCAGCATTCAAATATTTTGCTTGTTTTTGATTTCTACCTCCATGGAAAAAAAAAAGTTATTATTTTAGTGTTACAGACCAGGAACTTCCCATCTCTTCTTTATCTGCTTAATATTTTTCTGTAGAACGTCTCACCATCTAAGCTAAACCCATATAGTTTGTGCTCAGCCAAGGCTCGTGGAATTAAGTAAATGAATGAGAAGTTCTTTCGATAGCAAAACTTAAAAGCAGGTGAGAAGAGACAGGATGAACACAGGCCAAGCAAAAGAGAGGGGAAAAAATTTTTTTAAACAGCCCAAAGAGGGAGAAAAGATTTGCAAAATTCAGAGAACCAAGCTCCCTGGCTGATCTTTACAGCTCAGTGCAGAAAACTGAGCAAATGACAGTCTGTCTCACGTTTTAAGCTAAGGTTATTTACATGATGGCCTAATTATTAGGTCGAAGTATAAGGGGAAAAGGCAAGTGTTTTTCTACTCTCCATGGGCCTTAAAAATCCGAGGGTAATAAACTGTGTGTTTTATTCTTAACCGGTACCTGCTTCTTCTTATTTCTTTTCTTTAAAAAAATCAATACGTGGTTCGTGATACCTTTCGTGGAGAGGAAAGAATGTGGCCGACTTATTATCCTTATTATCAAGATAATCTGTCAGCATTTATTCCTTAAAGGGACTTCATGGAAGGCAGACATGGGGTCAGTTTTCTGCAACAGCAAATGTCAGGCTATTTCTAATGTTAAAATGATGTGAAAAGTATAACCCATTCAGGCGACTCTTGATAAAAAAGAAAACAAAAGAAAAAAAAGGCACCGCCTCCTTTGCGAAAACCATGGGCTGTGGGTCTGGTCTGCGGAGCTCCCAACATCTTGGAAAGGTCGTGCCCGGCCCCTGCCCACTGCCCTGGCCCTGTTCCTGCCCCCGCCGAGCTTCGGGAAGTGGCAGCTGCTCTTCCCAGCGAGTCTGGCCAGAGGCAGAGGCCGCTGGTAACCTTAACCCCACGTGGGCAGGCCCTCATCAGAGCCTCTCTCCAACCCTAAAATTAACTGGCAATTTTTTGGAAAGGGAGATGGACACAAAAAGTGTGGGGATATGCTTGCCCTTCGGAGCCCAAAGGAAACAGGGTTCTTTTTAGTTTACTTTATCTTATTTTTCCTTTTAGGGCTGCACCTGCAGCATATGCAAGTTCCCGGGCTAGGGGTCAAATCTGCGCTGCAGCTGCTGGCCTAAGCCACAGCCATGGCAACACCAGATCCGAGCTGCATCTTCGACTCGCACCTCAGCTTGCAGCATCACCGGATCCTTAACCCACTGGGCAAGGTCAGGGATCGAACACGAATCCTCATGGATACTAGTCGGGTTTGTTACCGCTGAGCCTCAGTGGGAATTCCAAAATAGGATTCTAAAAACTGACTCCTTGGACCTGAGAGACGGACATCGTTGAGGGAGTTCAAACGAGTAAACAAGAGCCTCCCTTCCCCGGGTCCGAAGTCAATCGGTAACCAAGCATGTGACCAAAGCTGGGTCCTGGTAAAACCTTGCATGCAAACCTAGTTCATACCCCCTGTGCACCCTCCCAGTGCCCACATGGACCACACGGGTACCTCAGTTTATCGTCTGCAGAAATCACGTGATGTGGGCATTTTTAATGCCCATTTTATAGATGAGGAAGTCAAGGCTCAAAGAAGTGAATTACCCTTCCCTGTGACTACACAGGCAAGTGGCTGTCTGCTCTAGGTCTCTTGCTGTCTTTATTATACCAAACACCACAGGCAAAGAATGCAGTAGGGGCCACGATGTAGGACATGGGCTCTGGAGCTAGGTAGCCTGGCTTCCAGTCCTGGCTCTGCCCTTTAGTAGCTGTGTGGCATTGGGCAGGTTACTCAACCTCTCTGTGCCACCATTTTCTCAACTGTAAAACAAGGACAAGAGCTGTTCTCTTTTTCAGACCATGCCTTGATTAGAAGCTGAGAACTTTCAGTCAACCCACCACCCCCCATCCTCTAAATTGAGTTAATGATCAATCATGCCTACATGACAAAACCTCCATCAGGGCAGTTCCCATTGTGGCTCAGTGTTTAATGAACCCAACTGGTATCCATGAGGACACAGGTTCGATCCCTGGCCTTGCTTAATGGGTTAAGGATCCGGCATTGCTGGGAGCTGTGGTGTAGGTGGCAGACGCAGCATGGATCCCGAGTTGCTGTGGCTATGGTGTAGGCTGGCAGGTACAGCTCTGATTCAACCCCTAGCTTGGGAAGCTCCATACGCCGCAGGTGGGGCCCTAAAAAGACGAAAAAAAAAACCCAATTCAGAGAGCTTCTGGGTTGGTGAGCACATCCATATATTGGTTAGGTGACACACCCCAACTCCCTGGGGACAGAAGTCCATGTTCTTAGGACTCGTCCTATGTGTCTCCATATCTGACTGTCATCTGTATCCTTTATCACATCGTTTATTATATAACAAACTGGTAAATATTTTTTTAAGTCGTATCTTTCTCATTGAGGGATTAAGGGAATTTAAATGTGCTCATATTTATCACATTTAGAAGACTATGTGGTACCTATGAAGACTGTTTACATGTCTCATGCAGGTTAAATAAATAAATGAGGAAAGGAATCTTTTCATTCTCACCACTATCCATCCCAGAATTCAGAACATGCCTTTCATTTTCCTAATGTCACGGTTTCTACAAAGTACTTTTGCTGCCACGACTTCATCTTACTGTCACAGCAGCTGTCCAGAGTCAGAAGATGGTACCCATGTTACAGAAGGTGACTCGGAGAACCTGACAAGCACGAGGGCTTTCCAAGGTCACTGAGCAGGTGGGTAAAAAACAAGGACTCAACACAATCATTCTGACCTTGAATCCTGAACTCTGCACACCCTCCAAATAAAAGCATGAATGTTATGGGTTCATGGATGAAAGCTTGGCATCGCATCCACATTGAAACCTCAGGACAGACTCCTATCACCATTTTGCCTGATTTCCTGTGCTCTGGTGAAATTCCTCAAACTCCATACAATGTCAATGACCCGTTTTCAAACGCTGTTGTAAACCCCCCCACTGTGCGTCGCCCCTGCACTCAGGAAATCGAAGTTTCTTTAGCATTGACACATCATTGATTTTGTTGTTACCTAAGAAAATATAGCATTCTCTTTTTGCACGTAGGACAAACGGAAGCTTCAAGAGTACGAGTGATTTATCCAAAAGTCACATGAGTTCAGTGGGTAAGGAACCGCATCAAGAGAAACAGCTTCCAGTTAATTTTATGAACATTGTATGTTATTGCCCAATATGAGTGTTCAGCCTCATGGTTCCCTGTTTTGTGTGTGTGTATGTGCGTGCGTGCAATCAATGATGCAGATTCTAAGGAAGTTGGACTAGGGCAAGGGGGAGATAGGGAAAAGTACAAAAAAAAAATGCACTCAGTTTGGTTTAAAGGAGAGGTGATGAAGGAGGATTGGGGAACAGAAGAAATCAAGAGTGCTGATGTCCTTGGGAAGAACTAAAGCTAGAGCTTTCGAGAACATAGAAAACTAGGGCTGATAGTCATGCTTACGGAAACCCTGCAGCAACCAACAATACTTGAACTCAGAGTCAATACTAGTGTCTTAATGCCAGTTATGGTTCTGAAGTCTGATGTCCTGTGCTCAGGATCTGAACCACTCCTCTGATGGGGAAACTGAGAAGCAAGGAGCTGTGTGAGTTCTAGATTCCATCCTATGTGGTTAGATCCCAGGCCAATGGCCACTACCCTGACTCTGGGTCTCCCGTCAAGGGGTGGTACCTAAACTGCTGATCCTCCCCAGTCAGATCAGGACCCCCGTCTGCCTCCCCAGGGAGTGACAATAAAAATGCCCACATTTCAAATGCATGCATGCTACAATTTTCTGATGATAAAATCAATACAGTTTTATTTGAAAAAAACTTGGATCTGCTAGCATATGCATATCTTCTGCAATGAATCAAAAGGATTTATGATCATGTGATATTGGTGTCTCACCATCTGACTGACTTCACTTAGCATGATAATTTCTAGGTCCATACATGTTGCTGCAAATGCCGTTATTTCTTTCTTTTTAATGGCCGAGACACCAGCATCAAATGCTATCACTTACTTATGTGGAATCTAAAAAAGGACACAATGAACTTCTTTGCAGAACAGATACTGACTCCCAGACTTTAAACAACTTATGGTTTCCAAATGAGACAGTTTGGGGGGTTGAGGGGGGGATGTGCTGGGGGTTTGGGATGGAAATGTTATAAAATTGGGTTGTGATGATCGTTGTACAACTATAAATGTAATCGAATTCACTGAGTCATTTTAAAAAAGGATTTATTATCAGTAGTTTCATTTGGAAGGCTCGTCGATGGAAAGAAGACTTGGGGATTTGTTTTTGTATGTTTTAAACTGAGAACTAGGCTCACGTATCATTGTGTGTGTGTGTGAGTGTGTGTGTACAGAAGATATCTGGGATGTAGAATGCAGGTCATTTTTCTGTCCTCCACCTATTTCTCCGTAGAGAGAGACAGAGACAGACAGAAAGTTAATAATAATCTATTTTAAATAATTTGAAAAGTAAAAAAAAAAAAATTAAAAGCAACAGTAATCACACTGTCCAGATATGAACACTTTTATTACTGCAGGATAGATCCTTTGGGCTTAAAACATAAGGATTACTTATAAACTAAATTCTAAAATCTGTGTTTTATATATTCTTATTTTTTTATTTTATACCATGAATGCCCTTTCGTATTTAAATATCCCTCAAAAGCATCCTATTGACACTCCTTTAATAGTTCTTTTTAAGTGAGTTTTTCTACAAAGTAATTTTTCAAGTTTTTAAATTTTATTGACGTATAGATGAGGGACATGATTATATAAGTTACAGGTCACAATTTTCAGAGGTTATTCTCCATTTATAGTTATGATAAAACACTGGCTATATTCCCTGTGCTGTACACTATACCCTTGTAGCTTATTTTATATATAATAGGTTTTATTAACTGTATTGCCTCTGCTCTCTTCTCTTTCCCCCATGGTAACCACCGGTTTGTTCTCTATCTGTGAGCCTGTTTCTTTTTTGTTACATTCCTTAGCTTTTTTTTTTTCGGATTCCACATATAAGTGATGTCACACAGTATTTGTCTTACCCTGACTTATTTCACAAGGCATAATTGATTATTCACTGAGCACTTTCCCCAGTGTTCCTGCCTCCCACGGCTTCTGCTGGGAGGACTGGATGGTTTGACGCACACAAAGCACTCAGCACTGTGACGGAAGGTGTAACCAGACGAGGTTGTGTCTAAGGCTATACACCTAACCATTTTCCCCCTAGATGTAACATAATTTCTGGAACCAACCTTCTTTTATAGAATATTTCTATTGTTCTATATTCTTTACTCAAATAATCCTGTGATGAACCTCTCTGTCCACAAAACCTTTATGTTTTTGAAAGTTTAAGTGGAAACTCTTAACCCAAGAATTGCTTGGTGCATAAGAATGAAAATGCTAAGGTTTTTGATAGCATTTCCTTAAGTGACCCACTTCGACCTCCACTGCAGGGTTTGTCTGAGAGGGTTAAAAACTAGGTCTCACTTTGCAATGACTTGTCATTTATTTTATTCCAGTGCAGAGGGCTTTTCCAGTCTGTTAGCCATTCCATTTCTTAATGGTCAACGCATTGTTTTATAAAACCAAGCTCACGGATACAATCATAAATTTGATGTTCCTTTAGCAGAGATGTGGGTATCTCTTTAAAAATAAGAAGCACTCTTGTCTGGAGACTTGGGTTGTTATCTTCTGGAATGTGGATGCACTTTAGGACTGCTGTAGTGAGGGTCCTGGAAGGAAGGAGACGGTACACTCGAGAGGGTAACTGAGGACAGTTTATTAAAGGTATTTGTAGGAGTGAGAGTAGGATTAAGGAGACCGGGATGAGCCAGCGCAGCATCCGGGGGCTGGCCTTGTTGAGAAGGCTTTACCTCCCCAGGCCCACCAGGAGGGAGAGGACCCCTGGGCAGGAGTCTTGCTGGAGGGAGGCAGCCGGCCCTCAGAGACTCTGCAAGCAGGAAGCCAGGACGTCAGTCACCCCAGCTTCACTCCCACTTCTTCCCATCACTGTGCCTCCCACTCGCCTATCCAGGCAGAAGCCAGAGGTTGGAGGAAGCTCCATCGCGTGAGCAGTCAGCCTTCTGGAGCCCAGAGCAGCGTGAGGAAGGGGAGAGAGGGTCTGGAGAGGAGCACATGGCAACCATGCAAACGTCAGGTGCCGGCTGCCATTTTGGATCTCTCTGTTGCTTTACAGACCCTACTGGAATCAAAAATTCCACCGTGGAGGGGCCCGGGGACCCTGTCAGCCGAGGCCACCATGGGTTCCTGGACCTGGGAACAGCACTGGTACATAACATGTCTCCAATAGATGCCTGATGAAGGCTCTAGACAGGAACATGTGAACGGATGCATGAATGAATGAACTCACTCCAAATCAAGCCTTTCCAGTTCTCGAAGCTTCTATCAAAGGAAGGCCCTTGTAGGAAGCTGCAGATGCCCATACAGGGGGAAAATAAAACTGCAAATGTTATCTGGCAACATGAGCTCAACAGGCCACCGCCACCCCCAACCAGTTCTGGGTCTCAGAACAGGAGTGAGAGCTTCTTCCCACCCCTCCCCCAACTGTCCTCCCCTAAGAAAGCCCACCTTAGGGGTATGTTTAGACCACCGCTTCTGGACAGGACAGGACACTCATAGTGATGGGCAGCGGGGGGCTGCTTTCGCCCATCACCTTGCTTAACAATGGACTGGCTCCCTCAGAACCACCAGGGCAACTTGTAAAAAACAGATCCCTGCATCCCGCTCCTGAGGGTTTGGAGGCAGGAGTTTGGAGAGAGGCCGGGCTGTCAGCACAGTTTTCAAAAGACGTGAGGGTCATTCAGGGGATCAGCGCTAGGACCTTTAACAACAAAAACTGGGAAAGTCCTGGGGGACCCAAGCGGAGTCAGTCACGCTACCTGCTGCTGCACTGGGCCCTGGGGCTGCCTCTTTTACTGTCTCTTCCTTTTGGCTGGAGGCTGTAGCCCATTCTCAGGGTAAAGCAGTGATGTCAGAGAGTGAGCCTCAAATTCAGCAGGAAAAGAAGCCACTGAAGTCTTTATTTGGAGCAAATATCATTCTCTATACACAGGCTCACAGGGGGCTTGCAGAGCCGTTCGAGGACAAGGCCATTCACGGTGAAGCATAGGTCTGATTGGCTCTGTCTTCCTGGTCCCTTTCCTTCCTTTGCGGCTCTTGATAGAAGGTGTTGGCTGGGAGAGGGCAGGACGCAGGTTTTCACTAGCACAGTTTTTAGGAAAGGCCAATTGCTGCATCATCCTTCGGGCAAATCCCCCCCATCCTTCACTGGACAACGCCAGGGGCCCCCTCAGGCCACCTCCAAATGCACAGGGACAGGGGAAGTCATCAATGCCCAGATGGAGACTCAGAGGAGATGGAGAAGCATTTCTAGCCCCCATCTCCAGGCTCGTTGTCCCAGCACACAAGACAGGCCTTGGCTGCTGCAAAATAAATCCCCCTGAGCCCGTGGTAGGGATGGAGATCAGGGCGTTACCCACGGCAAGTCCTCAGACCTCACTTCGGTCTCACTTTTCAGGATCTTTTTAGGATTGCACCTGCAACATATAGAAGTTCCCATGTTAGGGGTTGAATTGGAGCCATAGCTGCCTCCCTACATCATAGCAGGCTGCAGCAATGCCAGATCTTTTTAGCATCGCACCTGCAGCAATGCCAGATCTGAGCCACGTCTGCGACTACACCACAGCTCACGATAACGCCAGATCCTTAACCCACTGAGCGAGACCAGGGATCAAACTCACATCTTCCTTGATACTAGTTGGGTTTGTAACCTGCTGATCCACAATGGGAACTACTTCTCATTTCCTTTAAAGGATGGTAGACAGTATCAGGTAACAATATCTGCTCACATTCACTGGATCCCAACCCCGTGCCAGACACGGAATCAACCACGTCATCGTCAAAACAGTCCAATGAGGTAGGGGCTGTTTTTATCCCCATTTTACAAATGAGGAAACTATGGCCCAGAGAGATTACAGCTTGCTCAAGTTCACCCGGCTGCCAAGTGGGGGGAGCAGAAATTCAAAGCCAGGTTAAGTCTAGCCATAAACCCTTCACGTAAACCCGTCGTGGAGCCTCAATCTAGTGGAAATAACCCGGATCTGGGTCTCCATTCCAGTTTGGCCGCAGACTCCTTCTCTATTAAGAAAATTAATTTTTAAAAAGCCACTGCCATTAATACTCCCCATGCTGTTGTAAAGGTTACAGGCACGGCCTGTGCTCCCCGCCCCGTTATCAGCACGTGACTGTAATTGGTTTGTTCTGGTCTCTGCTCAGACCTCTTCTCATCCCAGAGGTTCCCTGTGACCCCCAACTAAAAGAGCAAAACCCCCACCTCCCTGCCCACCACGCTTCCCCACAACCCAGCAACTCTCCAGCTTCCTTTATTTTTTTTCTCCCTAATTCTTAACACCAGCTGGCCCCGCAGAGAGTGAGAGTGCGCATGCGCGCGTATGTCTGCACGTGTACCCGTGTGCGAAATTTACATGTTTAGCGTCTGACTTCCACCCTACAGATTGAGCTTCGGCTGATCAGGTCCTTAGCCGTGTTCACCAAAGTCTCCCCAGCACCAAGAATGGCAGCCTAGTATATGGGAAGTGCTCACCAGATCTTTGAGAAATTCAATCAACGAATAACGAAAGGAGAGTGAATAGAGACCTACGCCATGTGTGGTACTCGGCACCTACTAGACACAACGTTTTTCCTTTTTTTTTTTTTAATTTTTTGTGGCAAGAGCACTTACCGTAAGCTGTACTCTATGAACAGAGTTTTAAGTGTCCAATTTAATTAACTACAGGTACAGTGTTGTACAGCAAATCTCTAGATTGTATTCATCTTACCTAAATAAAATTTTGCACCCTTTGATCAACAATTTTCCCATTTCAGCTCTTGGGAAACAGCATTCTATTCTTTGCTTCTATGTCTTGGACTCTTTTAGGTCCCTCATTTAAGTAGAATTGTGCAATATTTTATTTCATCTGAATCCCAGTTAATTTATAATAAGAGTTCAGAAAAAAAAAAATAGAAGTTCTCAAACAGAGGAGACTATTCGAGAACTTTTTTTTTTTTTTTTTCGGCCATGCCCACAGCATGCAGAAGTTCCCAGGCCAGGGACTGAACTTGAGCCACAGCAGTGACAACACTGAATCCTTAACTTCTGAGCTACCAGGGAACTCCAAGAACTTCCTTTTTTGATAAAAGTTGTAATTGAGTATAAATATACAGTTATCTGCAAAAAAGCAGCCTACTATCATCCAACCCTAGTGTCTCATCCAGTGCCCCATGTGGACAGGAAGGTATCATGACAACCATTTGACCTCAGCAGATCCACTTGAAAGAAATAACCTAGCATTCGACTTTTGTTCCATGTGGTCCACTCAGACCCTTAGCTCTTCTCCCCATCTGCAACGCTATCAACCACTCCCACTCAGGAAGGAGAAAGCCTGGGGGCTTCACAGTTTTCTACAGCAGAGGTGCTAAATAGGATGAGATATGTGCCCAACTCCAAGGTGGGTCAGCCAGCCTCTGAGATGGCTGTGAGATTTCCCAGCAAGAATTGCTTTACAAATGTAGCTTTTCGCCTCTGGAGTCCCAGGACCCTGAAGAAGATATATCTTTGGAGCCTCAGGGAATATAAAGGCGGGAAATACCACGACCAGGGCCACCCCCCCACACACACACACACCAAAGATATCTCCCTTTGGAAGCAGCAAACTCATTTAAACCAAAAGGCCCCAAGAAAGTGTAGGTGAATCCTGTTCCATCCTGTCCTCAGCCCAGAAGATGAGAAGCAGCTGCAACCCAGGGTGTCAGCCGCTCAGAAGATGGGAAGGGGTCAGAACAAAGGCTCCATGGCATGCTACTCTACCGCCTCTAGGAGGTGCCCCAGCGCAGTGGGAGGACCTTTGGAGTCCACTGAACTTGGATGCAAATCCACCCCTCCCACTCAGCCCACGTCCTTCAATAAATGATCTTACCTCTCTTTGGACAGCTTTCCTCCATCTGCAGAACGAGGTCGTTCTTATCCTCCCGGTGCAGTGCAAGAGTTAAGAATAGAGGTCTGGAGCCAGGCTGCTGGCCTTGAACTTGCAGTTTACAGACGGAGTGCCCTTAGGCAAGGACCTTTACATTCTTGTCTTGATTTCCACCCTATGACTCTGGTGAGAACTCTATGTGATGAACCAGGTACAGCCTTTAAGAAAGTGCCTGTCATATGTTTGCATCATAGATGTAATTTTTTGCTCTCCAATGTTCGGGGTTCGTTGTGAGGCTCACAGAAAATACACAGCAGAGTGCCTCACACTTAGGGTTTTTGCCCCTTTCTTGGGGGAAGTCAGACCCTGAGTGTAAGCCCCCTGGGAGGGCAGGGTTCCTGCTTCCAAACCCTCAAAGGCTTCCTGGGACCTTCCAATGAGGAATGTCTAGGCCGAGTCCTTTCCTTGGATGCGGCAGTAAGAAGAGATGCGCTGGAAAGGAGCTGGCCGGCGCCTGCCCCCCGGGGAGTCAGAGAAACAGAAATAGGAAGCCCGGGGCTGGTATTTACAGTAAGTCCTCAGCCCCTGACCACACTGTCTTGTCTGTGGTGCATTTATTTTGGGGACAAACACTGAAGTCATTGCTGCCCGAAAGTGCTCTGGGCAGGCCCTCCTTACCTCTGCTTTCCCAGGAGAGCCCTGGGGTGAGGGAACCAGACCCACAGGCAGGCCCGGAGGTGCCCCCAGTCTGGCAGCTGACCGCAGGCCGGCTCAAGCCCCAGCCCCGGGGACAGACTCAGGGTCCCCTGGCAGCCTCACGAGTTGCCCCAGCAGGAAGCGCCGAGGAGGAGGTGGCTCTCACTTTCCTTTTCCTCCCAGAGCTGCCCCAGCCTGTCTTCCTGGCCTGGGCTCCTCTCTCCATTTCTTCTAACCCATCAGGAAAAGGGGAAGTCGAGTCTTCAAAGCCTCTTGCTGGCCTTGATGAGCGCCCTCGCCCTCCCGGGTCTGGGTCCTGCCTCTAGGGGCTCCGTTAACTGTTCCCTGGGCTGAATGACAGACCGTCCTGAAGCGCCTCTGTTCTAGACACCTTTGGTTAACAGGCACCACTGAACCTCTCCCGAGGTGGCCTAAGGCTCCACCAGTGACAAGGTTATCCTTTCTGCGAGGTTGCCCTGGCCAGAGCCTCCCCTTCCTGCCTTGGCTACTGCTGGGACGGGACCCCAACCCTAACCCACATGCCTGTTGTACCCTGGTCCCCCAGGCCAGAGAATCCTGGGTCACAGTACACATTCTGCCCCATTCTCACGATGCAGCCTTAGTTCTCCAACTGCAAAGTGGAGAGGTTGAATAGGGCGCTGGCTTACATTGCTCCTTATCTTTAAAGAAAACTTCCCGCAGAACCCCACGTAATGCCATGGGACTTTTCTAAAGGCAGCTGAGGACGACAGCACCATCTACTTGTCAGCATCCCCATCCTCCTTCCAGAATTAACTCTATGGAATATCCCTTAGGTAGAACCACCATAGACAGTTGGGCAGGTGATGCACTGCACAACCTTAGGAGATGCCGTTCACATTTTACGCTGTAAGGACGGCTCTTCCTAGCGCTGCTCAGGATATAACCAAACATGGTGGCCCCATCTGTAGAGCATTACAAAGCAAAATTTTTAAACCACTGGTCTTAGATCATTACCTTGCAAACTCGGAAATCTAAGGTTCTATCGCAGTAGCATTCAGCCACTATTTCACAAACTCTTACTAAGGCGTGAGTACATAAGGGCTTAAACCACGAATATTCCTTAGTGGTATCTGTATACTCACTGAACACAAAAGCCTTTTTTTTTCTTTTAGCCTTATCTAGGGCTGTACCCACAGCATATGGAGGTTCCCAGGCTAGGGGTCTAACAGGACCTTCCCCACAGCCACAGCAACGCAGGATCCGAGCTGCGTCTGCAACCTATACCACAGCTCACGGCAACGCCGGATCCTTAACCCACTGAGCAAGGCCAGGGATTGAACCCGCAACCTCATGGTTCCTAGTCGGATTCATTAACCATTGAGCCATGACGGGAACTCCCACAAAAGCCTTTTTAATGCTGCTGATAAAAGGGCATACGAAGAATTCTGGACATTACCTAAAGCAGGAAAAAGAAGGCCCAGGAGTCCTCCCGTGCCTGACAGTTTATTCCAGAACACAAATGCTCTGCCTGTCTGTGACTGGTTCTTTCTTAAGGCCAGGAATTATGCCTCTTGAGCATTTTTACTTCCCTAAAAGACAAAGTCATTTTTACTAAACCAAGTACAGGAAGAAAACAGACTTATCCACCGCCTACTTTGGGCCAGAAATTCCTTGAGCAGTCTGACCAATATTATCTCATTTGTTTTAACTACCACTCCCTAGGTTCTCATTGTCACTTTTGAAAACAAGAAATGTGAGGCTAAGAGCATTCAAGCATATTGCCCACAATGCCAAAATGATTAGAAAGCAAAACCGTGCTTAGAACTCGTATCTGTGCAAGCGCAGAGCCCCTCCTTGCGCCCCCTCGGGTGGAACCTCACCTGTGTGCTGGGCGTCAGAAAGCCCTGGGGGTTTTACTGAAACGTGTGCGCCCCTTGAAATTTGAATTTCTGAAAGGGAGGCCCAGCAATCTCCATTTAACCCCCCTGGGGATCCTGAGGCATAACCTGGTTTGGAGATGGTTTGGGAAGGTTTATTTGTCAGTAAAAACAAACTCAAATAGGGAGTTTCCCTTGTGGCACAGCAGAAATAAATCTGACTAGTATCCATGAGGAGGCGTGTTCAATCCCTGGCCTCACTCAGTCGGTCAGGGATCCAGCATTGCTGTGAGATGTGGTGTAGACCGCAGATGAAGCTCGCACCTGGTGCTGCTGTGGCTGTGGTGTAGGCCGGCAGCTGCAGCTCCAATTTGCCCCCTAGCCTGGGAACTTCCATATGCCGCGGGTGTGGCCCTAGAAAGCAAAATAAATAAATAAATAAATAAATAAATAATAAACTTGCATAGCCCCCTTCCCTTCTTCGGCTCACACATTCTCGTCTTCCTGGAAGGATGTCCTCTGTCTTCCACCGTGCAGGGTCCAAGTCTGATTCATCCTTCTATAGGAGGTCTTCCTGGACCGCTTGTCCTCTCCTCTGTTTCCCGTAGTTACCTCCTTGGGTCTCTCTAAGGCACTAACCCCATCACAGCTCATGTGGCAGGTCTTCATGCTTTCGCCTCTCCTAACATCAAAACCCCTCCTGGACAAAATCTGGGTCTTGTGTATGAATCTCTATTCACCCTCAGGACCCCAGACCCCAGGACAGAGCTCTAGATGTGAATCAAAAAGCATTTACTGAATTGAGTTGGTTGGACTGAATAATCAAGACACTTCATTAGAAACTGGTTTATATATGGTCCGCCTGTCGCCTTCTCAAACCTCTTGACTGTTTCAGGATTCTTTACCTTTAATGTTGCATATCCTTTGACCAAAAATAGTATCTCTCCAACTCATCCATTTGGTGAATTTCTCTGGCTACTTTAAGCATTATCTTCTTGACAAAATCATCCCCAACCAAGGCAGCATTTATTACACCTGCCTCTGTGAAACCACAGCTAGGATAGTACCTACCCCAAGTGATGCATAATTTCTTGTACAGCTTTCCCGCTGGGCTGCGAAGTTCCTGAACAGTTTTAGGTCTTCTTCCTTTGTATTCTGGGGGCCTTTAGCACTTGGTGAGGCACATGTGGAGGCTAATAAGGAAGGAAGGAAGGAAGGAAGGAAGGAAGGAAGGAAGGAAGGCAAGAATGGCGAAAGAACTTGGTATCAGATGACACTGCTTTCTCAACAGATAGTTCAGTCTTTCTCACTGGAGTTAGGATTTCAGAACATGAACAAAGAACACCTACCAACTATCCAGACCTGCACAAACTTGCATGGAAGTCTTTTGGTAGTTCTGGGTGGAAAATGACCGTCCCTAAAATAAGCCACCTCTCTGCCTGTCTGTGGTGTGAGGTCACCATTGGTCCTGCTGCCGAACACCTGACATTAGACCGGGGACACAGTGGAGGGGTCTCATCCGTCCTTCCTTCTCACACTCCTCCTCTCCCTGCTCACTTCACATGCTCTCTCCCACAAGAGGCTCTCAGGTGGCATGCTTTTAACTACTGGAGGCATTTCTTGAAGTGGATCCCAGTGTGCAACTGTCACCCTAATGAAGCGATTCGTACAAACAAACAAGGCCCTGGCATGGACCAGTCCCTCCCCATCTCCCCTGCCCAAGCTCCATGGGCATCAGAAAGGGATACATGCCCAGGTCCCTGAGATTTCATCAACATGTTCCATATCCAAGTCACAAGGGTCGAGAGCTGTCCCCATGTTTTCCCATAATCGGTAACAAATGCGGCAAAGACCGTGAACTTGCTTTTCTAGTACTTTTTAAGAGACCTTTAACCACAGAATTTTTATTAGCTCTTTTTTTTTTTTGTCATTTAGCAAATGAGAAAATCTCGGCAAATTGAAGCCAGATGTGTGTGCAGGGGCTATCAAAAGCCGTGATATTTGTGTCATGTTCGTTTTATTTATTCAGTCTCTTTCACTCTCTAGTCATGGGGCTCCAGTGTTTCCTCATTATTTTGAAAGCCAGGAGATGCTGTTTGTGGTGTAAGTTGATTCTCCACCAGACCCAAAAGCCTAACAGCTCTAGGTGCTTCCCAACTTTCCAGGGAAGGTCTGGAAGTATATGAAATGAAAATTTCTGGTCCATTTTCAAGGACTCAATCAAATACACCATGCTGTACATACAATCAAGCCCTGATATATATCGTAAGTGTGAAACTAGCACAATTTTCTTTCTCATTAAATGATGTGATCAGAACAGTATAATGCAGGGAGTTCCCTTTGTGGCTCAGCAGTTAATGAAGCTGACTAGTATCCATGAGGACACGTGGGTTTGATCCCTGGCCTCGCTCAGAGGGTTAAGGATCCAGCGTTGCCCTGAGCTGTGGTGTAGGTCGCAGACACAGCTTGGATCCCGCGTTGCTGTGGCTGTGATGTAGGCTGGCAGCTGAAATTGAGATTTGACCCCTAGCCTGGGAACCTCCATATGCTGCAGGCACGGCCCTAAAAAATTTAAAAAAAAAAAAGAACAATATAATGTATACTGTATAACTTCCTCCACCCACATTGGGCCGGAGTTTTATGGTATTTCAGAGCTGTTACTTGATCAGGCCATCCCAGCGAAGCGGTGGGCTCCTGGAGCCTGCCACAAGCCTTCGAGGTCATTGGCTCTCAAGCACAACATCCACTGGCTTGGTGTTCACACCCAAAAAGACTCATCTATTCAGCTCCATCTCTGGCTGAGTCAAGAGAAAAATCAATACTCCTGGGTGGGAAAAAAGATCCAATAAGCTGCTGAAAAAGCAACTTCCGTTTCTGTCTCTGTTACTAAGTGGGCACTCATTTGGACAGTAAAATGGCAAAGTGGCCAAAGCACAGAGGAGGTGGCCAGACCAGCTCCCCTCCTGGAGCCCACAATCTCTCTCCAACTGCTCTGTGGCCCCAGAAACTCAATTAACCTCACCAGGCCTCACTTCTCTGTTCATTAGTATTTATTTATTTGATTTTCTTAGGCTTGCTCTTTGCGGTTTAAAAAAAAAAATCACTTCAGGCACAAGCGCCAGAGAGTAACAATTAATTAAAAAGCATAAAACAGAGCTGAGATGGCCAACAGCCTTGAACTTGGAGACCGTCAGATAAGCCTTTTTAAAGATCTATCCCTCAAACTTTCCGGAGCTAGGGGAGGAGGCCAAGAATGTAGCAATGGAAAACTCACTAAAATGAGGCTAGATGCCTCAGCGTTCAGAGGTCTCAGAAAGCATTAGCAGGCTGACCGTGTGCTCTGTGCAAAACTGGTCTCGAGAGTATGGAAGGTTCTTCTCGGCTTTGGAATCCGTGTCAGGCTACTGAGAAGCTGGGAGATGAGCGGGTTGAGAATCTACGCATCCAGACAGGGCACTGGCACACCCCACGTGAGTGACCCCGGTTCAGAGCCAAGCCAGAACTCCTGCGAGGACTTAAAAAGAGGCAGTCAGGCTCAAAATAAGGTTTCTCCTGAAAACTGGAACTGTCCAGCAAGGGGAAAGTGCAGGAGTAAATTCCATGCCTGGAGGTGTTCCTTCCTGCAAAGATGAAGACCCACTGCGATGCCAGGATCCATGCCAGGTTCTTGCACGACAGTCCCTGGGGAGCCAGGGCACCCAGCTCAGAATGGGCCAAGCCCAGCAGGGGAGACACAGCTCAGACTAAGGCTGTGGCACAAAGCCTTCCACAAGGAAGCATTTTTGCGAGACTACTTCTACAAATTCTATAACGATTCTCTAGTACTGTTTAGAAGACACTTAACCACACAATTTTTATCAGCCCTTTTCTTTTTCAGTCATTTAACATAGGAGAAAAATCCCTGCAAAAATTCCTGTGTCAACCTGCCCTCCGTTTCTTCCCTCAACAGCCTGTCTTGAATATCATTCCCTATCAGTCGGTGAACAATGTCTTTATTCTTTACACTGGCTATAGTTACAGGTATCTATAAATGCATCATTTCTTAAATTTAAAAAGCTCCCAATACACTGAGGTTGTTTCCAAGGCTCTGTTATCACAGACATGGATGCACTCAATAATAATCCTTGTATATACGCTGTATAAACCTATATTTAGATCATATTTCGGGAAGTCAATTGTTGGGTCAAGGAAGATGTGCCTACTGAATGTAGATGGATCCGTTGCCTTCCTCAGGGCCTATCTCCTTATTGAACAGTCTCAAAGAACAGAATTGTCACACGGTGTCCCTGAAAACTGGCGACCTCGGCAGGCTACCAATTCATACAGTCATGGTGCTATACCCCCCAGAGGAAACATAGACCCCTATTCCTGGAAGCCCTTAAACCCACCCTGAATATTGATCTCACAAGAGCAAAACTCAGAGGGGCTCTCTCTGATCTGAGGTCTGCTTTCCACATTCCCAAATCTTTCTGTAGGACCTGCCTTTTCTTTGGGTACTTCTTATCCACAAAGTTCATTTCTCTCCCTTTCTAAGGATGCAGTCCTAGACTCAACCTCTAGACGGACACAGTGGGACACACTGCCCCAGTGTCCATGCAAGATTTATACACACGGTGCTTCATTCTTGGCATTTTTCTCTCCCAAGTCACTGCTTCCTTCTAAAGAAAATGTGTCGTGTTTAATAAAAGACCCTTGTCTTGCTGAGGATGTTGATGAATTTAGATATGTAAATATTGACTGAATGTAGAGATGGAGCCAAGGACAACCAAACATTTCTGCACAGTATCAGAGGAATCTGGGTTTTGAAAGAACAATGCATGAAAGAGGGTGTGAGGAAGAGAAGTGAAGAAGGGGGAAAGGAGTTAAAGAGCCATCAAGATACAAAAAGGCTGGCATTGTGTTGGCTGAGGAAGGGGCCAGTGAGCCTTCTCTAGAAGTCCAGGGGCCCATGGATATTTTGAGCGAGCACATTAGCTAATGTTTACTTGGAAGCAGCTTCTGATGCTCTGATGGGAGCTCCCCCTTGGTACCCGATCGCCAAGCCATTCCAAAAGTCTATCACCCTTATAAATGCTTGGAGGCCAAATGGGTTATTGGTTTCTCATTAGCAAAGTTCTTTCCTTATATCTTTAATTACAACCACACCCCCCACCCCATCTTCTCCACCCCCAAGCCCATTTTGTTTCTCATTAATAGTGCATCTTATTAACTAACACAGTCCTTCTGTTTTTATCCTTTACTATTTGTTTCCTCCACAAATAGTAAACAGGAATAGTAACAGGAACTTTTTCGACTTTCTTTGTTCCTTTGCTCTCATTGCCTCGAACTATGCCTAGCATATACTAGGTACTCAATAAATACTTGTGGAATGTACTATGTAAGCAAAGAATGACCACATTACGTGAAAAAGAAAACATTAAAGACTTTGTATGTTGTTTAAGACTCAGCAGACTAAAAATCTGTGTCCCCGTGTAGCTGAAAAAAACATCCATTTTATAAGGAACAGAGTGAAATTAAAGTCTGAAGTTTTAAATTAATAGAAAAAAAATGTGTTGGCCCTGTTATCCTCATGTCTTGCAAATTAATCACATTCACAGACTTAGGTGCATAGAAGGACAATTAACTCAAATCTTTCTGCCTCATATGACTTCCAACCATGATCAGGGAAGATGTGAGTCCTGGTCCAGATAACCATGAGCATCCATGAGTAATTGTGACCAGGATCCCATCACCAGGCCAAGCCTTGCACTACGAATTAGGCAGTGTCGCTGAGGTCAGCAGTTGGCTTTTCTGGCCTCTGTTCTATGCCAGCCCAGACAATTTACTCCCCACCAGCAAAAACACAAACTGTGCTCTCACATTTTCTTCAGCTGCAAAAGTAGAGAACACGCTATGGTTCAGAGGAGGAAAGAACGGAGCACTGAGTTTAACCCGGGAGTTATCTGCATTTCCCCTGTCAAACTGCTCCCGTTCGCTCACCTTGACCCGTTCGCCACTCTCCCCTCTGGATTCACAACAAACTGCAAAATAGGAAAATACCATTCGCCAGGTATTGGGGTCATTAGCTCCACCCAAATAGAAGGGCAGGTGGGCCAGAGGCAGCCTCTGGACATCAGCTATGGCCAGAGTCAGACTCAGACACCAAAGGAGGAGAAACAGGGCAGCAGAGTCTCTGACCCAGGTAATTCAGGGTCAGGGTTAGCATCTTGTAAGAGAAGCAAGATGCTAAACAATGATTTCAAGACAAGATAGTGTAGACAAGTGATCTAAACTACTCAGAACATCTGTCTACACAGCCTCAACTTAACTTGAGAATTATTCCTTTCTGGTCTTCAGTGAGACTGTGGAGATGACAGTGGTGGTGGAAAAAATATCATAAACACACATCCCAGTGAGTAAGTGCTCTCCTTAGAAGGACGGTAATAAAATCAGGTTTGCATTCCTCAACAGCATACACCAGTGGAACACCCTGGCATTATTTTTCAGACTGAATTTGACAGTTGTCTGTTCAAATAATATTTTTGACAGTCTTTTTGGCAGAAATAAACCGGTTGTCTTGCCAGTTTTTGAGCTGGCCTACAAGATTTCTTATGAAAAATAAAATAAAGGTTATGCAAAGTCCTTCATTTTATATATATATATATATATTTTTTTTTTTTTGTCTTTTTGCCTTTATCTAGAGCCGCACCCGTGGCATATGGAGGTTCCCAGGCTAGGGGTCTAACAGGAGCTGTAGCTGCCGGCCTTCACCACAGCCACAGCAACACAGGACCCTAACCTTCCTTCATGGCTCAGTGGTTAATGAATCCGACTAACGAACCGTGAGGTTGTGGGTTCAATCCCTGGCTTTGCTCAGTGGGTTAAGGATCCAGCGTTGCCTTCATTATATTTTAATGCCAAAATGAAAGTAGGTTTTTTTTGCTTTTTCCTCTTCTTCTCATCACCTAAAATCCCTTGTTCTATCACACTTCACTTAACACAAACGCACTAGCAGTTGTAGGAGGAATAAAGGAAAAGGGAAATGGGAAAAGGGCATGTGGGAGACACATATTACAATTAGTCAAGGGAAGAGAATGACACCTCCTTTTCTATATTAAGAAGTACCGGAAATAAATCAATCAACTATTCACTTAGTTTTTTTCTCTCTGAACATCCACCATCCGGTATTATAACATGTATCTATCTTTCCATTATTTCCATACTGCTTTTTTTATGATTGCAGTTGAAATTGACCAAATAACCATTTCAAAAAAAAAAAAAACAGTTGGCTACTTCCTCCTCATTTTTCTCTTAAACTCAATTGTTTTTGCTTTTTGATTGAGGTTTAGTCTATAAACAGTTAAATAAGAATTTTACACATAAACCCAGGTAACACCCACCCAAGTCAAGCTATGGAACATTTCCCACAGTTTCAGAAAATTCTCTCACACTCCTTCCCAGGTAATCTCTGCCTCTTACCCCAGAGGGAAACGTAATGTGACTTCCTTCACCTTGGTTTAATTTTCCTCCTTCGTGAAACTCATCTAGCTGGAGTCATGCACTGAGTTCTCTTTGGTGTCTGTCTTCCTCAGCTCGGCACGACACTTTCGCTATTTACCCCTGTCACCTTTATCGCTAGTTTATTACTTTTAATTCAGTGTAGTAGTCTATTATGTGATCATACCACAGTTTGTTTATCCAGGTTCCTACTGGTGAGCATTTGGGTTGTTTCCAGTTCTCAACTATTACGGAACAGCTGCTAGGAATATTCTTGGACAAGTCTCTTGGTGGACATATGGGCTCATTTCTCTTGGGAATGACATTGCTGGGTTGTAAGAGAGACAGGTATTGAATTTTATTAGAAACTGCCCGATAGTTTTCCAAGATGGTTACACCATCTCCTATTTGCTTTTCAAATAACTGTGTCTTTAACGAAATGCACTCCCATTTCCCGGTCCCTCCTCCCCCAAATAGTTTACTCAGGAAGATGCAGATATCTGAGGGGTATCATGAGAGGTTGCAGGCTTTGGAGTCAGTTAAACCTTAACACCCTATTCCTTCATTATTAGTGTACAGACTCTGAATCAGATTTTTTTTTTTCTTTACAGCTGCACCCGCAGCATAAGGAAGTTCCCGGGCTAGGGGTTGAATTGGAGCTGCAGTGGCTGGCCTACACCACAGACACAGCAATGCGGGATCCAAGCCAAATCTGCAAACTACACCGCAGCTTGTGGCAACGCTGGATGCTGAACACACTGAGCGAGACCAGGGATTGAACCTGCATCCTCAAGGACACTATGTCAGGTCCTTAACCTGCTGAGCCACAATGGGAACTCCTCAGATATCACTTTTAATCACATCAAGTCTCAGTATTTCTTCGTAAAAGAGCTAAGAGCTATCTACTTATTCTATAGGTTTCTTGTGAGGATGAAGTGAGGTGATTTCAGGTGGAAATACCTAGCACAGTTTCAGATACAGGTCAAGCTCTGGATAAAAGCTAATTCCCCCTCTCCCCCCCCCCCTTCCTTGACAAGCACCTTCCCCCCTTCTGATAGGTTTTGGAATCTTACAGATCGCCTTCCTTCATCTCTCTTCTAAGCTGTAGTGGTTGCAGAGAAGGCGTTCTAGAAGAGACAGGCCCCGTACAATGGAAGGTCGGGGGTGGGGGCGGGTTACCGATGAGAATCGGTCTTCCAGCAGCAGAAGGGAAAAGCTCTATTTACAGTAGGACCCAGATGGAACTGATTTGTTCAGAGCCATCTTATTCCTGAGTGTGATATTTGTCCACATCATAAAACCACAGGCTACAATGTGCCTGACATTATACCAAGTGATATAACCCGTCTTAATGATATTATAATAAATCCCAAATGAGGCAGCCATCACTGGGCAGCCCTTTCAAAGTGTTCCTGAAATAGTTTTTACAGAACAAGGGATCTGCGTGCCAAATGCAGACGCTCGCATGAGGCCGGAGGAGTTAGCTCAGGCTTACACAGGAACACAACCCTGGCTTAGTTCTTGGCTGGGAATGTCTTCTTTTTATATTAATCTGTTGGCTTTTATGAAAATCAGAACACTTCTTTTTCTTCTTTTGTATATGAAAGATGAAATTGGACCTTCTCTAAATGCAAGAAAATGTCCCCCAGGGTGCTTTTTTATTATTATCTTTAAATCAGCAGTTTCCGCGCCTCTTCATTAGTAAAAGCCAATGACCTTTCATCTTGGCCTCACCTCCCTCGGTGCTCAAAGAAAGCTGACCACATTTCCTGCCGTCCTGGTGGTGGAATCTTGTTTTGCTCTGTTTTTCTGCTAACATACATAGGTATGCTTCTGAGACACCATGTGATCTGCTTCCACAAGCCTGGGGAGCTTGCTGACTCAGGAAACGTTGAATTTCTTCTAGGACAAATGTGTAGCCCTTTCTGCCCTGAAGGGCAAGAACCACAGGAAATCATATGTCTCCATTAATGGGGTTGGAGGCACCATCCTGCTGGCTTGTGGTCTTGGAATTAGTAGCCTGGAGCAAGAAGGAATAACTGGTCCCTTCACTCTCACAGTCACCAACCCCTCACCCCCAGGACCAGCATCACCACTTCCACGGCCAGATTCACAGCACACCTTGTGACTCTCGTTCTCATCCTTGCCCCGCCCATCTTCCCCACCATCATGGCCCTTCTGGCCACTCCCACTGCAGTGGATCTTCCATTATTTGGATAAGCCCATCACACCTCATTTTCTTTCTCTTTCCCATCCCATGTGCTTTCATCACTGGTCAAAAATTTGGTCCCAGGGCTGAAGTATATTTATTTTACAGATACTGGGATAGATAGCTGTTGATTGTGGTTTTTTTGTGTTGTTGTCATTTCTTCTTAGGGCCATGCCTGCGGCATATGGAAGTTCCCAGGCTAGAGGTTGAATCAGAGCTACAGCTACTGGTTGACGCCACAATCACAGACACACCAGATTTGAGCCTCATCTGAGACCTACACCACAGCTCGGAGCAACGCCAAAATCCTTTAACCCACTGAGCGAGGCCAGGGATGGAACCCGAGTTCTCATGGATACTAGTCAGGTGTTTAACCTGCTGAGCCACAGTGGGAACTCCAGGTAGCTATTGTTTTTATTCTCTCACTGGGATCACAAAGATGGACTGGATTAGCCCAAAACATCTAGAGATCGCTTACTGCCACCAGTAAGGTATAGGGAGCTAACTTGAAATACGCACAGAAGACAGCAGATCAGAAGGCAGGAAAGAAGCCCTGATCAATTTGGGCGCCCAGGATCTAGCCATGCCTGTATTTTCAATTACACATGCCAAAATGTTGCCTGGTTTGCTTAAACTGGTTTGAGTTAGGTTTCTTTCAACTTGAAAATGAAAGAATTCTGACTAAAATAACCATCCTTGTCACCTGGTCTGTATTATCCGTCCCCTCCCCGCCAAGCACAATGAAGGCTGGCATTCCATGGCTGAGTTTCAGCTGCTAAGCCAGAGCCTGCGGTTGAGATTCTAAGGATTGACTGTGTTCTCTTACCCAAGGTAGCCTAAAGATATGAAATAAGGTGAGGTCAGGTTCCTTATGGAAAAGCAGTCACTTCATATCAAAGAGATGAAATGCACGCTTTTAGCCTAGAAGAATTAGGATAAGACCAGGTTTGATTCGAGATCAGTTTTTCCAGCACTGATGGAGTGTGGTGTGTTTCCTTTATGGGCCAGCATTTTGGGCGGGCTGACTTTAAAAATACAAATCAAGGTGGGAGGCACCGCCCTCACCAGCCTCATGATCCACCAAGTAGTAAAGGTGTCATGGTGCCATGAAGAGTTTCATCTTTTCCTAAGGCTCTTAGTTCCAGGGGATGCAAAAAAGGCCTCTGCTTTGCAGGAGGATGTCCTCCAAAAAGGTGGCAATATGGAAAGACAAATATGTACGTGCAATAAAGGGTTATTTGTCCTAGAAAGAGTGACAGCCATCGTCGCTACCTATCTGATGAGCCTGACTAAAGCAGAAATACAAAGAAGAGTGTTTATTCTCCCTTGAATGATCTGAGACCCACGGAGGTGACTGTGGCAGCAGTCACCTCCAGACACTCCCCCAAATCACTTCCACCACCATTCTCATCACTTCTATCACCCCTAGAGTAAGACAGCCCAGGGTCAAGGACTCAGCATGATAAATCCTTTCCCACCACTGGTAAGGCTTGCTAATAACAGGTGTTCTCTTTCGGATTTTAAAAATAATGTGTTGCTCTTATTTATCTGTTAAGAACTCTTGGCCACAAGATGCAGAGATCAACTGAAGCCAGCTTACATGTAAAGGGCTCTGTGAGAGAAGGCCGTATGGGGGTCATCCAGAGCCCAGAGCACAGGCTCCAGTCAGGCCTCAGAACACAATGGGACCAGACAGTGCCCTCTCTGCTTCTCAGCATCTTTCTGCAGTTTTCCTCCATCCCATGCCCCAGATTTCTCTTGGCGGTTCCCAGAAGATTTCAGATTCTTCTCCGTACAAATCCTACTTTTTAAACTTTATTTCATATCTTCACACATGACGTTAATGATTATGTAATATTCCAACATATGGCGATGCTGTCATTAATGCCTCTAATATCTGACATTTAGATTGTGCCTAGTTTTTCATTTATAAGTAATGCTATATGGGAGTTCCTGTTGTGGCTTCAGTGGGTTAAAACTAGTATCCCTATATACTCTATAACTTCCTCCACCCATGAACACACCGGGCCAGTGTTTTATGGTGTTTCAGAGCTTTTACTTAATCAGGCCATCAGTGGTGATTCCTGGCCTTGCTCAGTGGGTTAAGGATCCAGCGTTACTGCAAGCTGCAGTGTAGGTCGCAGATGTGGTTCAGATCTGGAGTTGCCCAGGCTGGGGCATAGGCTGGCAGCTGCAACTCCAATTTGACTCTTAGCCCAGGAACTTCCATACGCCATGGGTGTGGCCCTAAAACTAATAATACTACTAATAATAATGCTATACATGAAGAGCCTTGCACGTAGTTTTTGTGTCTAATTCTATTTCCTTAGGATAAATTCCAAGATACAGAAAAACTAAATCAAATTCTATTCATGTTTTACCACTCATGAAATCCATTGCCAAATGATTTGCCATCTGAGCCCAGCCACACTGTTAACCACCCTCGGAATCATGAGCAAATAAAAGCACTGTTATTTTAGCCACCAAGTGGCAGGGTGCCTTGTTACACAGCAATAAATAACTGATATGATGTTCAAGTGTATCCTTTTTTTGTCCTGCCTTTCTTTTTTTCCTTAGGGCCGAACGTGCAGCATATGGAAATTCCCAGGCCAGGGATCAAATCGGAGCTAAAGCTGCCGTTCCCGTTGTGACTCAGAGGGTTATGAACTCAACTGGAAAGATGCGTACTAGTTGAATAAGGATGCAAGTTCGATCCCTGGCCTCAATCAGTGGGTTTAGGATCCAGTGTTGCCCTGAGCTGCAGTGTAGCTTGCAGACGTGGCTCAGATCCAGCGTCGCTGCGGCTGTGGTACAGCTCCAATTCAACCCCTGTCCTGGGAAGTTCCATGTGCCGCAGGTGTAGCTCTGAAAAGGAAAACAAAATGGAAATGAGAGCAGCCCACTTAGGAGCTTTGTGAGGGGTAAAGACTGATCAACTTGTAAGCAATGGGATTACTTTTAAGGCAGGGCAGGGAACAGTGCCTCCAAGTTATAATAACAAAGCCAAGAGAGGTGATGGGTGGCGCCGGCCATGGATAGTGGCATACAACCCGGCCTCAGCCAGACTCTCTGAAGGGTCACCTTCAAAGTTCGTAAAGCTTTAAGCTCCAACAAGCCTTTGGGTAAAAAGTATTTGTCCTTGGAACTGCTCTTTACTTCTTCAGAGTTAATATTTCCAAGATGTTTTGATCTTAAGAAAGAGTAAAATACGGTTTATGCCCTAAGACCCGAGTCATAATCATTAAAGACCCCATTCTCTCAGTGTGAGCTAAACCATCCGCATGAGAAGGACATAGAGCATTTTTTAAATGCAGATTCTTAGGACATGGCCTTGGTCATCACTTAATTTCTCATCCTCAGCTTACATATCAGAAAAACAGCCTTAATACAGCCTTTGCCTAAATTCTTGTTAAAAGAGATTAGATGGAATAAGTGAACTAAAAGATGAATGGCTTGCAAGGGGAGGGGTATAATTTGCAGCTGGAGAAGATGACCCTTGTGGTCCCCTTCAAATCAGGCTTTTGTTATCCCAGATCCCCAAGGATGTCTTGGGGCAGGGGGCTCAAACAGCCAACCGAGTGGTCTCCACTCCTAGCCACGATGCATCCCAACCAAATGCACAGGACATGGACCCCTTGGCTGGGCACTCAGCCAAGGCTGGAGCTGTTAGGAAATAAGAATGTGTGTATTTATTGAGGAAAATAAAAACGTGCACACGATGTTGCACGGAGGCGATTTATGAGGTTTTATGGAAGTGTCACCCAAAGGCCCATTCAGCCACTGCCAATGTCAGGTCTGCAGGCACCTAGGAGCTCAGGTAACAAAGCTCCCTGCTGGAGATGGTAGGTGGGATGTGCTTAGGGGCAGGGGAGCAGGAGCCACACAGAGCAGGTGCCTGTACCTATGGGGTGTGAGGGAGGGTGCAATGGGTGAAAGGCAATGTGCACATGCAGCGGGTGTGCAGGAGAGCATGCTCGGGGAGGGGGTGCCGTGAGGCTGAGCCACAGTGCCGAAGAGCACCCATTCCTCAAGCTCTCTTCAAAGGACTGCGGAGTCCCGGCTACTCCCAGGGAGGGGTTAGTCATCACCTACTGCTGAGGCTGAGCTGAACGTTAGAGAATGGGTAACTGGTTTTGAAATCTGTGAGTCTGTTTCTGTTTTATAAATCAGTTCTTTTGTAAACTCTTGGGGGGAGAGAAGAATTGGGAATAACATACACACACTACTATATAAAATAGATTCACGAAAACCTACAGGAAAGTTTACTCAATCGTTTGTAATAACCTGTATGGGAAGAAAAGAATGGATATGTTTATATGCATGACTGACCTGCTTTGCTGTACACCTGAAGTTAATGCAACATTGTAAGTTAACTATACTTCAATAAAGTTAAATTAAAAAAAAAAAAAAAAAAAGAATGGGTAGGGTCTGGCCAGTGGCAGGAAGAGAGGGATCCTGATTTGCTCACCTCCTCCAGTGGGTCTAAACCCCCCACTGGTGCTACAGCCTATTTGTTCCAGGTCTCTGAAGCTTCTGGAAGTTCTGTGAACCAGCCTCATGCCTTGTTACCTTCCATCATTTGCCCAGACCTCCTGCTGAGCCCAGCAGAGCCTAGATGCGTTCACTGCTTTTTGAGTTTGCAATGAGAGAAGGTTCAAAGAAGTAGATACTAGGTGTGTCATTAGAGAGGAAGAGAAGCAAGGGACAGAGGAGAAGGAAAAGGAGAAGAAAGACTTTCAGGGCAAGTTCCTGGACCAAACAGAATCCATCTTCCTAAAAATGCCTTAAGATCCCCAGAGCAAGCAGTGCTCTACAGACCGTGCAGGAAAGAGGGGCGCCCAGTTCCTCTCTCCCTTTCATTCCTCTGCAGCGATGAGAAAATCAGGAGTTTTGCAAGATCCTTCAGTCGCCTGGAGCACGCCAGCATCACATGCATCTTCTCGGCTCGTGAGGAAGATCACTTCCCTGCAAGACAGGGAGGCGCTCCGGACAAGTGTGGTTTGTGAAATGAAACTAGTGTCTTGGGCTTATTGCCCCTGGGGTGCCAGGATGGTTGGAGCCTGTGGTTAGGGCCAGGATGGCAAGCTCTACTTCCTCCGCTGGGCACTTCCACGTAGCCCACCAAGTCCTGCTCCAAACTCTGCAAGGGGAAATTAGCATGACCTTGCCATGGGTCAGACTCTGAGGATCCAAAGGGCAGTCATATTGCTCAAAGACATAAAAATGGCAAATGGCAGAGCTACCTTCCATGGGGAACTGGAGACTCAGTCCCAACTGCTTCCCTCTCTCTGGGCCTTTAAACCATGACACCTGCTGTCCTTTGGCTTGTCTCCTCTCCTCCCTTCCACCGGACTGGGAGCTTCTGCGATCATGGACCAGTTCTGCCCTTCTCACTCCCAGAGACCAGCACAGACTGACATCATGGAGGGATGCTCACAGAAAGGCTTAAAGAGGAAGAAGGAATGATGAAAATGTCCCGTCAGCTCCCTTTCTAACCAGCATCACCACTTCTGACTTCAGGAGCTAGTTAGGACTCCCCGAGGGCAGGGAGGAACGTGCAAGGGCCAACGTTTCTATAACTTGAGACTTCTGAGGGCTGAAATCCACACCCAGTCTCGCCCAACCTCTGCCTCCAAGCATCTCCTAGTAGGCAGGGACTAGGACTGTAGAAGGGATCGATTTCAGGCCCTGAGCCCCTAACCTCAGCCAGAGAAAGGCTCTGCCCTGATAAAACATCCATGTCACCCTCCCATTCAGTCTCAGTTAATTGCTCTGTGAGCTGGACAGGACAAGGGGTCTGTTCATCCCCATACCTCTCCCTGGGAACCAGCACCCAGTCTATCACACCCTGTCAGAGTATGAGGACTCCATGACCCACGATGTCTGCAATTGGCCCACAAAGCTGTGGCACTGAACTGACTTGCTTAGAGTCTGCAGATGGGGTAGGTGAGAAGCAGGCTGGGTCAAGTTCCATTGCAAAGGGTCCAGGCTGCCATCACCAGAACAACCAGGAGAAGAAGATCTAATGGTAGATCTCAGTTATTGAAACTACTGACTGCCCGTCCTCCCCAAAGCTCAAGTTATTTGAAACTGGAAACTCTCTGATTTTCATTGCATATTTGCGGGTGGATGATTTCCTACCTTTACTACATGTATGCCTTTACTGGTGAGCTTTATGGTGTGTAACATTTTTGATTCTAGTTGTCACCTTTTCTTTTCCACCAAGAGAAGTTCCTTTAGTGTTTGTTGTAAAGCTGGTTTAGGGGTGCTGAATTCTCTTAGCTTTTGCTTGTCTGTAAAGCCAGTCACCATGCTGTGAGGAAGCCCAAGACATGCTGTGGAGAGGCTCCTGTGGGGAGAAATCAAGAGCCAGAACCTGGAGTTCTCGTGGTGGCTCAGTGGTTAACGAATCCGACTAGGAACCATGAGGTTGCGGGTTCAATCCCTGGCCTCGCTCAGTGGGTTAAGGATCTGGCGTTGCCATGAGCTGTGGTGTAGGCCACGATGTGGCTCGGATCCCTGTGGCTGTGGCGTCAGCCAGCGGCTACAGCTCCAATTAGACCCCTAGCCTGGGAACCTCCAGATGCTGCAGGTGTGGCCCTAAAATGACAAAAAGACAAAAAATAGAGCCAGAACCTATTTGCCAACTACGTGTGAGTCATCTTGGAAGTAAATCCTCAGGCCCGCTCGAGCGCCCTAAATGATGCTGCGCAGAGAGCAACTGTTCCTTCCAGACCCCGCTCAAATTGTAGATTTGGGAGAAAAGTCAATGACTGTTGCGTTTTCAGGTACCCACTGGTGGGTGTCTTTATGGAACGATGAATAATCAGAGTGCTTGCCCCCGAATAGAAAAGGCTACTGGAGCATTCAGTCTTAAGAATTCTGGAATCTATTAAGAATCAGTCTTCTCCTTCAAGGTCACACTGACATTGTCACTCTCAGGAGAGCACTTCCAGGAAAGGGTTGGGAAGCTGGACTCTCCAGGGTCTAGTCTCCATGAAACCTCAAGGAAATACCTTGTACTCTCTGAGCCTCCGTTTCATTATCTGTAAAATGCAGGTAATGAGACTTATGTCATCATGTTGCAATAATGAATATAAAGCAGGTATTGGCAACTGCATTTGTAAGGGGCCAGTGGTGAACATTTCAGGCTTTGAGGACCATATGGTTCCTGTTACAACAATTCAATTCTGTCATGGCAGCAAGAAGGCAGACACAGACGTACGTAAACAAATTGGCATGGCCGTGTTCCACTATAACCTCTCTTACAAAAACAGGATTTAGCCTGTGGGCCATGGACTGCAGACCCCTGCCACAAAGGATTGGGAAAGTCCCCGGCATCAATATTTACTAATAGCATAAGTACTATTATTGTTGCTATAAATACAACTTTCTTTAGGCAGAAGAGTTTGTTGGGGTTTTCACCAGCATCATTAACCACAGGGTTCACCCAAAAGTGTTCACTCTGAGGTAATTAGCAGCAAAACGGGCACCAAGATGAGTCACCCCAGAGGGGCGACATGGAGGCTTTTCATAAATGCTCTGTCATCTTCCTCTGAGCGGCCTTGACCAAGGTAGTGGATCTTTATAACAGAACATGGGCGTAGCAACCCTTCCTGGGCAAAGCTGCTATTTCAGATCCAAAGCTGAGAAAAATTTCCCACGGGTCCATCACTGCTTTTATTTTTTTTTTGTATTTATTTATTTTATTTACTTATTTAAAAATTTTATTGGGGTATAGTTGATTTACAATGATGTATTAGCTTCAAGTTTACAGCAAAGTAACTCAGTTATACACATATGTATATATATATATATATCCATTCTTTTTTCTCCGTATACATTATTATAGAATACTGAGCAGACCTCCTCCCTCTGCTTTACAGTAAGTCCTTATTAGTTATGTATTCCATATAGTATGTGCCAATCCTATCCTCCCATTTTATCCTTCCCCTCCATGGTTTCTGCACTGGTAACCCTAAGTTTGTTTTCAAAATTTGTGAATTTTTTTCTGTTCTGTAAATAAGTTCCTTTGTATGACTTTTATTAGATTCCACACAAAAGTGATACCATATGATATTTGTCTTTCTCTGTCTGACTTACTTCGCTTGGTATGATAATCTCTAAGTCCATCCATGTTGCTACAAATGGCATTATTCTGGTTTTTGTTTTTTTGTTTGTTTTTGCTTTTTAGGGCCATACCTGTGACATGTGGCATATGGACTTTTCCAGGTTAGGGGTCAAATCGGAGCTATAGCTGCCAGCCTGCATCACTGCTTTTAGATGAGAGTCCTTGGGCAGGGATTTGGGAGTTCAGCTTTAGGATAAAAAAAAAAAAAAAAAAAAAAGGAAGTGGAAAAAGGAGGAGGAGAGGGAGGGACAGGGAGGGGCCAGAGTGAGGAAGAGTCTGGAGGAAACATGAAGAAGGTCCAGCCCTCTTGGGTGCCCCGTTCACTCTTGTGCCCATGCGGTTCTGGGTCTTGCCCACCAGCTACGGGGCCAGGTCCCAGGCTGGGAGTCCGGTAACTAGAAGTGATCAGGACACTCCCAACCCCCGCCCTTGTGGATGGAGACCACATCCCGGGAGGGGAAGACAGCATTAAGTAAGACCCGGCAGCAGCAGCCCTGCGCATTGTGAAAGCGGAAGTGGAGGGTGGGGACCACCGCTTGGGGCAGGAGAACCTGACCCAGCTGAGGGTCAGGGGAGGTCTCCCCGAGGAAATGACATCGAAGCCAAGACCAGTGGATGAGTGGGGATTAATCATCATCCCCTGCCTTCCTCCTCTTCTCGCGTTTACCCCTGTGTTTAGGAAAAAAAAAAAAAGCACGTCTTCTGACATTTGTCCGGGCACAAGATTGCCAAGTCTCCCCTGTTGGCACCACGTTTTAGAGCATCTCTCTTTCCTCATTTAAACCTTTATCTGAGTTGTCAGGACAAAAACCAAAAGCCTAAACATAAGCCAACAGGCCTGTGTGTCGTGGATCCTGCCGCCCCTCTGGCCTTGTCTCCGGCGCCCGTCAGTGGCTCTGCTCTGGCCACCCCCGGATTATTTCCCAGGCCTTCCTGTCACAGGACCTTTGCCTATGCTCTCTCCTCACCTGGAATACTGCGACCTCCCCCCCCATTCACCTCACTATCTCCTACTTATCCTTCAGGTCTCAGATCACTTATTTCCTCAGAAAAGTCTTCTCTGACCTCCTGTTCTTTAAAAGCCCCTGTTTGGGGGAGTCTCATGGCTCAAAATATTAAGAATCCCACTAGTATCCATGAGGATACAGGTTCAATCCCTGGCTTCGCTCAATGGAGTAAGGATCCAATTTTGCCATGAGCTGTGGTGTTAGTCATAGATGCGGCTTGGATCTGGCATGGCTATGGCTGTGGTGTAGGCCAGATTCAACCCCTAGCCTGGGAATTTCCATATGCCATAGGTGCGGCCTTAAAAAGCAAACAGACAAAAAAAACCTGTTTTGGCGCTTTCAAAACCCTGTAGATCCCCTCATTCTGAGCACAGTGCAACTTCCATGGCCTGCGTGAGGAGTGGGCCCATGCCTGTCTCCCCAAAGAGACCCCAAGCCCCCGTGGAGCCTGCACTTGTCTGCATTGCTTATGGCTTCACTCCAGCACCAAAGTCTGGTGCATAGTGGGAGCCACGCTAAAATATGTATTTCAATGAATAAAATGCTGAATGCCAAGGTCTGGTGCCACAGCATGTCTATTTTCAAACCTTTGAGTCCTCAGCCCACTGAGTGCATATATGTTCTCGGGTGTGAGTTCGTAAGAGCAGATGTGGCCCGGGGAGGGAAAAAAAAAAATCTATCACGGAGTCAAATTCTCCATCTCTAACTGCTCTTGGGTCTCAGTTTCCTTATCTGTGAAAGGGTGAAATAGCAGCATCTTCCCCGGTCACCCCTCAGAGTCGCTGAGCATAAGACCACTTCAAGGATACAGTCTTGTGAGTTTATCATGGTCCAGCCTCGACCAGAGAATCAAAAAAGAGCCCTCAGCCCACAGGGCCCCCAGCCCTGCTCTGTCCAGACGCCGCTGGGGCAGGTGACATCAGGGAGAGACACCAGGAAGAGGAGGACGTCTGAAGCTACCTGGGCCACCCTGGGCCCTGCAGTATTGATCACCAGTCTCGCAGAGGGAACATTTGCCTTTCCTCCCCTTCCAAATAATTAAAGTATAATATTTTATGGCCTGATAAAATTTACTGGGACCCTTGGCACGTAATTATAGTGCTTCTTTAACGGAGACCCCATAAAAGATGCATGATGAGAAAGTTAAGGATCTGGATAGAATTACAACGATGTGACAAATAATTTACAAGTGATAAACTGTTGGAGGGGAAAAAAATTCCAATAACCTCTGATGAAGGCTAACAATTTTTTTTTTTTTTTTTTTTTTGCCTTTTGTCATTTTATGGCCGCGGGTTTATGGCCGCACCCGCGGCATGTGGAGGTTCCCAGGCTAGGGGTCTAATCGGAGCTGTGGCCACTGGCCTGCGCCGCAGCCACAGCAACGCAGGATCCGAGCCGCGTCTGCAACCTACACCACAGCTCACGGCAACGCCAGATCGCTAACCCACTGAGCAAGGGCAGGGATCGAACCCGCAACCTCATGGTTCCTAGTCGGATTCGTTAACCGCTGCGCCACGACGGGAACTCC
>PVHT021183543.1:14998618-15010082 GCA_004024745.2 Catagonus wagneri | reverse complement strand
GCTAGGGGTCTAATCGGAGCTGTGGCCACTGGCCTGCGCCGCAGCCACAGCAACGCAGGATCCGAGCCGCGTCTGCAACCTACACCACAGCTCACGGCAACGCCAGATCGCTAACCCACTGAGCAAGGGCAGGGATCGAACCCGCAACCTCATGGTTCCTAGTCGGATTCGTTAACCGCTGCGCCACGACGGGAACTCCAAGGCTAACAATTAAAATAATAAATTCCTCAAGGGCAAGGGTAAACCTTTCTTCTTGGTCAAAGACTTGAATTCCATGAGCCCAGGAAAAAGAAGTCTTCTTGTCAAAGTCAGGGCCTGGTTTCCCCTGGCCCCTCTTCTTTCTCTGTGTACGTGTTTATTTTTGGGCTTAGGTACCTACTTCTTTCAACTTTTTGGTAATTTATTTAGCCACTGATTGACCACATTTTATTTCTAGCCATTCTTTCATTCCATTATCAATGCCACTAATTCTTTCTCCCTCTTACCACCCCATCCACCCATCCTCCTATTCATTATGAATTTATCTGTCCGTTCATCTCTTTCCATCTGTTCATTTGTCCATTTATTAATTTGTCTTTAATTCATTTATCTGCCTTTCATTTATTTTTATCCTTCCTTTATTTATCTGTTCATCCACTCACTTGTGCTAAGCAGATTCCTTACCGTGCTCTGTCCAAAAGAACTATAATGTGAGCCAAATAAGCAATTTTAAATTTCCTAATGGCCAATTAAAAAAAAAAGTGAAATCAATGTAAATAATCATTATAGAGTAATAATTTTGTCATAAAATCATGTGTTTTAATACATTTCATGTAATTAGCTTAATATAAAATATAATGCTGCTTAATAAATATTCATCTTATTTAAATACTGTTTAATACAATCACTAACTTTACTTAACGCAATATAGCCAAAATGCTTGGATTTCAGCATGTAGTCAATACACATGCACTAACCAGTTATTTTCCAGTCCTCTTTTCACCCTAAGTTTTCAAAATCCAATGTGCATCCCACACTTGGAGCTCAGACCCTTTGGAGCAGCTACACTTCATTTCAGCAGCCACATGTAGGCACTGTATTAGATAGTCCAGTCCCAGGGCTTCATAGCTGAATCAGATGGAGATTTTGCCTTTGAAGTTCACACTCAGGTGAGGACAGAGAACTAAGATTTGTGACTATGAGACTCAGAGTATGTTTTATGCATTATCTCATTTAATCTTCACATTTAAGCTATGAGATACTCCCACTTTACACTTGGGGAAGCTAAGGCTCAGAGGGAAGTGGTCAAAATTCCTAGAATCAAGTCAATCAATCATCCCCAAACACCGCGTCAAAATGATCAGATGGAGTGAGGGCTGAAATGCCATGGCAAGTTGAAAGGAGGCTGCCTGGCTCTGCCCAAGGCCTGCAGGGACTGGGAATCAGGCCCTGGGCCAGCCTGGGACGAGCGGAGTGCCCTCCTGCCAGATAAGTCTTTCCAGACAAAGCGGACAAATGCACAGAGAGAAGAACTCACATTGCTTGATGTCCAAGCACATCAAGGAGGAACTGACATTCTACAAATATCACTGGGCAGAGACCAGTGTGCAAGAACATATTTAAGAGAATGAAAAAGTTCACGCAGGTCAACACTGGCCTTCTGCCTCCCAAATCATAATCCCCTGTCTATTCATAGTGAAGAAAGCTAGGATTCCAGAGCCAATTAACTGCCCAGTACCCAGGCCTAAAGACTTGGACCACACTGCTGATGCTGAGGATGACAAGGACCATGGTGATAAGAGTAAGCAGAATTCCCATCACAGTGCATTTACTGCGATGTTCTAAGCACATCACCTGCACGGATTCACTGCTGCGCTTATGTTAGAGTTGAGGCAACTGAGGCATTTTCCCAGAGCCCAGTAAGTGCCATTCCCCTTGTACTACTTACATAGACCTCCCCCGACCCCCAATGAGCATTTCAAGGGAAACCCGATTGGCTTGTGGGGCACAGGCTGCAAGAAAGCCCCTGGGGGTGTGAAGCGGAGGGCCCCATGAATGCCATGTCCACGACGTTCAAAGCCCACTGGGGAAGAGGAATATATAGGCAAACAGAGGCCCTTCAGATTCCAGTGCTGAGCTAGAACGTCCCAGCACGGTAAAGCAGAGACAAAGCGGGTCATCTGCCACTTCTCTTGCGGGGCGGGGGGGATTTACAGAAGAGGTGACACTTGGCCATGGCAAAGCTTTCTCGGACACCCCGCCCCCCATGAGAAATAATTGCTCTCTCTTCTAGAAAGGAGCTCCTTTGTCAGGTCCTTGGAGCACAAGCTCTGGCCTGGCCCTTTGGGACAGTTTCCGCTCACCCCCACCCCCCCAACACAGCCGCTCAGTCTGTAATCCCCCTACAGGCACAAAGGAAGCTTTTACACTTACTCAATGTCATGATGGATCAATGGAGAAATACAATCGCTGGGATTTCTGAGAATGTATATATTTGTTTAAAAACCCCTGTCTTTCTCGGGTACAGACAAAACACTGCCGGCTTAACACCTCCCAGAGACTGAATGTGGGAATGATTTCAAGGCTTTCGCTGTCAGTAGCAATATCAATCAGACGGGCTTCCCAGTGGCCTCGGCTCAGGAACAGAAGCGACATCAGCAGAGTAGCGGAAAGCACTGGGAGAGAGATGGAGCCAAAGTTAGATGGAGCCAGAGCGATAAAGGGAGAGAGAGAGAGAGAGAGAGAGAGAGAGAGAGAGAGGCAAAGACACTAAGGAAACAGGAGTGAGCTCAAGCAAAGGTAAAGGCTGAGAAAAGATGGCTCAGAGTTAGGAAGGCTAAAAGCATTTAGGAGGACTGAAGAAAAGGAGACAGAGAAACAGGACCAGACTCAGACTAAGTAAACTGGGCCTCCAAATATTGATGGAGAACAAATGATCCACGGGTTGGGGAAGAGAGAGAGAGAGACAGAGGAAGAAAACAGTGAGAGAAAAGAAAGTGGGGTGAGAGAAGCAGAGTGGACTGTCCAGAGCCCCACCCCCGTTCCCCCAGCACACAGTTCCTGCCTCTGGCCTTTGCTCCCTGTCCCTCTGCCTGGAAGATTCTTCTCCCGGCTTCCTGCATTGCTGGCCTTTTCTCCTCTCCCTGGACTTTGCTGTCCTGAGACTTCCTCAGTCTCCAGTGCCCTCACCATGCACCTGGAGGTCTGTTCTACTTAACTCCTGCCTGTTGTTCTCCATCAGAAAAGAACACTCAGTTGATTTATTTTATAGGACATCTTGGTTTATTGTTCACTTGTGTGTTATCCACTCCTAAGGCCACCCTTGTCTTGCCATAGCTTCAGGCTCTAGAATAGTGTCCAGCATAGAGTCAGTGGTGGTTCGTAATCAAGGAACAGATGGATGGATGGATGGATGGATGGATGGATGGATGGATGGATGGATAGATGGATGGATGGATGGATGACAGTGAAGGCACATCATTCACAAGTCCTCTGGATACTCGAGTTACCCGGGTTGAGTGAGCATGATTTTGAGGCAGGAACACTGCACATCTGTCTTCAGCAGCTGGGCAAAAGTGGAGATCCTCTGTGATGGAGACAGGGCTGAAAGCTGAGGGTAGGAGCTTGAGTCCGAGTGCTGCCCAGTGTGCTCAGCCAAGCTGAAGAGGATCCTGGGAAGGGAGTGGCTGGGGAGCCACACATTTTCTGCCCTGCTTTTTCAATTTCCTTTCAAACAGAAATAGTTCCATCCATGACTTTGCCTTGTCTAAAGTTGGAAGTGGTCCTGCGGGGAAAAGTACATGATGCCTACGTGTGCTCCTCGGGCAAAATTCCTAACTTAACGGGACTGCATGAGCCCTATTAGGATTAACACAGCCTCTCATGCTGGACTCTTTCCCATGGAAAGTGCTCTCAAGCCTTTGAGCAAGATCAGCCCCTGCTGACCCATGCTGGAGAGCACTCAGGTGAACCTTCTGGTCAAGATCAGAGTGCTTCGTCCTTCTGGAAGCTTTCCGGAGCCACACAAGAGGCTGTTACATGGACAGTTGTCCCTTGGTATCTGTGGAGGACTAGTTCCAGAACCCCCATGGTCCAAGTCCGATAGCAAACTCCGAGGATGCTCAAGCCTCTTATGTAAAAATGGCCTAACAGTCGGCCCTCTGTATCTGCAGATTCTGTATCTGAATCCATGGAGTCAACCAAGCAAGAAGGGGAGCCAGCTGCACTTGCATCTTGGACCCACATGGAAGTGGTACTTGAGGAATTGCTGGGGATCTGGCTACAGGAGATGCAGAGAGGGGCTGGACAGCCTGGTGGGAGGACTCTGAGCATGAAATCCTAAAGTCAGGGACTTCTCCAGGTCACTTAGAGGGTGACCCAAGAACAGTGACTCAGTCCAACAATAGCAGTAAAGACAATTTACAGCCCCCACCACAACTCTCCGTTTGCCTTTGAGCTTTCTGTCCTCGCCCACATTTGCACTAATTCAACATCATTGCCTTCACAGAGTAAATGGCAGTTCACATTCTGCTATCCAAGTAACTGTACTATAAACATCTTGTACGTTTCTAGAAGACTTACATCGTTGACATAGTTGACGATTACATTGAAGACCAGGATTTGACTTACCATCCCCTGTAATTGGTTCTACAAGGGTTACCCGTGTTTTTGCTATTACAGGTCCTTGTGCAAAAACATCTTCTGCTTATAGCTATTCCTTTCTTCAAGATTATTTTCTCAAGGTAAGTATCAAACTCTGACAATATAGTATCAACTTATCCCCAAAGTTTGTAAGGATTTGGATGATCAGAGTAGGGTTTGTGTGCATGATTGTTTCAACCCAGTCTCACCAGCACTGGGCATTGCTAAGATCATTCTTCTCTTCTTACGTGGTTAGATATGATCCATGTTCTTTTCCTTGGTCAGAATTAAGAATGAACCTTTTTTAAGTGCTCAGTTACTCTTGACATTTCTTTATATGCCAATTTTTGTTTATAAACTTTTCTAAGCTCATCTGCTTACCCATTTCCTTCATCAGTGAACTGGGTGTTAATCACCACCCTCTGAAGAATGGGAAATGATATACTCTGGGGATGGAGCTATAAATCACGGGCAGCACTCAGAGCTTCCAGTCTGGTCCTCACAATGACATCAGGGCAGCCATACTGGCAAAAGCAGGGACACTGGTTGATGGCATTAATATGCTCTGTACCTCAGGCACCATGCTCAGTACCTTACATAAATATTTCACTTAATGTTTCCAACAGCACCAAGTAGACATTAGAATCTTCATTTTACACATGCAACTGAGAGAAGTCAAGGCATTGACCCAATATAATCCAGGCCAGCTGGGATTCAAATCCAAATCTATGGGTCCATAAAGCCTGTGATGAAACCACTGCACTAGCTTCTAGATGGAAAAACATGATCAAAAGATTTTTAAAGTGATTGATGAACAATTATTTTAATTGATGAACAATTCAACCCTGTATTGGTCAGGGTTCTCCAGAGAAACAGAACCAATAGGATAGATAGCAATGTACAGAAGAGGGCATTTCTTTTAGGAATCAGCTCACACGGTTATGGAGGCTGAGAAGTTCCACGATCTGCCCTCTTCAAGCTGGAGAACCAGGAAAGATGGTGATGTAATTTGGTCCCAGTACAAAGGCCTGAAAAGTTCCAGTCTGAGTTGGAAGGCCTGGGAACCAGATGTTCCAAGGTCTGAGGGCAAGAGAAGAGAGTAAATTCACCTTTCCTCTGCATCGGGGCCCTCCACGGGCTGGACAAGGCCCACCAGCATTTCTTTAAACAATCTACTGATTCAAATGCTAATCTTCTCTGGACCCACCCCCAGAGGCACACCCAGAAATCATATTTTACCCGTTCTCTGGGCATCCCTTAGCCTAGCCAACTTGATACATAAAATTAACTATATTGTCTATATTAACATATTATCTATATGCTAAAGGAGCTCACAGTCTCCTAAATAGACAAGTAGGAAGAGTCCCAAAGCCAGGTGGCCTGTGTCAGTAAAGGCACTTATGGCAGAGAGCCGTGGAGGCACAGTAAGAGCATCCTCCTGCTGCTGACCTAAGGAGGGCTTCGTGGAGGAGGTGACGCCCCTGGGGGATTGAAGGATGAATGAGAACTTGCCTGGCAGACCAGACTAGACTGAAGAGTGAAAGGAGAGCTGAGGGCAGGGCGCTGTGGGGAGCGTGTGCCTGCAAGTTGAAAGAGCTTGTGGTTGGCTCCAGGGTAGGTTCTGGTATCAGACAGACCTGGGACAGAGCCCTGCCTCCTCTTCCTGGCTGTGACAGTAGACAGTCATTACTTTCTCTGAGCGTCAGTGGGGATAATGGTCTCAGCAGCTGTCGAGGGGACTGAAGAGCATAGGGAAGTACAGGGCTCAGTCCAGGGAAGTGACCAGAAAGGATGTGCACTGACCTCACTGCCATCTTGGAGGACCTCCCGTCCTCTCGTCCGACCTCCCGCTTCCACCAGCAAACCTGAGAGCCTGACTCAGGCAGTGCGGCCTCTGCACGCACATCCCTGTGACACACACCTTTATCAAAGGAAGCAACCGGAGTGCAATGAAAGCCACCTGGGCCTTGGGTTCCAAACACACCTGCTTTCCAACCCCATTTCAGCCACTTCTTAGCTTGGACCTTAGACCTTGGACAAATCACTCACCTCCACGGAGGCTCACTTCCTGCCTGTGCACCGTGGGGCCAGCAGGCCCTGCCTTAGACACTATCGTGCTGTGTGATCACACTGCCCAGGTCATCCTCGGCACCCAGTGTTTGAGGAAGCCTTCCAAAGCTTCGCACCTCCTGGCCATCAGCATGCGGGCGCTGAGTGCAGTGACAGAAAACAGAGGTCCACGGCTGGGATCGTCTGCATAGGAGAGCACCAACACCCTGGGGACTTCCCCCAAAGGCCCCTGGGGCCCATCACTCTCCAGGGCACCCAGCCTGGTGGGGCTTAAGGGCTGTAGCCTCTGCCCCCGAGCCCGGCTTCTCCACATCCTCCCCCAGCTCTTGCGGGAAGAAGCATGAGTCATTGGTGGGAAAACTCATCTTTCCCCCTGCCACATGGGGCCAGCCAGCAGGCTTGTGGTTATAGGACCTGCCTGGGTTGCAAAACAAGCCAGTTTGCTGGGCTCTGGCGTCACGTGACCCGGGCAGGCGCCGGGGGTGGCCTTTTCTCCCTTGCCCACTGACTCACTGCAGGCCGGCTGCAGTCACATGGCTCCCTGGGCCTCGGTGCCCCCCACCCCCCGAGTTCTCCTAGCTGCCGAGACCTCTTGCAGAAGAACTAAATTGGAAGGGCTACTTCCTTTTTTTTTCCCTTCGCACCACAGATGCATGAATATATTCTCCATCTGAAAAAAATATAAAGAAATAGAGAAAAGTGGAAATTGGAAACTAACCTATAGCCCCCACCACACCTTCTGCAGCAGGAAACCTGGTCAGTAGTTTCCTGGATCTCTTCAAGGGCCCCATGTTATTTTTTAATTAATTTTAAGTTACTTGAGAAATATACAAAAGCATTCTTCTTTTTTAAAAAATAGTGGAGGGAGTTCCCATTGTGGCGCAGCAGAAATGAATCTGACTAGTATCCGTGAGGACGAGGGTTCAATCCCTGGCCTTGCTCAGTGGGTCAGGGATCCGGCGTTGCTGTGAGCTGCGGTGTAGGTCGCCGACATGGCTCAGATCCTAAGTCACTGTGGCTGTGGTACAGGCCTGCAGCCGTAGCTCCGATTCAAACCCTGGCCTGGGAACTTCCATATGCCGTGGGTACAGCCCCAAAAAGCAAAAAAATAATAATAATAAAAATTAAAATTAAAAAATAGTAGAGTATCACTGAGAAGGCAAGTGTCCCCCTGGATAGAGTGCACCTCCAGTCCTGGGTCCCTGACCAGAGACCAACGCTTGTATCAGTTCAGTATTCCCCTTTCAGATCTCTGCGTCTGCATTACGTCGAAACGCATAGGAAAGTCTGGGTGGCTGGGACTTTCCCATGTGTATTTTCAGACTGTATGTTTTTGTACACCTATAATTTTAATAAAATTCATTAAGCAATGGGAAAAAAAAAGGACTTCTCGTGTGGCTCTCAACATAACTACTCGGCGTTGCTTCTACAGACTGTATGTATCCGCCTACAATTGGCTTTTTCAACCATCAGAATGTCTCAGAGTTTTTCCATTTTGTTATAGAGAGCTTCCAGTTATTTTTGCTGTGGATACTTAGCACTCCTTACTGTGGATTGGATTTCCACTGTTTTTAACAGATGCCAAGCTTTGGACTTTTAAGTTGGCTCTGATTTTTTTTCACTCTTTGTAAACAATGTTAAAATGAGCATCCTCTTACACTGCTCCTTTGCCCACAGGCAGAGGGTGCCAAGCGGCAGATCCTCTGCATCACCTCATGCAAACCTTGAGGATTAGTAGACATCATTGCGTGGCCCTCCCGAGCTGGCAGCTCCCATCCGCTTTCCAGGTATTTATAGATAGGGGTCCGCGTGCACAGGGGAACTCACTTCCGAGTGTTCATGTGAGATGGCCCAAGAGAAAGACCGAGAAAGAGAATTTCCTTGAGTGTCATTTTGAGAGGGAGGAAGAGCCACAGAGCATCTAAACTAGATGGAAATAATCATTTAATTCAGACTCACCATAAAGAGGGGGAAACTCAAGACTGGCAAGAGGAGTTGACGTGCCAATTAGCTCCCCAGCCCCTTCTTGCCAAGTTTAGTGTCAGCAGTAAAGAGGAAGCACCATCAGGACAGCGTTTTCCAAATTCAAATATCATGTCTCCTTTGCTTAAGATAGTTCACTACCTTCCTGTGCTCCGGGTTCAGGACACCACCCAGCTTTTTGTTCTCCATTCTCCAGGGAGCACCAGGATCTCTTCTGCCCCAGGGTCTCAGGTAGCTGGGGTCTCCAGGACAATGGCATGTTAAGATACATTACAGGGAACAAGAAGGGGCTGACCATGACCGACACAAGCAGTCAGCCTGCCATGAAGCGACTTCTGACTTGTCCTCTGGGGGTCTGGGAACTTCTCGTACTTCTCTAGCTGCCCGGGCTAAAGGGGTCAGTCAAAAACAGTAATCAGTGAGAAAAAAAAAATTCTTGTTGTTGCTCAGTGGGTAAAAACCTGACTAGCGGAGTTCCCGTGGTGGCTCAGTGGTTAACAAATCTGACTAGGAACCATGAGGTTACGGGTTCTATCCCTGGCCTTGCTCAGTGGGTTAAGAATCCGGCATTGCCGTGAGCTGTGGTGTAGGTTGCAGACGCGGCTCGGATCCCGCGTTGCTGTGGCTGTGGTGAAGGCCGGCAGCTACAGCTCCTATTAGACCCTTAGCCTGGGAACCTCCATATGCCACGGGTGCGGCCCTAGATAAGGCAAAAAAAAAAAAAAGACAAAAAAAACTGACTAGTATCCATGAGGATGAGGGTTCCATCCCTGGCCTCGCTCAGTGAGTTAAGGATCTGCAGTCACCGAAAGCTGCAGGGTAGGTCAAAGAGACAGCTCGGATCCCAAGTTGCTGCGGCTGTGGTGTAGGCCGGCGGCCACAGCTCTGATTCTACACCTAGCCTGGAAACGTCCATATGCTGCAGGTGTGGCCCTTAAAAAATTATTGTTATTATTATTATTATTATTATTATTATTATTATTATTAGCTAACGATAGCAGAACTGTTTTGTTTCACTAATGCATCCCTAGGATCTAGTGTAGAGCCTGTCCTAGGAGATACTTGAAAGAAAAAGAGGAGGAAAGGCTGCAGCAATTGGAGGAAGGGAAAGCAGGAAACAGGGAAGGAACACAGCAATGAGTGCCCTGCATTCGATTCTTTCTTTCTTTATTTATCCACTATTTACTGGCCACTTATCTTGAGCATTGGACTCCAGGGATATGAATAAAACCAATGAGATCTCTGCAGTCATGGATCTTATATCCTGGCCCTTTCAGAGAGCGCTCGCTTCAAACAGCCTCTTTTTTTGCCTCCCAGAGAACAGCAGCCTCACAAAACGCCCACCAAAAACGGTCCTCCGACCGATGAACTTGAATCTGCTCCGGTCCTGCTCCAGGTCTTAGACTGTCCCATGAGCAGAGGAAAGATTGAGTTTTGCCACTACAAAACATAAATAAAATAAAATAAAATAAAATAAAATAAAATAAAATAAAATAAAATAAAATAAAATAAAATAAAATAAAATAAAACCTGGTTAACCAGATCCATTCCAAACTTTTTCAGCCCCAGGAGGAATCTTAAAGGAGTTGGGAGGCGAGGTCACCTCCCGATCAGTCCTAGGTCAGCCTCGTTCTCCTGCTGGACCACACTCCTCCTCTCTCTGAACTTCTTCCTGACAGCCCAGCCCGTGGATGGGGCCTGAAGCCACAGTTTCCAAGGCCTGGGTTTCCTGGCACCTGCGGGCGGCTGTGCTTTGACAGTGCTCCAGGAAACCCTGCTTTCTGCCCTCTTTCTCCCACGTGTCATGGGGCTGGGAGACGCCTCCTGCCTTTCTGTCCCCCAGGCTCAAGGGCGGGATGGAGCAGCACGAGAAGCCACAAGAGGCTTCTGATTTGAACAGCAGGAAGGCAGGAGGGAGGCCTGGCCTGACCGGAAGGGTCACACAGTCAGGCCAGAGCTCCAGGATTTGGCCAGGGCCGGGATTCTGCTTGCCAAGGGAGCCTGGAGACTGCCAAACCCCGGTGAGGGTGAAGACAAACATCAACCTCGTGTTTCTGATTCATTCGAATGCTCAGCTCATCAAACGGCTCTTTGGTGAAAGCTGTTTAACGTTTCAACAAATTGCAGGCCCAACTTCGGAAATGTGATTTAGCTTTGTCTGAAGTTCTCTCTTGGCCAGGGTGGGAGGATTCAGGCCATGCCCCTCCCACTGCAGAAGGAATGACAGTCACAAGATGCCCTTAGAGACATGTACTTTGCCTTTCTGAGCCTCGGTTTCCTCATCCGTAAACTGGGGATGGTACTGACCTGGCAGAGCTGCTGAAAAAAATCAAATTACTCACTGTATTATTTAAGCCTCTAGAATTAATAAGTACTAAGTAAAATGGCATACATTATTAAAAATTGTATTATGGTTACCATCAGCATCTTCATCCTCATCATTCAACCATCCAGTGAACCCAGTTATTCATTTCTGAAATGTTGCATAGGCTATGAAGTGAGATTATTGCATTTGACCCCCAAGAAATCCGCCTCCTCGAAATCCACACTTGCATAGTCCCCTCCCCAACCCTGACTCTGGGTTTGGACATGTGACCTGGATTGGCCAATGAGATCACACATGGACTGGAGGAAGGTCAGGAGGACCCAGGCCTTGGAGATGGGCTCAAGCACCCCAAGAACTCACCTGAGCCCAAGAGCCATATGATGAGCCCCGGATGGAGTGGGGGTGCAGGGAAACCAGCTGAAAAACTCCCAATCAGATAAATCATTTTTCTAAGCCTCTAACGCT
>PVHT021183543.1:14984529-14997618 GCA_004024745.2 Catagonus wagneri | reverse complement strand
TAGCGTGAAGCTGATCTACCTTCTTGCCCGACACAGAATGTCACCTGACATCTAGCACCCTCTGCGGTGTGCCCTGAACGGGATTCAGGACAGAGAAAACCAGGGTATTGGCCCTAGAGAGTTAAGATGCATATCAAAGGAATCATTTCAATGAGCTCAGACTCTTGTATCCTCTCTTACATGGAAAAGCACTAAAATCATTAACTTGAGATGTCTCTTTTTGGTGACTAGCAGTAATCTTTTGATGCTCAACTACATGGTTTGTTTGTTTTCCAAAAAAAAAAAAAAAAACTCCTATATATGCTGGCTCCTTTCTTACCCCTTTGGAACAGTTCCCCAGAGCTATCCATGAGGCTGACTTCTGGGCCATAGACCCCAGGAAGGCCACCGAATAACATAATTCTCAATTTGTAGGTTGTGTTTTTTTTTGGTTTTTCAGTCAACACTCTCTTTTTCACGACTCACTTTTTTTATTCTTCTTGGCCAACTAGATTTTTCGGATGGAGCCAGGAACTTGATTAGAAAGAGTGATGTGTTTATCATCTTAATTCGCATCAGCCCCCTCCCCCGGCCACCTCAATCAGACTCTTAAGAGCCTCTGCACAGGCTCTCCCACCCATCTTAGAGCACAGCAGCCTGCCCTTTAAACCTCAGCACAAGTGGTTCAAAGTGATTCCAGGCTAATGGGAAGCAAGACCAGTCGGAATAAGGAGAAGTGAATTGCCTTTAAAAAAAAAAGAAAAAAATGGTCTGCCTTTTTATTGCTCCCAAACACACACCGTAACTCAAACTAAATACTGAAATGCTACTAACAACCAGTCCCTGGGGCAGCGCTGAGGAGTGGAGTAGCTTGGTTTGCAATTGGCATATTAACTGTTCAAATGCAAATAAGTTCCTCCAAAGAACCTGCAGGTCTGGTGAAGAGTTGATTCTCTTAAATACTTCAACATTAACCTTACAATTATTTATCCTGTAGAGGAAGCCATAACCCAGGAAAATAAATCTCATCTCTCTGCCCTGGTTGTCCTCTTGGACTCTAGACCTATAGTAACCACTCATTTATGGACATGCATCAGAAGGTCTTTAACCAACAGTGATAAGGCATTGGCGTGTGTTCATTTCATCCTCACAACCACCTATGCAATGGGTACTGTCAGCATTCCCACCTTACAGATGAAGAAACTGGAGGTCAGAGGGATTGAGTGACTTGCCCAATGTCATGCAGCTGCAAGGTTCCAGAATTCCACACCTTGGCCTCAACAGGTTCAAGACCTTCTCCGTCAACCCGCCTCTCCTCCCTGTGTTTCTTCTTTCAGTGTCTGTGTCCATCCACTCGTTCATCTAAGCCCCACGCAAATCTTCTAAAAGACCTCCTGAAGATATCTCATCCTTGTCACTTCTCTGCACCCACTCCACCACTGCCCCAGCCCTGGAGGACCACAACGTCCCCTGACTGGTCACTCACCCTCTGTGCTCTTTTCCCTCCAGTTCATTCTCTTGGCATCAGCAGAGGGGTCTGCCTCTCTAAGCCTGAGCACTGCAGCTTGGACCTCACATGGTGGGACAGATGGAGTTTTCCAAACAAGAGCCTGGAGGTGACAAGGGGGTTATCAGAAACTTGGGGGGACAGGTGGGCAGGGACAGGAATCTGAAAGGGGAGAACCAGGCTCAGATGCGAGGGGGAGGCCCCCAGAGGTCCCTGTCCTTGTGAAGGGAAAATGCAAGAGAAACTCAAAGTTAACCCTGCTCTCTGGCTTTGTTCCTCCTCTGCAATATTACACCTCCGTGACTGACCTGACTTTCTAGAAAAGGATTATGTGAATTAAAAAAAAAAAATAGTGGAAGAAATGCTGAAGAATCTGGATACTACAGGCTAGAGGATTTCCTAGCCAGAATCTTTGATACACATCCTTCTTTACAAACACCCTTAAATTATCTTAAACTTGTGTTTTGCCCAACTTCCCCAAGCTCTCTTCTACCTAAGGACCTTTGCACATGTACTTTCCAGAATCTGGAGTCCTCTTCCCTCTCATGAGTCCCTTTGCTGGCTAATTCCTGCTTCTCTCTCAGGTTTCAACTTATGCATCAGTTCCTCCTAAAAGTCTTGCCAGAGCCCCAGGTCCCAGTTAAGTGCCCTCAAAAAATATCATCCTGGAGTTCCCTTCGTGGCTCAGTGATTAAAGAATCCGACTAAGAACCATGAGGTTGCGGGTTCGATCCCTGGCCTTGCTCAGTGGGTTAAGGATCCGGCATTGCTGTGAGCTGTGGTGAAGGTTGCAGACGCGGCTCGGATCCCGCGTTGCTGTGGCTGTGGTGTAGACCGGCAGCTATAGCTCCTGTTAGACCCCTAGCCTGGGAACCTCCATACGCCGCGAGTGCAGCTCTACATAAAGGCAAAAAGACAAAAAAATATATATATATATCATCCTGGTTTGACTTACTCCTCATTTATCATCCCCATGCTCTTATTTTTATTTCTATTGATGGTGGTGCCCATCAACTACTACTGACAAGTGGATGAATGAATGGATGAATGAATGATGTGTTTGCAAAGACCAGTTTGGTCTTGCCCAATCTGTGAGGCTGGGTAAAAGAGATGTCAAGTGTCTTGTGTCCCAGAGCACACCATGTCAGAGACAGACAGACCTCCATCTGGGGAAGTCTTCTCTGAATTCAAGGTCAGATAACAACTTGTGTCCAAAAGGAGGTCTTTGGCTTCTTGGACTTAGCCATGGGACAAGCTGGGAAGAGAGTGGTGTAGGAAGGCATGAAGAGGCTTGGAGAGAAGCAGAAGGTGGAGAAACTGGTTATGGTCATAGCAGCAGGGCACGCGGTACTGCTTCCATCTTCAGTGGGAATCCAAGGTCCAAGTAGGCAGCACTGGGTACCAATCTTATGTCCTGCAAGGTCTAGAGAAATAACAACAGCTCAGGAGAACCAGAGTTCTTTCTGTTTCACGAGCACACAGAGCTCCTTGCTGCCTCATGGCCTTTGCCCTTGCTGTATATTATACCCAGAATGCTTTTTCTCCGAGTCCTTGCAGGGCTGGTGCCTGATCACTCAGCTCTCATTTCAAATGTTACCTCCTCAAAGACATTTTCTAAAGTTCCCCCGGCCCCTCCTGCAGTCATTCTGTACGTTATGACCCTGCCTTGTTTTCTTCATGGCACTTGTCAAGGTCATAAGTAATCCCGCGTGTCGATTTGCCCGCTTCGTTTATCCCCTGCCTTTCCTGCAGTAATATAATATTCAAAAGGTCAGGATCATATCTGCTTGTTTACTGCTCTATCATCAGGGCCCGACACACCCCCAAACTTAGTAAGCAGGAATTATATAGGTGAATGAATGATTTAAACAGATTAATGACTAAAAGAATCCAGAGTGAAGTTCCATTCTTTGGGAAGAAGGGATTATTATTAGGCTAAGAGCAGAAATTATAATGGAAGGACCGAAAGGCAGCCCAAGGCAACACGGGTATCTCACTGCCGTGGCAAGTCTCACTTCAGACCCACCTGTGATTTCCTAACACACAGCCTGCCTGACGCATGGGACGTGCCCTAAGCCAGCTGCTGACCAGAGCAGGGCAATGTCTCTGGCTTCTGCCTCTTGGGCTTGGCGACTGGCTGCTAGTTTGCTGGTTCTCAAACAACCTCAAGCCTTCCTTCGCCTCCTCACTCAGCCTCTTCTTCAGCCTGATGAATCCACCTGGGTCGGCGTTTGAGAGAGACGGGAAAACTCCCAGTTTTGCAAGGAGTGATTGATAACCCTGCAGAGCAACTTCAGGAAAATGACGTCTCATCTTTCAGCCTGAAAGACAGGACAGCAATACATGCCTTCAGGCTGATATGAGATCAAAACCTGCAAGCAGCTAGAAGCCACATGGTGGGTAGGTTAAGCATGCAAGCCCTTTGGGGCACCCGTGTTCATAGCAGCACTGTTCACTGTAGCCAAAACATGGAAGCAACCTAGCAACCCTAGGTATCCATCAACAGATGAACAGATCAGCAAAATGTGGTCTATCCACACAATGGAATATTATTGAGCCTTAAAAAGGAAGGGAACCCTGATACATGCTACGTTACATATGACATTGAGGACATTAGGGTAAGTGAAATAAACCAGACACAAACAGGTAAATACTATATGATTCCATTGATATGAAGTATTTAGAGGAGTCAAATTCATAGAAACAGAAAGCCAAGGGTTAAGGGAGTGGAGAGAGGGGAATTGGTGTCTAATGCATACAGGGTTTTGTATGAAAGGATAGAAAGCATTCCGGAGATGGATGGCAGTGATGATTGCACCACAGTGTAAATGTCCTTAATGTCACTGGACTGTAAACTTAAAAACGGTTAAGATGATCAATTCTGTGTTAAAATGTCTGTGATTAAAAAAACAAAAGTGCGGACCTGGTTTGACTTCCAGTCCCACCACTGGCTGGCTCCTGATCTTGGGCAAGTTTTCTTTCTCCTGTTTCTCCTAGAATGCAGTCCCAAATACAGAGATTCGAGCAGAAAGGATTTAATTCAGGCAACTGGGTTTTTACAAAGCCTTTGGAAGAGTTGGAGGAGAGTCAGAGTGTGCCCTGCAGTTCAGATTTGTTGTCATATCTGTGGTCAGTCTGCAATTGCCTCCTGCTGCAGCCAGCAGGAGGTTACAGGAAGCCACGACTGACCATCACAGCGGCTCTTCATGCAGGTCCAGGGCCAGAGATGGGCACAGGCCCACATGTCTGCATTATTGCTTGAAAAAAAGAATAGCTCTGGGCCCTCCTTTTTTCTGAATCTTACATGAGCATCTCACTGCTTACACGGAGAACTCTGGAGGCAAGCGAATCTGTAGAGTGTGGATGCTGGACTTCTGGTCCCCGAGACCCAGAGGAAAGCCTAGAAGGAGGTGAGAGTCAATACTGACCACAATATATATATATATCTTATGTATCTCTCTCACCCGGGGTTTTTTCGTCTCTTCCATGGAGATTTTTTGTTGTTGTTCTCGGCCACACCCTCAGCATATGGAAGTTCCTGGGCCAGGGATCGAATCTAAGCTTGAGCTGTGGCAGCGATCTACACCACGCTGCAGCGATGCCAGGTCCTTAAACTACTGCACTAGGGACTGAACCGCAGCGACCCTCCTCCTAAAGTCTTATTTGTTATTAAATGAAATAGTGCGTGGACTGCCTCGCTTCCCTCCTTCCTTTTCTCCCTCCCTGTTCAGCATCTGTGTGTCCCTCTGCCTGTGGATCTCTATCAAGTCTCTGTCTCCATACACTTGGCTGGAAGTAAGCCCCTAGGCACTGAAAGCCTTATCAAACCCCGCTGAGGGGCAATTTCTGATCCAGACCATTGTATGAACCCTGAGAGGCTTATACTCTCTGAAAATGACTACCACTTTTTTTTTTGGGGGGGGGGACAGACTTTCACTTATATCCAAGGCAAGGGAGATGAAAACCCTAGCCTGGGCTTGGAAAGACCCAGCCCCCCAGCACAGGTTCGCTGGAGCTTCTAGGACCAAGACCACCTGGTGTTGGCCAGACAAGTTGGGATATTGGCAGGAAGGGTGTTGCCGTTCAGATCAGAGATTCCGCAGAGTGTGGGAGGAGAGAAAGCAAGAGGTGGATGTTCAGGCCAAATGGTGTCATTAATGCCAATTACGAAAATGGCCCATTATCACCATCTGGGCATCACCATCACAGGCGCGCCCCCCTTGGACACCCACCAGGACGCGGCCATTCAATGCACCCCCCCACTCTTCCTTCCATCCCCTGGGGGTGAGGTTTGGTCCTCTGGCTGTACCTTTACTCAGGCAGAGCTCCCTGAACAAGACTGCCCGAGAGGTGGTGAGCTCCCCATCTGGAGAGTCAGGAGAGTGGTGGCTTAGTAAGTCTGGGGTGGAGAGGATCATCCCTGCCTTGCCTTCCAAAACCAAGACCCTGGAACCAAGAATCTTCAGGAAAGATACTCCTTTATTAATATATACATATTTAAAATTTTTAATTTTGATATATATAAATATATATTAAATTTATCAAAATTAATTTAATTTTAAATATAAATCTTTTGAAAATAAATTTAATTAAAATTAAATTTATAATATATAAATTCCCACCTAAGAGAAATAGGAACCATTATTCAGACAAATTTAAAAGGCACAGGCTCATGGTTTGAGGCCCCAGAATTACATCACTGTGACTCCAGGGTACCTGTTTTTGTTCTTCTAAACTTCATTCGAAAGAGGCAATTGGGAGTTCCCTTCGTGGCTCAGTGGTTAACGAATCCGACTAAGAACCATGAGGTTGCGGGTTTGATCCCTGGCCTTGCTCAGTGGGTTAAGGATCCGGCGTTGCCGTGAGTTGTGGTGTCGGTTGCAGACGCGGCTCGGATCCCGCGTTGCTGTGGCTGTGGCGAAGGCCGGCAGCTACAGCTCCTGTTAGACCCCTAGCCTGGGAACCTCCATATGCCGCGGGTGCGGCTCTACATAAAAAAAGGCAAAAAGACAAAAAAAAAAAAAAAAGAGGCAAATGGCTGCGTGGAGTTTAGGACGTTTGGGGGCCAGACAGACCTGGGTTCAGATGGGCCACCCACCAGCTATGCATCCTTCAGTAAGTCGCTTCACCTTCTCAGGCTTCTCAGGACAGGAGCTCCCTTTATGCTAATGAAGAATCAATGAGACTATGACTCTCAGGTCCCAGCCAGGTTCTTGCCACACAGTAAGTAAGGGCTCAGCGAATGGGCTGCCATATGCGTAGTAACAGGGCAGAAGTGAGGATCTGAACTTCAGAAAGGGACCTAGGAATCACAGTGAGGGGTGATGTGCCCCACACCCACATCACCCAGATAATCTAAGACTCTTGGCTTTAGCCTGAGCAGACACTGCCAGAGCCTTTGTCCCTACACCTCCATGACACAAGGCACCACGGTTGGTCTGAACCCCCAGCGTCCCTGCCTTGCCCTGTGCCAACAGCCCCCAGGTCTCCCACTCTGCTCTAGATGTAATGTGAATCCTTTAACCATTAAGCACGGAGCATTTCCATCCTCAGAGTTTTCCAAACAGCAATTAGGCAGTGAAACACCCTGCTAGGGCGGCAAGAGTCAATATCATTAGTGTGGGAGGGCGTGTGGGCTAAGTGGAGGTGCTCTCAGGCTTGGCAAACAGCAGGGACTGGGCTGGCACCAGGGTGGCCGAGGCCCAGTGGAGAAGTTTCATTGTCAAACCCCCAGCTGGCAAGAACTCTCTCTTGAAGGAACCAAGCTCTGAAGCTGCAAGGACAGGTGATTTAATCAAGAGAGCACTGGCTTTAGGGTCAGAAAGCCTTACTTTTTTTTTTTTTTTTAGTGGTTTAGCTGTTATAAACCTGAAGTTTTTGTTTTATTTATTTTTCTAACAATGAATTTTATTACATTTATATGTGTACAACAATCATCACAACCAAATTTTGTAGTATTTCCATCCCAAACCCTTGGTGCATCCCCCAACCCCCCAACCTGTCTCAATTGTTTTTAAGGGTTGAACCACAGCATATGGAAATTCCCAGGCTAGGGGTTGAATTGGAGCTGCAGCTGCCAGCCTACACCAGAGCCACAGCAATACCAGTCCCGAGCCTTGTCGGCAACCTACACCACAGCTCATGGCAATGCCAGATCCTTAATCCACTGAGTGAGGCCACTGATCAAACCGGCATGCTCATTCATACTAGTCAGGTTCGTTACTACTGAGCCACAATGCGACTCCAGTCTAGCCTTTAAAATCCATTCCTAACAGTGTGAATTTAAACATAGCACGTAACCATTCTACGGTCATTTCCTCATCTACAAAATGTGTGTGTTATTCTTTCAATCTCATAGAGCAGTGGCAAGGATTTAATGAAAGCACCAGTGCTTAGGACAGAATAAGTTCCAATAAATGGCACCTGCTAATACCCAAGTAGAGCCACAAAGAGGTAGATTCTAAAGTCACAACATAAGGTGACAATCATGAGTACTCAAAATACCCTTTTAAAAGAAATCTCTGTATCAGTCAGAATGTGTTGGGTTACGCTACTGTAACAATCAAGCCCTAAAATCTCAGATAAAACCACAAAGATTTATCTCTCATTCAGTGCCATACATTTCTTGCACATAAGCAAGAAGTTTCCATCTGTCCTAGCCACTCAAGATCCCAGGCTTACAAAGCAGCCACCACTTGTCACCATTCCAGAAGAAAAGAAAGAGCTCTGGATGTTCTTGCCTTGGCAATTAAATATTTTGACCCAGTAGTAACACACATCACTCGTGAGACAGAACCAGTCATGTGGCCCCACCCAAACACAAAATTGTTCAGTCTTTGGTGCACTCAGAAGGAGAAAAGAACTGGGCGCTGGCAAACATCACTAGTTACTACCATACGATCCACACTGAGGACTCACACCCTTCTCTCAACCTGTCCACAAGACCAGATTTTCTCTCTGGAATTGGAACAATCACCATTTCTTCACTTGAGCCCTGGAGGATAAAACGGATGTGCACTTGGGGCAATGCTGCCTGAAAACATTCAAATCCTTCACTACCAGAATCATAGCTGGTGCTGCAAGGCACTGACATAGAGGAAAGTACATAGACTTGAAGTTGACGCCTAGCTAAGAGATTAACTTTTCCCCACTCAGGCTCACTCTGTGTCTATGCACACCGAGATAACTAGCCAGAATAACCTGCTTATTTATTTATTTTAATTTTTCTTTTTACGGCCACACCCAAATCACATAGTTCTCGAGCTAGGGGCCCAGTCGGAGCTGCAGCTGGAGCCTATGCCACAGCCACAGCAATTCCATATCTGAGCCACATCTGTGACCTATGTCATAGCTTGCAGCAATGCCAGATCCTTAACCTGTTAAGCCAGGGATCAAACCCGCACCCTCATGGACACTATGTGAGGTTCTTAACCCACTGGGAGGCTAAGTAACTTTCCCACTCCACCACACCCCCACAGGTAGTAAGCAGAAGAGCTGGGTGTCAGCGACCCAGACCCCCAAATCCAAATTTTCACTTACTTATTCATTACTTACTTCAAAAAAAAAAAATTGTTAAGCACCTACTGTATGCTAAACATGGCTCTAGACGCTGGGGATACAGCAGTCACGAAAACAGGCAAACATCTCCACATCCAGGGCTCTTACATTTCCACTCCGCTCTTCTAGAACTGGTCATGCGAATGAGAGGGGCCGCAGGACTGCAGGGACCCGGGTCAGCCCCTCGACTGCACACCAGCTTCAGAAAGAGGACAGAAGACTCAGGAATAGATGCTAACGCCGCCCACAGGCAGAGAGGGAGCCAGAAGAGAACCACTTGGGAAAGGCCGGTGAGGGTCTTCTGCACCTGTGGCTGTGCTGGGCCGGGACAGAGAGGGAGAGACACCCTGGAAATGGCAGGTCGCAAATCTGCACTCCCGCCACGTGGAGCCCCTCCCCCGCCCCAACCTCCGCAGAGCCCAGAAGCAATCGCTCAAGTTTACGATCAGCCCCGTGCAGGTTGCAGACCTACCATCATCAGTAACGGGTTGTTGTTTTTATTTTCCATTTATAGGGGAGCCTGAGTTACTACCTGTGGTCACCATAGCCATTAAGCTGCTCAGGGGACTGAGATTTACATATCATCCACGTGACCTGAAACAAGCTTAGGGGTGAAAAAAAAAGGATGTTTACAGTCTAATTAGAGCTGGTGATTGATACACTGGGACAGCAAAGAGCAGCCTTGTCAACCTCTAAAAGCCCAGAAAGCCTCGCCCACAATGCAATCCTGGGTGATAACTACATGGAGCCCAGGCTGGGTGCTCTGGAAGGGAGGACCACAATTCAGGAAAAAGGGTTCCAGTTGTGGCTCGGTGGGTTAAGAACCCGACTAGTATCCATGAGGACGCAGGTTGGGTCCCTGGCCTCTCTCAGTGGGTTAAGGATCCAGCATTGTCATGAGCTGTGATGTAGGTCACAGACACGGCTCGGATCCCAAGTTGCTGTGGCTGTGGTGTAGGCCATCAGCTGCAGCTCCGATTTGACCCCTAGCCTGGGAACTTCCATATGCCATGGGTGTGCCGCTAAAAAAGGCAGGGGAAAAAAGTAAGGAGAAGAGTTCAGAACCAGTGGACACGCTCCCCGACCTGGACTGGCCAGGGAGCGCTGGGAAGTGGGTGCGGTAGACGCTGGATGGAGGTCTTTCAGCCTCTCCTCCACTGTATCCAATTAATAATGTAGTAATTAAGTCTATTACCTGAACAAAGGTTGCTGACAACCGGTTAATAACATGCTGCAGCCGCCACAGCTTTCATCCCACGATCTCAAAACACGTTATAAATAATTAAATGCTATTATTTAGTGATTTGTGTAATCAAAGAACTTTACAACCATCTTTTTTTTTTCTTTTGCTGCACACAGTTCAGCACCAGGCTCTGTAGAAAGGAAACTGAGGCACAGGAGGAAGCCAGCGAGCTGGCTTACATCACCTTGACCCCTCACCAGGCTCGTGGTGCCCAAGCCCCTCCTTCCTTCCCCACAGGTTCCCAGATGGCCCCACAGCCCGAGCACGCTCGCAGGAGCAATTATGTGAGTGTTCCTTGCTGGAATCATCCTTATTCTCCTCGGGAAAGTGCAGGGACTCAGCAGGACAAACCGGCCACTTGCTGTCCCAGTCTCTACCTTGACCCCCCCCCCCTTTTATGATCTGAACCCTCCATCTTGGGCACAGTCACAAAGTGAGTCCCTTTTTCACGTGGTTTAGTAGAGGGACAGGTTTTGATCGTTACAAGCAAAGGACACGTTTCCAAGTGCCCAGATGCTAATGGCCTCTGCACCCATTCAGGTGCTGCCTCCTGAAAGTGATCGTTTTCTAGTTCCTGTGATCGGCCTGCATTAGGAGCTAAATTCCCATGTGTGTGCAGGACCTTACATCCAAAGAGATGCTTCTTCATCAGTCTGCTGACAGAGCTATAGAGTCCAAGCCGGGATCCACTCAGCCAAGATCCGTGGGAAGCTGAAAGCATGGTATTTGGTCAGCTGTGGGTAGAAGCCATCATGGCCCTCTGCCCTGCCCAGGCCAAGGCACAGGGTGGGCACCAATAGTTAAGGGTCCCACAGTTGATCTTGGACTGACCTCTGCCAGGATACAGTTTTCGTCCATCAATTTTTTGCTTTCTCTTCCATCAGCCTGCGATCCTTATGTCAGGATCCTTCCTACAGTCCCTTAATACTCTGAATAATGCTACATGGTAGATGTGATTATACCCATTTTACAGGTGTGGAAACTGAGGTGCAGGATTTTTTTTTTTTTTTAGCCCAAACCACATAAATAGTAAATGCCTTGATCATGATGAGACTTGTGTCTTTGGTCCTATGTTTCATATTTTCCTACAAACCACAGTCAATCTACCATCCAACCCACCTGATGAATTCAAACTCCCAAACCAGTGCCCTGGGTATCGAGGCCCCATCCCTAGAGTACAGAGCAAAAAGGAGAACCGGAAAATATCCATCTCGGACATCCACTTCAGAATTGGGGGGGGGTGCCAAAGGAGAATTCTTATTGTCATAATTGCCAACACAAAATTCATAACTAGATTTGTGCCAGATTTCTTCATTACCTTGAGGATATTTAGCTGTATCTCCACATAAGTGAAATTACAGCAGGACTTAGCCAGTCATCTTCTCTGTAAGGATGAAACAACCTTGTCTTGTCTGTGATCTGTGCCTCATTTTCATTCATCAAATATTTATTGGGCACCAGGGATGTGCCAAACCCTGTGCTGGATGTCAGGATGACACGGATGACTGAGACGGTCCCCACCCTTGGGAAATTCCCAATCCAGAGAAGCCGTGGCGTGCAGCTCCCAGGAGGAGGGCCCAGGGACAGGTGGGGAAACGTGCAAGCCCAGGTAGTCATAACTGCGGTGGGAATGAGGCTCTCTATTTAGAAGTTACCTAACAGAATAAAGGGAATTGCAAGGGCTTGATTTCTCTTTTCTCTTCTCAGAGTCTGGGGTGACCACCGTTCAGATCTTCCTATAATAAGTAATAATGCTCACGGGTGCGAGGCTAACCAAGAAACTGGTCTTAACGCCGCGCCATTTTAGCATCACAGTTCTGCTCCCCTCTAGAGTGGGCGCTTCTTCTATTTAACCCCATAGTGTTGCTCTCCCTGAGTTGGAAGGACCCCATTTCTACCAAGCATACACATTATTGGACAAACTGTCACACTAGAGGCATTCCCCACCTAGGACAAAGTCTAATAGCATCGTCCCTGGGCTCTTGGGGACTTGGGCACTTGTCATTCTGAGGCTAGATTGGCAGACGACCAAATGTCACCTCCTAGTAACACTCATCCTGGGCTCACTTAGCTCAGGATGGGTCCACTAATTTGTTTTTTTAATCCACAAAAATCTGAATGGAAAAGATTGCCTGTGGCGTTTGATGTCCATATCCAAGAATCTGGCACTGGAGCCGCTGTTTGCCCTTTGGTGTTGCCGTGAGCTGTGGCGTAGACCGGCAGCTCCAGCTCGGATTCAACACCTAGTCTGGGATCCTCCATGTGCTGTGGGTGCAGCCCTAAAAAAGAAAAGGAAAGAAAAAGAAAAGGGAAATGCAGTGCTCTGAGAACTAGGAAGGCATAGAATAGAGGGTTGCAAATTCTATGAAATCTGAAAAACTTCAGAGAGGAGGCAATTATTGAGGTGAGCTCGAGCTTTAAAAGATAAATAGAAGGTCATGGGATAAATGAGAGAGAAGGTTCTCTTCAAGAAGGCAGCATAATGTAAGTCTCAAAGTCATAAAATGGAATGGGACTTTGTGGGATTGTACCTTAAGCCACTTACTACCTTGGTGACCAGAGATTAATCTCGCCACATCTTATTTTCCCCATCTGTGAAATAAGATTGTTCTGGCTATTGAATCAGGCCCTGATTGGCAAAGCACTTGATATAGTGCCTGAGAACTGGCAGGTGTCTAGGAAATATCAGCTCTTACCCTCGTATGCAGAAGGAGAAGAAGCCCGTCAACGTGGCTTAGGGCTTTGGTACAAAATGAAGGATGGTAACTGCCTAGTTTAGGATTTGTGTATTAATCCCATTATT
>PVHT021183543.1:14907127-14983529 GCA_004024745.2 Catagonus wagneri | reverse complement strand
TATTAATCCCATTATTGATGCGGAAAACCAAGTGGCTTCTGACCTGGATTATGTCACACTGGATTGGGTTGGAGACCATGGTCCTGGATGCTGGCATATCAGAGAGGAGCCATTGACCTTGGGGTTTGTAAAGAAGGACAGAAAGCAGAGGGGGTGGGGGTGGGGATTCTGAAGATCCAGTTTTTGTCATTGTGGTGGACATTTTTATATATCGACTTGGCTAGGCTACAGTCTCCACTAATTTAATCCAACACTGATCTAGGAGTTGCTGTGAAGTTATTTTATAGATGTGATTAAAGTTCGTAATCACGAGGTCCCGTCGTGGCTCAGCAATAAGGAACCTGACCAGTAACCACGAGGATGCAGGTTCTAATCCCATCAGGCGGGAAGTGTTCTGCTCAAGGGAGCAGAGACAGGAGCTGAGACATGAAGATGGTCTAACAGGTTGGGGAAAGGAATGTCAAGAACTGTCCTTGGCCTTGCTGGGTGATTCCAGCCCCCAGGCAGGCTTGGCTGAGACCTCTGACAGCTGCTGACTTGGTCAAGACAGATCTCTTCCTGCAACTGGATTTGCCAGTCCAGCTCCTAAATCTTCCTAACTATTCGGCCAGACGCATCGCTGGGGACTGTTAGCCTGAGAATTCGCAGTGTGGCCAAGTCTAGAGCCTAACACCATCCTTCCCCAGCCTGGGTCTGTCCAACCATCTGGGTCAACCCTCTTGAGCTCCACTTTGACCCTCCTAGATACGGTTCCCATGGCAACCATGGGATACCCAGTTTTCCTCGGAAGCACGTGTTGGCTTTTCCCTCCATTGTCCCTTTCTTGTCCCCAGGTGTCTCCTGGGCTGACTTCTGAGTGAGCACCTTCCAAGTGCCAGGCACTGCGATCAAACAGCCCTAACCCACCTCTGCAAGGGACTGGCACTATCTTTTTCGCAGATGAGGCAACTGCAGCTCCAAGACAATAAGAATACTCATGAGGGAAGCAAGCACCCAGGATTTCAGCCTGGGTCCATGGGATTCCAACCCACTCTCCTTCCAGGAATCCAGGCAGCCTCCAGCCCGTGTTTCCCAAGTGTAAAATGGATTTCATAATGCCAATATCGTACGATGGCTGTGAGATTTCAAGGAGAAGCTATAAAGCCTTCAGCACACACCCCGCACACTGAGCAGATGCTATCCGATGGCAGTAACAGAAATGGCATCAGCTCTTAGTCCTCCTAGGAAATTCTGCTCATCGCCTCAGGGTTTAAAAAAAATAAAAGGCAGGAGGGACATGGGTGCTGAGCATCTTCGGGAATCATCAGCTTCTTCTACTAGAAGTTCTACCAGCTGTCCAGCTCCTGAGCCCTCCTATCTCTGACCAGGCAGGTGCTCGCAGCTGAAAATCACGGCTGCACACAAGCCCGGAGCATGTGTTCAAGAGTGAAAAGTTGGCTTGCATGTTCCTGCTATTAAACTCCCCGTGGGTGAGCCGGTTAACGGTGGGGCCTCCTGTGATAAGCCATTAATCTCCGCGTGTAATGCAAGAGCCGTACAACGTACTTCAGCCCTAATCTCCCATGAGTTACAGCCTCTTCTGTGATTCATAAAACAAATCAATCACACCTCCCAGGCTCTCATCTATTTATTACTGCTTTTTAAATGCTCGGAGAGGAGAACCTGGAGGATGTTATCCGTCCCTTTCCCAGCCCAGCTGACCTCCACGGGCTGCAGGAAAATGGACTCTATGCCCTTCCCCGGGTCACCGGCCAAGGTCAGGTGAACTCTGAGGCTTACAAGGAGCTGACAAGTTGGCGTCCTGGAAGGAGACATCCCATTGCTGACCACAGGCGGGCCTTGTCGTCACCCACTTAGGTCTGGTAGTCCTGTCTGTGTGATGAACTTAAAGCATGGCCACCAATTCTTTGACACTCTTCCCACTGAGAGGTAGGGCCTGGTCCCTCTCCTTGAATCTGCGTGGGCTCATGACCATTTCAGTCAACAGGGTATATGGCAGACATAATGCTACAGGATTTCCAGACTTCCGTCCTAACAGACCATTCAGTTTCCATCTCATTCTCTGGAACACTGTGCTGCCGTGTAAGGAATCGCGCCAGCGTGGAAACGTGCCTCCCCAGCTGAGTCTGCATCCAGCTGCCCCACCCAAAGCACCAGATCCGTGAATGGAGCCGATCACAGAATCTGACTCTCCTTTCATCTCTGAGTCCCCCGCCAACCAAGTCGGCCAGCCCTCTGAGTCTCCCGTGATGACCCAAATCCTGTGAGGTAGGTGCTGCCCTCCCCACTTCACGGAAGTGGAAATGATGGCTCTGAAGGGCGAGGCCACACAGCAAAGCCGGTGTCTAACGGGGACAGTGATTCCAAGCCCTCTGCACGCTGTGCTGCCCCCAGGGACTATGAAACAGCTTGACCTGAGTTCTCTGGGCATTTCGATCATTTTGCCTGCGCCTGTCCAAGTCGTTCCGTGTTTGACTTTAACCACCTGAAGTGTTTCAGCTCTTCCGCCTGGCCTTTCCCGGTACTGTTGCCATTTCGCATAAATCAAGTGTTGAGATTTGTCCTTGGTGGGGAGAGTGGTCGGACCACAGGGGCTGTAGCTCTGTGCCCAGTGGTTCAGGGGTCGGCACGCCACCGCAGGCGCCCAGACTCAGTGCCTCGGGGCCGGGCTGGCCGTGGGAAGGAACAGGATTCTAAGGCCCCCGCTGCCAGCCCCGGCCAGTGGGGAAGGTCCTTGGGAGCCACCTGAGCTCAGGTGGGACCTCCTCCCCTTGGCCCCACGAACCCTGGAGAGCATAGCTCCTGCCACTTGCCTTCTAGTCCTGTCGGCTCCAGACCCCAGCGCTGGTCTGCTGGGTTTCTTTTCCTGGTGTTCACATAGGGACATCGCTCAAACACATGTCTTGGCAAAACCAAGTGGCCTCGCAGTGTACAATCCCCTCAAACCGAGGCCCTAGGAGGAGCTGTCAGGGAGGCAGCAGCTTTCAGAATGGAAGGGGATTGCAAGGCAGGAGCGTGGAAGGGCAAGATGAAGACGGCGTGAACGCCAGCTGTCAGACGATGCTACCAGCCCAATTTAAACACCCCTCCCCCAAAGGAAACTCTCCAATAGTGTTCTCCCACACTGGGGGGGCAGGGGGGGGGAATCCAAACTCCCTCTCTTAGTTTAGCAGAGATTTTCAAACTTGAATTATACACATGGCCCCACCCCTAGAGTTTCTGATTTAGTAGATCTGGACTGTGGCTCAAGAATGGGTATTTCTGAGTTCCCATTGTGATTCAGTGAGTTAAAGACCCAACGTTTTCTCCATGAGGATGCAGGTTTAATCCCTGGCCTCGCTCAGTGGGTTAAGGACTCAGCATCGCCGCAAGCTGCAGGATAGGTTGCAGATGCAACTAGGATCTGGTGTTGCTGTGGCCAGCAGTTGCAGCTCCTAGCCTGGGAATTTCCAAACGCTGCAGCTGCGACTGTGGAAGAAGGAAGGAAGGAAGGAAGGAACGAAGGAAGGAAGGAAGGAAGGAAGGAAGGAAGGAAGGAAGGAAGGAAGGGGGAAAGATAGAAAAAAGAAAAAAAGAATGTGCATTTCTAACAAGCTCCCAGTTGATGCTGCTGATCTGGGGGCCACAGTTTGAGAACCACTGGCCTGCAGGATCCAGTATATTTGATGCTCACTTTTCCCAATCTTTTTCTGCCACAAAGACTCTCACCGGGATCTATGAACCCACCAGGTGGTTTCTCGCGCTCAGAGTCTTAGGGCCCAGGACATCTCTCTATGGCCCGCTCTCCTCCAGCCGCGGGTCCCCCCTCCTCCTCCAGGTCCAGTTGCCATCTCCTGAAACAGCTCTTCCTCCCGACCCCCCCCCACCCCCGGCCCCGAGGATGCGATCTCCATGTTTCCTTCTATCACTGTTTCCCATCTGTTTGCTTCTTAGTGCCATCCTACGAGCGGAGGGAATGCATCGTTCTGTTTATTTGTTGGGCTATTCCTGTGAATGTGGGTGAGGGGTGTCTGTCTCCACCTTTAGACAGCAGGGTCCTCCCAACCAGACTACTGGCCGAATCACACCGTGACCCTCAGGCCCAGCTCAGGGCCAGTCACACAGCAGGTGCTCCGAAAATGTGTGCCTAACGGCTACATCGCCTGAGGTCGGTCTCATGATGACCCCGTGAAAAAGCAAGGATCAAACCCACTTTACGGATGATGAAACAGAGGCCAAAAGAGGTGAAGTCACACACCCAAGGTCAAACAGCCAGGTTCTGAACCCAAGTCTGGGGACTCCCCAAGTCTTCACCCACACTCTTGGCATATCTTGGTGGGGGGAAGAGGGGAAGAGGGCTACGGAGGGGAGATGGCCTGAGTGTGAGATGCTGCTGAACAGGAACGGGCACGAGGCTGGCTAAGGAGGCAGGCAGGGAGGTCAGCTGGCCGAGACCCGGCCTCCCTGGGGAGTTCAGGAGGCTCTGCCTGGGAACACTGTGGGGTGGCTGCAATCCTGCCTCCACCCCCACCCCACCCCCCTCCACCCCCACCCCAGCCCCCACCAGACTCTCTAGTCTTCTGGTCTCTTATTGGCCTGGGCTGTAGGTGGAGCAGGCCAGGGACATTGGGAGGGGGCAAAGTTCAGGGCAAAGGCCAACGTAGGATGGGAATGGGGGAGGGGCGGGGCCAGGGCAGGCTGGGAACAGGGGCACAAGAGAGCATCACCGCGGGGCTTGGTCTGTTTCCAGAAGGTTCCACGGTCAAAGGTCTTAAGAGCCACATCACAGGTTTCACGGCAGGTTATGCAATGACGGCCCTGAGGTTGCTCCAGAGGGCTGGCTTCCAGGGGTCAGGCCCGCCTTTGGGAACCAAAACCAGGCCTCTTGCCCTGGGCTGTGCGCTGTCTGGGCAGCAGTCGTGAAATTCTGGGCAGTCTCCTGGAGACCCTGGAAGGAGGGACCCTCCTACCAAGACTCCTGGAGAGTGAAGGCAGGGGACAGCTGTGGTCTCAGCAGGTGCACCCCCTCCGCAGTCTGAGCACCCGCCCGCACGGAGGCGGGAATGGCAGGAATGGAGTCCCAGGAAGTGCCTTCAGGGAAAACGAGGTCTCCCTCAGGGTGCTGGTCAGAGACAGAGGGGATGGACAGAAGCGCAGGTAATCCCCAGGGCCCCCCAGGAGGGTAGATGCTCCCAGAAAGCAACGCGTCTCTCAGAAGCAGTGTGAACACCCCGCGTCCCTCTCAAGACCAGTTCAGAAGCCAGGCTTGCTAATAACAGCACCAGGACTCTGGCCAAAAGGCAAAGAGGAGATTTGAAAAGATGCTGCTCATGGTGCATGTACACGTGCCTGTGTGTGCGGAGTGTGCATGTGTGTGCAAGTGTACAGTCACAAAACAGGAGGAGAAGAAAGTAGAGGGCAGAGGAGGAGATAAAATTGCACCCAGTTAAGGTCCAAGTGGACTCCAGTGGTGTCCAGTAAGGAACAAAGATCAATCCAAATCTATCTTGAATCAACCCATGGATATTTAGCAAGACTTCCATATGCCAAGCATCATCTTAGGCACTTGGGATACAGTGGGAAATGGCACAGCCATGAGGCTCGCCCTTCGTGAAACTTACAGTGCAGTGGAATATACAGGTGATAAATGTGATATTAATAAAAGTGATAAGGCAGAAAAGGGAAAGGATCAGGGCACTGTAGGAATGTACTCCAGAGGATTCCTCCAGCCTGGGGCTTCAGGATGGCCTCCCTGAGAAAATGTGATTTTTTTTTCTTTTTACTGTCACACCTGCGGCATATAGAAGTTCCCAGGCTAAGGGTCGAATCAGAGCTGCAACTGAGGCCACAGCCACAGCCACAGCTACACCAGATCCGAGCCTCATCTGCAACCTATGCCTCGCCTCGTGACAACGCCCAATCCTTAATCCACTGAGTGGGGCCAGGTGTTGAAACCACAGCCTCACAGACACTCTTGTCAGGTTCTTAACCCGCTGAGCCACAGTGGGAACTCCAAAAGGGTGATTTAAGAGGACACTAAAGGATAAGTAGAAAGTAACTAGGGAAGTGGCAGGGATGCAGGACTGAGGGACTGAAAATATTCTGATAAAGAGCAGAGAGCACGAGAGCGCAGGAGAGGGCCTGAGATGGAACCAAGACAAATTAGAAAGAGTCTCGGGGAAATAAAAGTAGTAATTATTGCGCTAAAGCACACACTCAAACTAGTTTAACAAAATGTTGCCTTAATTATATCTACCTTAATGGACAGATAAAAAGAGTTTGTAATTAGTTTTGTAATTGGTTATGTGAAAAGAGATGGTTCTTCAAGTTCTAAGGCATGTTGTCCTGTAGACAATTTATGGGGAAGAGACGCTTCTTCAAGTACTAAAACATGTCATCCTAAAGAGCTGTCACATTGTTGTGCCTTGTATTCATCCTTCCTCAGGAATTCGGCCAATGTGGGCTTCTCCTTGGTCCCCCTGGAGTGGAGACCAAAGCAATTACAAAGAGCTTCTGCTCCGGACGTGGGTGACGCCGTGGCGTAGCATAGAAACAGACAAAACCGAGTTCCAGCCCCACTCCTGTCCCTCACAAGGCCTGTGACTTTGGGCGATTTGCTTACACTCTCTAAGGCTCAGTCTTTCAAATGGGGGTGACGATAGTGCCCACTTCACGGAGAGCTGTTACGAAAATCGAGAAAGTTCATACGTGCAAAGTACACAGCACAGTGACTGGCACAGAGAAAACCTTCAAGACCCACTGAATGCTATGTGGACCCATTCGTGTCGTGTTAATTTGCTCTTACTGGTTATGCCAGTACGTCGTGGCCTAAACAACACATATCTATTATCCTGGAGGTGTGGGGGTCAGAGTTCTGACAACAGGCTCTAGTCAAGGTGTCAGCAGGGCAGTGCAGGGCTGGGAATCCCAGGGGAGAATCCATTTTCCTGACTTTTTTTTTTTTTTCAGCTTCTAGAGGCACCCACATGCTTCGACTCATGACCCTTATTTCCATCTTCAAAGCCAGCACTGCCACCTCTCTCTTACCATTCCACCCTGGTCACATCTAATTCCGACCAGAGCCACAAAATGTTGTCCAATTTTAAGGAACTCTATGATTTCATTGAGCCTACCTGGATAACCCAGGATAATCTCCCCTTCTCAAGGTCATTAACCTTAATCACATCTGGAAAGTCCCTTCTGTCTTGTAAGGTAACATAGTCACAGGTTCCAAGGGCCATTTTTCTACCTACCATGCGTGTATGTATTACCTGCAATTTTTTGGTTAAAAAATGAATGAGATGTTATTCCTCGTAAGTCTATATACCTTGATGCTTCTTCTCTTCTTTCCTTCCTATGTCCTCTCCCACTTTCTTGTATGTTTTTGCCAATAAGTCCCCCACAATATGAGGTCTAAATCATCGCACAGCTATTCGAAAGACTTGGGATCCCCCAAGTCCCTCTTAGGTTTGGCGGCTCCCCCATGTCATCTTATGAAATCACATTAAAATATATCCGTATCTTACACTGAGTATATTTTTTACATAACTAAAGGAGTTGAGTTGGACTGAACTGGTTTCCATAATGATATGTTTTATACACATTTAATTAAACACTCATTCTTATACTTTGCAATTTTCTTTACTTATTCAGATCTGAGCTATTTTCATGGATCTCTTGAAAGCCCATAAACACTGTACCTTAAGGACTCAGTGAATCAAAGGACCTGAAATAAATGAATAGTCCTCTGAGGCAGGGTTGGGGAGAGTAAAGAAAAAGAAGAGGGAAATGGGAAGAAGGAAAGAGAAAAGAAAGGAAAATGGGAGGGAGGGAGGGAAGGGGGACGGAGGAGGGGACGGAAGTGGGGAGGGAGGAAACGACTCCTTCTATGAAAACACAATGACAGGCTTTCTCTTCCAGTGACAACACCTATGGGTCACCTGTGAGTACCAGAACTTCTTATTTCTGTCAAGTAATTCTATTGAGTTGTTTGTTTGTTATTACTCGGCCATAAAAAAGAATGAAATTTTGCCATTTGTTCAACATGGATGGACCTGGAGGGAATCCTGCTTAGTGAAATAAGTCAGACAAGAGAACAATAAATACTGTATGTTTTCATTTATATGTGGAATCTGAAACATAAAATAAATGAATGAACATAATAAAACAGAAAAGGATACAGATACAGAGAACCAACTAGTGGTTACCCACGGGGAGAGGTACGGGGCAGATAGGGGAGGCAGATTAAGAGGTAGAGACTACTAGGTCTAAAATAAATAAGATGTAAGGACGTAACATATAGCACAGGGAATATGGCCAATATTCTATAATAATTTCATATGGAGTATAATCTATAAAAACATCAAATCACTATGTTGTACACCTGAAACTAATACTGTAAGTCAACTATACATCAATAAATAAAATATATATTTTATACATATAAATATATAAACAGTCATTCATTCACTTATTTATTCAAAAAAAATTTTCCTTTGCACGTATTAAGGCTGATCCCCATAGCAGGCCCTGGGAAACGTGATGATAAGACTCATCTCCCCTTCAAAGAGCTTCTGGTCCAGCTAGGAATAATCATGAACATGAGTCACCATGTGTCACTTTTACTTGAAAAAGCAGGCTTGGGGAGTTCTCGTCATGGCTCAGCGGTAACGAACCCGACTAGTATCCCCAAGGAGGCAGTTTCGATCCCTAGCCTCACTAACTGGGTTAAGGGTCCGGCGTGGCCATAAGCTGTGGTGTAGGTGGCAGACGTGGCTCGGATCCTGCATTGCTGTGGCAATGGCGTAAGCCGGCAGCTGCAGCTCCAATGTGACCCCTAGCCCAGGAACTTCCATATGTCTCCAGGTGCAGCTCTTAAAAAAAAAAAAAAAAAGCGCCAGAAAAAAAGAAAAAGCAAGGTCAGACTCATTGTCCAGGAACCTATTGTCACAAAGAATGACTAGACCTGTAGCAGGTCTTTAAGAGCCTCCAGGAACATTGAGTTGCTTAGCTGGTTCCTTTCCCGGTTTTTAATATTATTTACACTGTGAAATGCACAGATTTTAAGTACACTAGTCTTTCCATTTTAACTGAAACCCACAGAACTTTCTCATCACCCCAGTGAGTTCCCCTGCGCCCTTGCCCAATAAATCCACCTTCTCCCAGAAGCTGCCACCGCTCTGGTCTCTTTCCCAGTGAGTTCGTTTGGCCTGTTTTACAGCTTCACTGCCGTAGAGTGAAGACTTTTGTGTCTGGCTTTTCCCTCAGCACTTTTTTTTTCTTTTGAGATTCACAGGCACTGTTGTGTGTGTCATTAATTATTGCTTTATTGCTCAATTGCAGTCCATTGTATAAATACACCACAAATTTTTTTTTTCTATTCTCCTGTTAATGAATATTTGGGGCTATTTCCGGTTTTAGGCTATTGTGACTAAAGCTGTTAATGATTAAAACATGTTCCTAGGAGTTCCCGCTCTGGTGCGGTGGGTTAAGGATCTGGTGTTATCTCTGTGGCGGTGTAGGTTCGATCTCCAGCCCAGGACAGTGGGTTAAGGATCAAGCATTGCTGCAGCTGTGGCTCGGATTTGATTCCTGTCCCAGGAACTTCCATATGCTACAGGTATGGCCAAAAAAGAAAAAGAAAAATTTCCTAAAGTTTTCATATTTTTAAAAATTTCTCCCAAATAAACACCCCTCAGAAGCAGTGGGGCTCAGATTCTCAGGCAGGAACCAGACCTAGAACGCACTCCCCAGCCTCCAGGGTGCTGGGAAGCTGGTCACAACCTTCTGGCAGGGGCCTCCTTAGGGCCCATCTGAAGTTTGCTCCTTGAGGATCCAGACTCGCTAAGAGGGGCAGGCTGACCACATGTCTTTCCCTTCTCTGAAAATCAGAGAGGGCCCCTCCCCAGCCACACCCACGGATATTCTGGTGGATGTCGCCAGGAGACTGAGAGATTGATGACCACGAGGCCAATAACGTCTGATCATGATCAGAACTCAAGACAGAAAGCCCCTTCCTCGGTTTCAGCCAAGGAAACCCACCCTGCTTTGCACCCTCTGGGGGCACAGCCTGTGGCTGACCACTCAGTGAAAAAGAAGGGGCGGGTGGGTCCTGAAAACACACTGAACAAAACCCCTGTCCTCATGATGCTTATAATCCAGTCAGGGAAACAAATGATAAAGGAGTCATCACCAAAAAAAAAAAAAAAAAAGACAGAGAAAGAGAAATGAGTTCATGGAAGGAGAAAATCTAGATGCTATAAGACATATATTCTTGGGCAACCATGGAGGACTTCCCTGAAGAGGTGACATCGAGACACAACAATGAACAGGAGTTACCTTACACTTAACTCTGTGTCTTGGACCCTCAAGGAGGGGGATGCAGTGAGCAGGCTCGGTGAGACCTCTGGAGCGGCCACCACACCAGAGTGCTCTGTTTGATGATCTTCTTCCGACACACTCAGATCTCAGAGGGGGGACTTGGCTGCCCCCGGTCAGCACTGACCTAGGATGAGACCCAGTCAGGACTGAGCTAGGACTTGGGGGTGCGAATCTCTGTAGAAGGACAGGCGGGGGTGAAGTAGCCTTAGGACGTCGCCTCAGGAAAGAACACAGAGCTCAGGTTAGGATTTGGGGCTCCAGATTCCAAGCAACCTGAATCTGAATTTCAGGACCACCAACTCACAATTCTCAGGCCCCATCTCTGAGTCTCAGTGTCCTTATCTATGAAATGGGATTTGGGGATAAGACCTAGCTCCTCGAGCTGTGCAAGAACGGTAAAAGGCAATACATGCAGAGCTTAGCGTGGTGTCTGGCATGCAGAGTAAGTACTAGGTGAAAAGTGAACATTTCTGCTTTGAATTATTATTGCTACAGTTAAAAAAAAAAATAAAGGACACAAAGTGCTGTGAGAACCCAGTCCCTCCTATCATTTATCTTACCATAACAGTGATTTAAAAGAAACTCTAAAACTGGCAAAATGCCACAAGGTGTCTCAAGGAAGAAATATTGGAGCCAAGCCTTGAAGGGCGGGTATCTGGCTTGCAAAGATCAAGGAGAGGTTTCCAGGCAGAGAAGGACTATGAAGAAAGGCACGAAGACCAGAACGGGTGGGGCGCTTGCAGGAGCAGACCCAGAGCCCTGGAGGGGAGAGGAGATGGCAGACCACCAGTCTCAGGCACCGGGCAAGGTGGCGCTGGAGGAACCAAGAGGCCATGAGAAGAAGCTCGGACTTCATCCCATAGTCAATGGCCAGGCTAGTGGACATTTAGGAGCTGGGTCAATGCGTCATTGGGACTGGTGTAGGTAGAATGGAGGTTGCCTGGGAAAGTAAAACACAAAGTGAAGTGACAATCAGATTTTCCATAAAAGGCCACCCCAAACACCCCCATCAGCAGCACACCCACAGCTATTCCTCAGCCCCATGTTTTGGCGTACATGATTCCCTCTGCCTGGAATTCCAGCAAACTTACCCCCAAAAATTAACCTCGTTATTCATTCATCTTACTAAGCATTTACTCTGTGCCAATCCCATAATCCCCACTATCATGAAGTTGATGATCTAATACAAGAATCGGCAGACTTTTCCTATAAAGGGATGGAAATAAGTATCTTAGGCTCTGCAGGACATAGTGTCAGTCACAGTCAACTTTGACATCATAGAGCAAAGTCACCCACAGACACTATGTAAATGAACGAGGCTGGCTAAGTTTGAATAAAACTTTATGTGAGTTCCCGTTGTGGCTCAGCAGGTTATCAACCCAACTAGTATCCGTGAGGATGTGAGTTCGATCTCTGGCCTCATTCAGTGGGTTAAGGATCCAGTGTTGCCATGAGTTGTAGTATAGGTCCCACATTGCTGTGGCTGTGGTGTAGGCTGGCAGCTACAGCTCCGATTCAACCCACAGCCTGGGAACTTCCATATGCCACAGGTGCAGCCCTAAAAAGCAATAAATAAATAAATAAATAAATATGTACTTACATACATAAAATTTTATTTATAAAAGCAAGCAATGGAGCCAGATTTTGCCTGAGGGCTGGCCAACCCCAGCAGAAACATAGTTCAAGTCACAAACATGAGCTTCTATGTATTTAAATGACGTATGTCATTTTTCATTTTCTACACATTTTAAAAAGTGAGAAGAAATGGGTGAATTCATGGTAACAATACATTGCATTTAATCCAACATACCCAAAATATTACTATTTCAACCTGCAGTCAATGTAAAAATTAATGACATATGGCTCATCATTTTTTTATACTAAAGCTTTGAAACCCAGTGTGCAACTTTACGCTTACAGCACCCTTTCATTCGAACTAGCCGTGTTTCTAGTACTCAGTAGCATCAGACAGATGTTGGCCTCGGTACTGGGCGGCACAGGCCTAGCCAATTAGGGGGAGGAGTCCTGCCTCGGGGGGTTGGGGGGACGAACAGAGGAATATTTGACAACAGCTGAGGGCACGAAATAATTACCATCCAAATCCAGCTCGACTACCAGCTCGCTGAGTAATTTCCAATATGATTCTTTGTCAATCTTGGTCTCTTATAAACCCAAAGTATTGGCCCCTGGGTTTCTGCCAGTGCTACTATGTGGACGTGTCCAGATTCAGGGTTTGATGGGAAGGGTCATCAACTTGGACTTTCATTGCTAAAAAAGCACCTGCAACAAGCCAATCATCGTGTGAAGATCAGGTTGAGGCTCTCGGTGGCTACCCCCACCGCTCACCCCTCCTGGAGTCTTGGAGGATGCTCGTCTGAGGTCAGGTGATATAAGGTGGGGAAGGAATAGGAAAACCACCCTCTCTAGCTCCTTGTGCGGGTGGCAGGGTGTGCGGGGAAGGGGGTGCCCACACACATGCACAAGCGCATGCAGGAACCCAGCTGTTCCTCCCCAAACACTGAGCCAGGGGTGACAGCTGTCATCTTCCAGCCCATCGGGGAGCAGGACGTGGGAACAGAAATAGACTCCACCTGAGTCAGAGGATGAGTCAGAATGTTCTGGGGAGCTTCAGAAGGGAGCAGCAGGAGGGGCTGATGGTGGGGAAGGGAGCCAAGCCCCCAGGGCGGAGAGAGCATGGGCCGCTTTCCCAGGCAGGGAGCCAGCGAACGACATCCTAGGAGTGGGGTCTGCTGCCTTGGTCGACTTGTGTGCCGAAGGAAGTCCTTCGCTGGGGGCGTGCAAAGCGGATATGCATTAGGAGAGGCAAGTGGACTTTGGGGAGGCCGAGCAGGGAAGGATTCAGGCATGTGTGTATGGAGGCTACGGTGAGCACGCAAGACACCTGGAACAGCCAACAGCTGCACCCGTGAAGGCTCAGCCCCAAACCCTCTCACTTTAGAAGCATTTCTTAGAGTTCCTGTTGTAGCTCAGTGGGTTAAGGACCCAGCCGTCTTCATGAGGACGCAGGTTCAATCTCTGGCCTCATTCAGTGGATTAAGTGTCTGATGTTGCCATGGCTGTGGCTTAGGCCGGCAACTGCAGCTCCGATTTAACCCTCAGCCCAGGAATTTCCATATGCTGCAAGTACGGCCACAAAAAGAAGCGTTTTCTTAAGCCTGCCGCGCCAAGCATGGGACGCTGCCCATAACCGTGGCTGAACCCGGGAAACTGAAAAAGAGGCAGTGCTGGGCTTCCTACGTGACCCAGGCTGGACGGATAGGGTGGGACCAGCTCCCCACGGCAGAGCGTAAGTCTGAGTGGTCCGGTCTAATTCAGGCACGTGGTCCTGCCATGCTGCCCCACGAGGGCTCTCAGCTCGCCAAGCCATCAGATCCAGGACACAGATTTCTTTTTTTAGAACCAGGGGCGAGGAACACCTCCCATCACACCGTAGCTGCCTGTACTCAGAAACAGCCAGAGGGGTCTCCTCCCCTTCCCCAGAAATCACCTGGCCTCAGACTTGATCCTTGTTCTTGCTTCTGTGTGAAGCTCACAGTCACCTTCTTAGCCTTCAGGTCTCAGCAGAGGCCTCCTTTCCTTGGACAAGTCTCCCGCGACCACTCTACCTGAATCCAATCCGCCCTCTCATTTCCGAGTGGTGTGCTTAGCAAATGTTTAACAACCGGCTCCCAGAGAAAACCAAAAGCCTCCGATGGCAGGTTTCATTCATTGTTTGTTTCATCTGTGGTTTGTTTGTTTGTTTGTGTCTGTACCCACAGCACACGGAAGTTTCCAGACCAGGGATTGAACCCGCGCCACAGCAGTGACCAGAGTCTCTGCCGTGGCAACACCAGATCCTTAACCCACTGTGCCACATGGGAACTCCTGGTTTGTGGTTTTCATGCTGGAAAGACTCCCATCGGAGCTACTGTCAAGCTAACAGCCTCAAGTCACCCAGTGTGGACTTGGGAAGAGACGCTCAGTGACGCATCTCACAGAGGATTTCCTCCGTATACACTGTGGGTACAACACGAGTCAATAACTTCAAGAGTATAGACAACAGTAAAATAATTAAGTGATGCCTTCAATTTTTAATCTTTATTTTAACATAATTTACTTCATTGTAAATTTATATAACTTCATTTTTCATCATGGCTGTGTTTAACAACCAGCTCATAAAACTCCCAAATGTTTAACAGTCATCTCTTGCAAGCTGATATGAATCGGCTGAAAAAATCACTTGATATACCCTCGTTCTTTCCCTCCATGTGCCTTTTAAGAGGTGCGGTTATCGGACTTCCCGCTGTGGCACAGCAGAAATGAATCCAACTGGAATCCATGAGGATGCAGGTTCGATCCCTGGCCTCACTCACTGGGTTGGGGATCTGGCGTTGAAGTCACAAATGCAGCTCGGATCTGGCACTGCTGTGGCTGTGGCGTAGGCTGGCAGCTGCAGCTCTCATTCGACCCCTAGCCTGGGAAAAGACATGCAATTATTTTTTTCGCCTTGCCTGACCCTCTTGATGCTGGCCCTTGAGAATGTGGGTTCCATGAGAGTGGAATTTATAATGGATTTATGCTCGGTTTTGTCCTCACAGCCCAGCACAATGCCTAGTCCACAACAGAAATTCAATGAATATTTGTTGAATGAACGTTTCCAGGCGTGAATGAATGGGCAAATGAGGTCAATAGGTGTCATAGGGTTGGGCATCTCTACTGCGGGTTGAAGAGGGAACACTCATCTCCAGCGACCCACAACAAATCCCATGGGGTTTACTGGGGAGCTTCTGACGGGGTGTGGGGAGCAGAACAGGACCACAGCTTCCAGATAGGAGAAGCCAGGCTGTGATAGGAGAGACGACTCTGGAATCATTGCTGACGGCTCTTGGGGTCTAGCAGGGATGATTTCTGCTGGGGCTTGACCCCCTCCCCACAGCCCAGCTGGCCTGGAGGTGAGTGGGACTTTCAGGTGCCTGGGAAGGTAGCCGCTGACCATCACAGCCCCACCCACGGAACTTGGCATGGGGAAGCTGAGCGGATCACCTGCAGATCCTGGCCGTTCGTGACGCCTGTGCGAGCAGCACCATCCACGCAGGGATGGGCAAGGACGCAGGGAGGAGTGGCAAACTCAGGAAACCAGTGTCCGGGGGCAAGGGTCCAGCAAGGGTCCCACCTTCAGCCAGCCTAAGAGCCTGACGTCCTAGCACAGAAGACACCCGACTTCCTAAGCCTGTCTGTGTACCAAGCTCAGCATCTGCACAGAGGAGATGGCCGAGGATGCTTGCAGCATGAATGAGCCAATGAGTAAGGCAGCTTCCCAGCAGAGCCGATGTGAATCAGAGGCATTTCCCACTCGGGCCAGTTCCAGGCTCAGTCCTAGGAAGGAGCACAGAGATGCCAGGCCAGCATCCAGGCCCGTAACTGCCACCCAGGGTAGGTGCCAAGAACCCAGCCCTAGAGTCAGCCAGCCTGGGGTCACGTCTCAGCTCTGCCACTCTCTAGTTTGGGCCTTCATTTCCTCATCTTTAAAAATGGGAATAAATCATTGTAGCACCTACCTCTTAGGATGGCTGGAAGTTTCAAAGAAATGATACAAGTAAGAGGCTTGCAAATTTCCTGGGCCAGCAGAAAAGCTCAGTGGATTGATTTGCAATTTGTAAACCACTTACATAGCATCTTCTTTGTGCCAGGAACTGTCCTAAGCACCTAATAAATATTAACTCACTTAATATCATACTTGATTGAGGTCTTAACACCGTGCTATGCCACCTCTCGCTGTGTTTTCTTCTATTGGATGGGTAGGTTTGGTTTGGTTTGCTTTGGCTTCAGTTTTGGACACTGTTATTGTTATAGAATAAGTTTCTTCCTTTCTCTGGGCCCCCATATGTGTAACCGTGCATTGGATTAAATGGCTTTTAATGCAGTATTTCCATTGCTAACTAGCTCTGATTTCCCATCTCTTGACTCACGGCAGCTCTTCAGACCCTTCTAAGTCCCAGGTGCAGAACGGACTCCCAGTGTGGGCATCTGACCCGGGAGGCCAGCCCCAGGAGAATATGGGCATGGTGGGCACCTCGCTCCACCGGGGGGACCACAGACCCGGGCAGCCATGCTCAACCCCACGTATGATGTGCCTCCAGCCCAGCTCTCACCTTCCCGTAAGAGTGAGTTCCAGGACAGCAGCCTTTTGAGATGGAAACGCAGCACTGCCAACCGCATGCATTCTTCAGTCAATAAATATCCACTGAGCGCTGACTATGCACCAAGGGCTGGGCGGTGGCTTTAGGAGAAAAGTCAGGGGCCATGCCAAGGGCTGGGCGGTGGCTTTAGGAGCAAGGCAGGGGCCAAGACAGGAAGATGGCTGCCTTCACTGTGTTCAGTCTATTGGAGGAAACACAAAATAAGTCACAAGGAAATTAACTAGCTAATTTCACAAAGAAGCATCAAGAGCTCTGAAGAGTGTAAACCAAGCTAATAGGACAGAGAGTGCCTGGGAGGGGGTCAGGGCAGGCCTCTCTGTACAGATGACTTAGGAGAGAGACAGGAATGGTGACAAGAGCTAACGATGGGGAGTAGAGGGGAGGCGGCCTATTAAAGAAACAGGCCTGGGTGCCTGGAGTTCAGGGAGCAAGGCGGAGCATGACCACGGAGTTCCGCGAGGCCGCAGGGGCAGAGCGGCTAGCACCTGGCAAGTCAGCATAAGGAGCTTGGCTTTTCTTCTAACTATATTTGCCTGTGCATAAGACCTGCTTCCTAATTTACAGGGTTCACTGAAAAAGGCAAATAAAAGGGCCTTGTTCTAAAACCATCAAGAGGTCCAAGATGGTAGCAACGGAGCTTGCTTTTATTTTATTTATTTTATTTTATTTTACTTTATTTTATTCTTTTCAAGGCCACACCTGTGGCATATGGCAGTTCCCGGGCCTGGGGTCAAATCAGAGCTGCAGCTGCAGGCCTAGGGCACAGCCACAGCAACACTGGATCCATGCTGCATCGGCAGCCTACACCACAGCTTGCGACAAGGCCAGATCCTTAACCCACTGAGTGAGGCCAGGAATCTAACCTGAATCCTCACAGACACTATGTCCAATTCTCAATCCACTGAGCCACAACAGGAATCCCAATAGCAGAGCTTCTAACCAAGCAGGGTCCTGCCCACAGAGCCAGCCTCTCAATATTCCGTTGACATTAAAAAAGCTTTCTTTAATTTGACAAATGTGCATCGAGGCCCTAAAACAAACCAGGCACTGTGCCAGGCAGTGGGAGTACGAATAAAATGGATTATTAAATGAAGACCTTTGACCTTATTTTTCCCTTTAGATTTTCCCCACACGTACAAAGCCAGAAGACTGCCCTGTCTTCCCATAGTTGATGGTGGTGAGACCCCAGCGGTTCAAACCAGCCGTTGAATAGATTTGCCTTGAGCTCTTAGTGGTCATAGAAACAATTATTACATATTCACCATGTGCCTGTGTACAGACTTTCTTTCACTTAATCCCACCACCACCACCCATCAAGATGCAAAGAAAAGCAGGAGGTGAGAAAACAATGTCAAAGAGGAGATTGACTTTCCCAGGTTCACACTGCTTAATGCTAAGTGGGGGAGCTGGGGTTTGCACCCAGTTCAAGTTGGATCCAGAGCCCTCCCTCTCTAGGTGCACAATCCTTACATAGACTGTATGTTCAGGTGATCATTCAAATGCAGGACTCAGGTGCCACCTTCAATAACCTTGAGAGTACCTGTGTCTATTGAGGGCTTGCTATAGGCCAAGTTCACATAGATTCTCTCCATTTTTTTTAAGTCTGTGGACAATCTACTTGTGCAGAGAGCACAATTTCCCCATTTTCCTGGCAGGGAGACTGAGATTCAGAAAGCATCCCGGTAGAGCTGGGGGCCACGTCCAGCTGTGTGCCCCAGGGTCTGGGTCCCCCCTCCATCCTGCTCCTCTCCATCTCCGCTAAGGCCACACACAGTTCTTGCTGCTGTGGAACCCCCGGCCTGTTGGTCACTTTCTTGCTGGAAAGGTCAGAAGTCAGAAGTCCAAGGAGCCAGGCCCCGAGAGGTCCAGGGCTTTGACCTGGTGTCAACATCAGCACTGGAGATTGCTTCATGCCCGGCCCAAGAGGAACAAGGAAGTCTGACTTCTCCCCTCACCATGGGAAAGAGCTCCTTTTCTAAAAAAAGTCAGGCCAGAACCATGCGTGTGACATGTCAGGGCCCTTTCTGCCGCAGCCTCTCCCTTTGTTTTGGCCTTTTGGCCAACGGAGGGGGCTATCTTGAAAGAGGAAGGCTTGGTCGCTCTTGGTTTTCTGACCAACAATCTGAGGGACTTTCTTAAAGAAAGCACAGGGCAAGAAGGTTCTGGAGCTGGGCATAGCTGGGGGAAGGCTTAGCCCCTGCTCCTCAGTACAGTCTGGCAGGGACCCTCAAGTCAGGACTTGCAGCCTCTGGGTTTGCCCGGAAGGATGCACCAGAGAAGAGGCGGGAGCTTAAGGGGACCCCTTGATAAAGCCCCTTGGCCCTGAGCCACAGGAAATCCAGGCAGCTGGGGAAATAGAGGCACGGGTCCGGGGTCTATATCAGGCCCAGTTCTGCCCTAGTGTGGTGGGCTAGGCATCGGGCAGAACTCGGTGGGAATGCTGCAATGCTGCCTGGGAGCTGTGGGGCCAGGGCAAGTCTGCTAACCACTCTGAGTCTAAGAATCCCCATTTTCCTGAATTAAATGATACAATCTGTATCAAGGGACAGACTTAAAATAATCAGGAAAGGAGTTTCTGTTGTGGCTCAGTGGGTCAAGGACCCTACTAGTATCCATGAGGATGTAGGTTCCTGGCCTCGCTCAGTGGCTTAAAGGTCCGGTGTTGCTGTGAGCTGTGGTGTAGTTCACAGATTTGGCTCAGATCTGGCATTGCTGTGGCTGTGGTGTAGGCCGGTAGCTGCAGCTCCAATTCAACTCCTATTCCAGGAATTTCCATTTGCTACAGATGCGGCCCTAAAAAAAGGGAAAAATAATATAACTGGGAAATACATTCCTTGGTCTCAGTGAGGTTGCAGAAGCAGAAAGGCAGCTGAGAGAGGGAGTGAGGGCTGAGCTCAGGAGAGAAGAAGTAGAATATCCAGCATCCTCCTGGATTTCTGTGCACTTGATCCTTTTGTTGGGAACTAAAAGTTTGGGCCAGCTGAACATGTGTGTAGGTCAGGGCAAGAATACGGCTTGGGAACTGATTCTCAGAGGCATCTGAGGAGCCCAGAGCTCTCCAAGGCCCGGTAACCACCAAGTCTTGCTGCCATTGCAAGAGAACAGGAAGGAATACAGCATCCTCCTGGCTTTCTGAATCTGGGGTGGAAGTTTAAGACAGAATCGTGGAGTTCCCTGGTGGCTTGGTGGGTTGATCTGGTTTTGTTACTATGTGGCACAGGTTCAAGCCCCGGCCTGGGACTTCCGAATGCCCCAATTGTGGCCAAAAAAAAGGGAAGAAAGAATTGCTTGGCCTGTTATAGCACAGCCCCTCATTCCAACACGCTTAATGTTGATTTGTCTTACATTTCTAGTATAAGTCTGTTTTGAGTCCTTGGATTACTAAGAATGTCCACCTGTGCCCTTTATATAAAGTCTGCAAAATTCCTTAAGTCTCAGAGTTCCCATTATGGCTCAGTGGAAATGAATCTGACTAGTATCCACGAGGTTGCAGGTTCAATCCCTGACCTCGCTCAGTGGGTTAAGGATCCGGCGTTGCCGTGAGCGGTGGTGTAGGCCACAGACGCAGCTCGGATCTGGCGTTGCTGTGACTGTGGTGTAGACCGGCAGCTACAGCTCAGATTCGACCCCTAGCCTGGGAACCTCCATATGCCACGGGTGCGGCCCTAAAAAGATTAAAAAAAAAAAAAAGACAAAATTCCTTGTCTCAGTCTTCCCTCTCTGAAACCCTGAAAAGTCCCCTCCATTTTGGAGGGCAAAGGAAAAGTCTGAAGACAACCAGTTTTCATGTTCTTGGTAAGGAGTTTTCTTCTTTTATAATCATAGTCTAAAAGTAGATCAGCCTTATAATTGAAATGTTTTGTGTTCAAAACTGTGAGAATATTTTTTGTTTTTTCTTAGAATGTGAGTCTTCCCATTTTGCACACTCAGTAAAGTTTTCTGAACATATTTTTAAAATGCTATCATTTACTGAGTATGTTGGCTCATTTAAAAATTAATTTACGCAATCCTTAAAAAAACTCCTTATTGGGAAGTGATTAATGAGGATCACAGCTAAGAGTACTGGGTGTGTTGTCAGTCTGTCCGATTTCCATCCGGACTCAGAGCCTCCCTAGCCGGGTAAGCTTGGATGTGGACCCAAGCACGCGGAGCCTCAGTTTCCTCATCTGTGACGTGTCGGAGGAAGGGTACCCACCTTGCTGTGGCTGTGAAGATTAGAAAAGCCAACACAAAGCATTTACACTGCACCTGGGACACTCAGGGGCTCTGCAAAGGCTGATTTTGATATGAATCTCCTTTTCCTTAAAGGCAACTGGGACTTCAAGAAGCTGAGGAACTTGCCCCAAATCGTACAGTAGGAAGTGATGGAGTGGGAATTCCAGCGTCTTTCTAAACCCAGGGTCTGTACCCATGGCCATCAGAGTAATAAAGCCTTGTGCCCAGCACCTGTCTGGCAAGGAGGATGCGGTGAATCAGGAGAATTTCCTCTCCTATCAGCAGGAAACAGAACAGATGCCAAAGGATGGCTTGAAACACCTGCCCCAGGCAGACATTGGGGTCAGTAAGCTTAGCCTCTGTGCACTGACAAGGCTTAATGTTCCAGAAGCCCCACCAGCCAACAGGCTGACCCCCACGTGCCTGACTGCATGATTATCTTTTATCACCAATGTCATGTTCTTGAGATTTAGTTCCGATCCTCTGATGAATGGAAATACGTATATATACATTTATATATTTTTACATATTTGTATGTAAAATAATATACAGTCATATGTCTGAATGTAATGCTGAAAAGGCACCCTCAGAATCCAGCTGGACACTGCTTCAAGCAGTATTCAGGGAGCAACATCAGACAAAAAAGAATTCTGAAATTCAGTCTACTTATGAATACTGGCAGTCAAAAAAGAAATCAGATACATGTAGTCACTGAAGTATTTTTCTCCTGATGTGCACTAGCACAGGACGCTGTGGGAGCACAGAAGAAGTGAATAAATCACACAAGCTGAACGTTTCAGGGAAGGCTTCATGGGGAAGTTAACATGAGCGCTGGATCTTGAAGGATGAACAGGAGTTGTCATGTTAAAAAAAAAGTGGGGAGTTCCCCTTGTGGCTCAGCGGTAACGAACCTGACTAGTATCCATGGGGACGCAGGTTTGATCCCTGGCCTCGCTCAGTGGGTTAAGGGTCAGGTGTTGCCGTGAGCTGTGGTGTAGGTCACAGATGCAGCTCAGATCCTGCGTTGCTGTGGCCGTGGCGTAGGCTGGCAGCAGTAGCTCCAATTTGACCCCTAGCCAGGGAACTTCCAGGTGCAGGTGCAGCCCTTAAAAAAAAAGGAGACCTGCACCAACAGAGACAAAGGGGTATAAAGGACATGGTCAGATGTAGTTAAGGAATATCCCATCATTACGTCCTCACTTCTTCGTTTGGTTGAGAAAATTAATGAACCCCCAAATAGACGCTGTGCCAGCTACTGAGAAAGCAAAGTTTAATCTAACCTCCAGTAGTTCCCAGTGCAATCATTACACACAGGGAGAGAGATGTGACAAGGACACTTCTGATGCATGTGAGGAGAAGGGGTTAAAACTGCATTACAGGAGTTCCCCCCTGTGTCTCTGCAGCACCGGGACATAGGTTCGATCCCCAGCCCAGCAAAGCAGGTTGAGGGATCTGGTATTGCCACCTCATAGGCTGAAACCATGGCTCCGATCCGATTCCTGCTCCTGGCCAGGAAACTCCATATGCTGTGGGGCAGCCAAAAAAGAATAAAAGGGGGGGGGGCATTGTAAATGCAAAGAGAGAAGAGATTTTTGAGTTCCATTGCTGGAGCTAGGACAGGCAGGATTCTGTAACTGACTATATTCGAGGCATGAGGGAAAGGGAGAAACCTGGGGAATGTCAGGTTCCCAGCCAGGCAGCCAGGAAGATCAAGAGGATGGACTAGGAATCAGAAATATGATTAAGAAGTAGAGAGAGAGAAGGAGAGAGAGAGAGAGAGAGAGAGAGAGAGAGAGAGAGAGAGAGAGAGGGATGGAAGGATGGATGGAAGGAAGGAAGGAAGGAAGGAAGGAAGGAAGGAAGGAAGGGAGGGAGGGAGGAGGGAGAAGGGACAAAAAGAAAAGAAAAGAAGGAAGAAAGGAAGAAGGAAGGAAAGAAATGAAGGAAGGAAGGAAGAGAAAGGAAAGGAAAGGAAAAGAAAAGAAAACTCAGTCTTAGATTCAGCTTCCTAAATTTGTGAATCTTGGACACCTTTAGACTAGAAATTTCTCGAGCACACTGCAGCATCTTCAAGGCACTGCATCCCCACCTAGAGGCCCTAACACCATCCCGGGTATACACTAGGTGCTCAGTGAATGCTTGACGACTTGACCTGTCCTACCCGAGCTGTACTGGGGTCTGGCCTTGCTCCGCAGCCTGGCAGAGCCATCCCGAGCGTGGAGGCCAGCTTCCTGAGCGGCCTCCCGCCCCAGCCCGCCTGAGCCGTGACCTCAGGGCGCAGGTCCCAGAAGCTTCCGCGCACCACGGAATGACATAAAACCGTTTCTCTTTGCAAAAACCGAAACGTCCCAAGAATGAACGTGCAAATGCTTGTGCAGCTATAATCTCGGCAAACATCTGCTACCTTTGTGTGGCAGACGCAGCCCCTTTAGAACAGTGCCTTTGATTTCAAGGAAAGACAAATCAGGCCGCACGTTTTTGTTCTGAATGCGTCTCATCACAGGAGGAAATTTTCGGCAGCTTGGGATTCTGAATGTATGAAAAATGGATGTTTTCTTTTAAAAAGGAGTTCACGATAAAGAAGCACCGAGGTTCCTGAAAGAGATAAAGCCAGTTTGCTGTGCCTGTTCCTTTCGCCTCCCTGGCCTCATCTTTTTCTGGCTTTTCCGAGGACCCGCTCTGGAGCTGGGTTTCATCTGCAATTGTCATTTTCAGATCCAAGGTGGCAGCTTTTCTGGCCTCCAAAGGTCAGGTGTGGGCTGTCCGTGGCCTGAGCCACCTCTCTACACAGGGTGAGCTACGAAACAAAGGCTAGGCTTTTCTCTCCTGGCATCCGACCTCACAGGGTGTGATGATGAATAATCTGAATGGAGAAATGCCTGCAGTGCCAGAGTGGGTTTAAGAGTCAGCCCCTCACCGTCACAGTCCAGTCAGAAGAGACTGGTGTCACCGTCCCCAAAGCAGCAGGTACAGAGAAACAGGCTCAGCTATCCTGGCTCAAGTGCTCTCTTTGCTGCCTCCTGGCTGGGGATGCTGCGTGGACATCTCAGACGTGCTGGACTTCAGGTTCACCGTCATCATCACAGACAATGGTAAAACCAACCTGCCTTCAGAAGCCAGAGAGTAAGAATGTGCACAGCTGACTTGCAAACAGCAAAGTGACAGTGTCGCTGGAGGGTGACCCATGGTTTGGCCCAAGATGTGGGATTTTCAGTGTTAAACCCAGGAGTAGCCAGGACAAGCCAGGACCAGTGGACACTCTGTGTGTCTTCAAGCACAGCACAACCCCAGCGGGGCTGGAATAGGGACTAAGATCAGCAAGGGTGTAAAATGAATTCTCTGGAAAAGTGTACACTGACTGAGTCCTTACACAAAATATTCTGAGAACTTTATAACAGGGTTAAGCAAGAGGCTTTGTTTTTCTCATTTAGTTCCCCATCGGCCCCAGAGTTCACACAAGCCTTTTAATAATAGTAACATGTACCTCCCAGATGGATTTTAGCTTTGTGTCTGTTTCATAGCTATCTGTACCATTTAACTCGTGCTGTCCAACAAGCCTCCCAAAACTCAGTGGCTTAAAACAATAGTCACTTATTCAGTTCATGGTCCTGTGGATAGCAGCTTGGACAGGGCTCAGCTTGATGGCTCTTCTTGGCCGGGCGAGGCCAGGGATCTGTCATCCGAGGCTGGCCAGCTGGGAGCTGGTCGGTCAAGAGCCAGTGGGAGGGCTCATTCCAGCTGCATGTGGTCTCCCATCATCCAGAAGGCCAGCCTTGTTCACGTGACAGCTGGGCAGGGCTCTGAAAGAGCATCACAGCCCACAAGGCTTCCTGAGGCCTAGTCGTGGACCAGACATGCCATCTCTTCCACCACTTCTCTTGGCCAAAGCAAGTCCCTGGGCAGCCCAGATTCAAGAGTGAAAACAGACCCCATCTTTTTATGGTAGGAGAAAAGATACAGGAGGGTAAATATCCAGGAAGGGATAGAAAACAACTTACAGCATCTTTCTGGTTTATTTTGTAAAAACATAGAAACAAGACACTGCTTAACTATGATACTCATCCCCTTAGTCATTCAAGCCAGAAAACTTGAAATTCTCCCAGCCTGTTTCTCCCACCCCTCCATATCCAGCGACCATCAAATCCTGCAGCCTCAACCTCCTAAACATCCCTCACATGGTCCCTCTTCTCCATCCTCTTGCCCAGGCCTGAATCCAAGGACTGGTCCTTGTTTCCAGGATTATGGTGGCGCACTTCTTTTTTGTTTTTTCCCTTTTTTTAATGATTTTTTTATTTTTTCCATTATAGTTGGTTTACAGTGTTCTGTCAGTTTTCTACTACACAGCAAAGTGACCCAGTCACACATACATATATACATTCTTTTTCCAACATTATCCTCCATCATGTTGCATCACAAGTGATTAGACATAGTTCCCAGTGCTATACAGCAAGATCTCATTGGGTGGCAGACTTTTAATCCTGATCCCTAACTCATCCTCTCTGGTCCTTTCTCACTGTAGCCAGGGCCAGCTTTCTCAAGTGCGCATTCAGGCATGTCCATCCTCTGTTCCAAAGCCTCCTTTAGCTCCTTACTGCTGTCAAATCCCACCTTTCAAAACACGTCTACTCTCATCTCCTAATATCCCCCAGCCCCCTTCCAAATCACTACTCCAGCGCCTAAACCATGTTCTGGGCACCACGAATTATTTGGCTTTTCCTACACAAATCAGACCTTTATAGTCTTTGGAAAATATGATTCAGTCTTCTGGGAAAGTTTCCTAAAACCTAGATACTTGTTACCGGTTGGACATAGGCTGAAAAACCCATTTCCATGCCCAGAAATACCATATTTCTGTCTCTGTTATTGGGTCTTTCCAATGATACACAAATCATTGATTCATTATATTGGTCAGGGTTCTCCAGAAAAACAGAAGCAATAGGGGGTGTGTGTGTGTGTGCGTGCGTGCGTGTGTGTGTACATATATATAACAGTAAGAGAAATAAGACTTCCAGATTGCTTAATGGAAAAAAATACTCCATTCACCCTGCTTAGTTTTGGAAATACGCATAGCGGTAGCAAACAATGAAAGCCAGATTAATTAGAGTCCCTCTGGGTGTGGGACATTTGTCAGTCACGTAGGTCCACAGGCTTGAGAGCCAATGACCATCACCAACACCTTGGTCTAGTCTCAGTACCTCTTCCATAGACACCTGCAACACTGTCCTCACCAGACCCCTTACTTCTACTCTTGACCTTCCAACTATCCATTTCCTACACAGCAACCAGAGTGATCTTTCTAGGTGACAAATCAGGGCAGTTCACTCCCCTGCTGCAAATCCTTCAATGCCTTCCAGGCGTGCTGGGGACAAAATCTCTCCCCGCCTGCCTGATCCAGCCTCCACAATCTCATCTCCTACCCTCTCCCCTTTGCTGATGGGGCTGGCACACCGGCCTCCTTCCTATTCCTCACATTTGCAGCCTCAGGACCTACATGTGGATGCTTTCCCAGCTGCCTCTGAATCGCTACCCAGCGCTTTGCACGACTGGCTGGCTCATCCATCAGTAGCCCCTCAAATGTCACTCCTCAGGGATGCCTTCCCTAATGTCACTGAAAATTACCTTGTTTGCATGTTTGTTTCCTTGATTGTTGCCTGTCGCCCCAGCTGGAGTGCAAGCTCTAGGAGCCTCCATCTGTCTTACTCCCCGTGTCTTCTTGTCCGGTATATAAAACAGTAGACTCACTAAAAGCTGGTTAAATCAATCAGAAAACAGATGAACGACATTATTAAAAATGATAAAAGAACACCATGTACTTATTTGATCAGAGTAAAGATAGATGCCACCTGACTCAGTAGAACTCCTTCTACCACCTTCAAGGAGGTGAGACAGACCTCTTCCAACTCCAGGCTTGGCGACTTCTCTCCTGGTCATAGAGCCTCAGGCCTCACCTAGGAGCCTTTCCAAGCTGGCACTTTATTTTATCTCAATAGTAGTGATCAATAGAACCAGGTTCACCTCTTCCTAGGAGGACCATATTTTCTCATTCAAAAGCCTGCAAGTGAAAGACAAGAGACTCAAAAGCCATAGCTATGGCCTGATCAAAGCCTAACAGCAATAGAGAAATTAAACTGAGTTTTCATTTGTTCCCAGATTGAGTCTCTGGAGAACTCCAGAGTGAGAGTGGCACACACATATCTAACTGCCCACTACCATCCACCCTCAGATGTCCACAAGCTCTAAAGCTCACTGGTTCCAAGGCCAGGTTCATTATCTACCCTCCTCCACTCACTCAACCTCATCTCTGTCAGCATCCTTGTTGTCCCAGAGTGGGGCCACCACTTTCCAGTTGCCAAACCAGAAACCTGGAAAATTCTCCCTTTGCCTCAATCTCCGCATCCTATTCATGATACCTCCTAAGCCCACATTCTGTCCTCCATCTCCACTACCCCATTGAGTCCAAAAAACCATTACCTCACCCTGGACAACCTCATTTGCCTCCTCATCGGGCTTCCCACATCTGCCCAGGCATCTTTCATCAACCCTATGGCAGCCAGAATACTCTTTCCAAAAATAAACCAAACTGTACCTGCACAGCTTCTTAAGCCCCTTCTAAGGCTTCCCATCTTTTTAGAACTTAACTTAGCCTGCAAAGGCCCACAAGGTCTGCCACTGCCTGCCTCTCCAGCCTGACCCATACCCTGCTGCCCATCAACATACAAGTTCTCACCCTATAGCCTTCATTGAGTTCCAACTCTCGACAAAGACCTTGCGCATGCTATTCCCTTTTTCTGGAACGTTCTCCCACTGCCAATCACCTATTCATTCTTCAGATATCTACTCAGTTTCACATCCTCTAGGAAATGCTCCTGATCCTGATCATCCAGTCTAGATCATGTCATCATAGAATTATTATTTTTCCTCCAGAGCACTTACATCTATGTATAATTATGGACTTATTGGTGTGACCATAAGACTACAGTCTCTACCTACCATCAAACTGTAAACTCTAGAGGGCAGGACTTTGTCTCTTTTTGGTCCTGCCTTGTACCCCAGAGCTTAGTATAGTGCCTGGCACAGAGTGGAAGCTCAAACCATTGAATGAATGACTGTATGAATGAATGAATAAAAAATAGCTATCCTGTGGATTTGGGCTCACCTTCCATGAGCCATCCAAGGTTCCATGTTTAGCAATCCTAATGGGAGATGGGAGACGTGGATGAGCTACTTCACTAAAAGTAGAAGGAAAAACCTGAATCGTTGAAAGATGCAGAATCCTATGCTGAAATCACTCATCGTTTCCCTGTAATTTATAAAGATGCATTGTACTTCCCACATTCCTACACCAAGGAAGTGCATAACTGACTCCCAATCTTTTCTAGACAAATGGCTCATGGACTTTCTCTCCTTGGGAATCTTAGGTTATATCTTGTATTTTCAGGAAGTGGAGAGATTGGGCAGCGTGGAGGGGGGGAAATCAGCTGTGTCTGCCATTGTCACTCTGCCAAAAATAAAAGAGACCTACAAATGTCTAAAGGATATCCCCACTCACCCACTTTACTCATCGTTTCTAAGAACACATACCCTCTCACTATGAAAAAGAAATGAAACCAGGATTCCCGTCGTGGCTCAGTGGTTAACTAATCCAACTAGGAACCATGAGGTTGCGGGTTTGATCCCTGGCCTTGCTCAGTGAGTTAAGAATCCGGCATTGCCGTGAGCTGTGGTGTAGGTTGCAGACGCAGCTTGGATCCCGCGTTGCTGTGGCTGTGGCGAAGGCCGGCAGCTACAGCTCCTGTTAAACCCCTAGCCTGGAAACCTCCATATGCCAGGGGAGCGGCCATAGATAAGGCAAAAAGACAAAAAAAAAAGAAAGAAATGAAACCAACTCGAGGCCACTGGGTCAAATGATCTTGAATTACTCTCAGCCAGCACATGGTCAGTCAGATTTCCCCATGTACTCTGCTAGATGCTGAGATCACAGCAGAGAACAGTCTTTTGGACCTGGAGCCTGTCCTCATGCACTTACAGTGTGGTAGGGGATGTGACATTGAGCAAGCGTTCACATCACATTGCAATTAAAGCCAAGAGGATGGTGCGAGGGACCCAGGCTGCACAGAGAGGGGACACGTGACCTGACCTTGGAGATCGGTAGAGACTTGCCAGAGAAAGTGAGTGTGAAGCTGCACTGCAATGACCCCTCTGAGCCTTGCCCTTCTCACGTGTGAAATGGAGACCATCAGCCCCATCTCCCAGAGGGGTTAGATTTAAAATAATAATGATACTGGCTAGCATTTAGTGGGCACTTATTCTGAGCAAGCCACAGGACTAAGCACATCTTATGCATTAGCTCGTTAAATCTTCATCACAACTCTAGAACGTGGATACAAATATTATCCCCATTTTACCAATGAATAAACTGAGGTTTGGGGAGGTTAAGACACCTACCCGTGTCTCTGGTGACCCAGGTCTACTTGGAGCCATGACTGAAGCAGGGCTTTCTGCCACCTCCCCGACGTGACCACGAAGAGAGTTCAGCCTAAAATAAACCATCAATGAATTTTGGTTCCCCTCCTCTCCTTGTAACCCCCTCTCTTTTCCTGCTTAGAGGAAAAAGGAGGACAACGATGATCCCAGAATTAAGTGCCTTTCGCTGTTTTCTCTGGATTCCACGAAGCCAGTTTATAAATATAGTCTCTGAAAAGGCCTGGAAAGCAGAACTGAGACTATTGAGCATTATTCCTACCTCAAGAACAATAAACTAAATTCCTGAGTCCGTCTGTGGCCTCAGCCCATACCCAAGGGAGATCCTGGGGAAGAAAGCTCCAGGCTTTGCTGCCCTTAGGGTTGGAGGTTACTGAGTTTAAAGCCTGGTTGCCAAAGCATTCCAATGATGCAGTCCCAAAATTAGTCAAGCCCCCAAGGTGCCTGAAGCCAGACTTCACCATGGCTCCTGTGGCTTTCATTCTAGAAGATGTAGCTTCAGCTGCTGCGCTGCTGGCCCCGCTGGAGGACTTGGCACTAGCCCATCCACCAGTGCATCAGCCCGTTGGCCTGGCTGCCCTCCCCTCTTTGACCTATGCCCACCCAGCCCTTTCACTGTATTCCAAGGTTTGACCTCATAGAAGATGTATTTATTCACCCATTTGATTTATTTGTTAACTCATTGTTGGGAGTTCACGTTGTGCCAGCGCTGTGTCCACGTGTTTGTCAGCTCCCCATTGTGCTGAAATTCTGGTACTTTTGCAGATAAAATCAGAGGAGAAGAACTGATTTCTGGCTAGTTTCCACATCTCTCACTTGGCTGTGAGCATTTGCCTCCAGCTGTCGGTCAGCCTCCTCCCTGCACCTGATCCCAAAGCTGCAGAGGTCAGAGTGAGAGGACTGTGATACTGAAGTTACTGGAGATGGTGGCCCTGCCTTCCCCAGTCAACCCAGCTGAAAACAATCAAGGTCAGCTCCCCAAGTCAAGACAAAGACCTCTGGGAGACCCTGCCGCCAGCAGGTAGGAGCGGAGCCTGCTTGTTTTCTTGCAGTGGCAGCACGACTTGGTGGCTACTGGGCCTAAGAGACCGCTGGGCTTCTCAGATTCTCTGAGTATCAGCACCCACCTTCTCCCCCTTGTCCTATCCTACATGTTCAGCTGGCCCAACCTTTACAGTTCCCAAAAAAGTAATCAAGTTCACAGCCTCTGGAGTCAGCCAGACTTGGGGTCACAGCTCAGGTCTGTCACTTTGTAGCTTGGTGAATTGCTTCATGCATCTAATCCGTAGTTTCCCCATCTCTAAAAAGGGGATGGTAATAACAGTAGTATCCGCTCACAGGGTTGGTTTGATGACTAAATGAGATAATGCACACGGAGTGTTTAACCCAAAGTTTTTCAACTTCAGCACTAGTGATATTTCAGGCTAGATAGTATTTGTTGGGTGGTGTATCCTCTGCATTATAGAACATTTAGTAGAATTCCTATTCTCCACCCACTAGATGCCAGTAGCACAACTCCCCTTTGGTTGTGCCAATTAAAGTTATCTCTAGATATTGCCAAAAGTCTCATGGCATCACCCCTGTTGAGAACCACTGATTTAATCCAGTGCCTGGAAAATATGCCTAATTAATGTTCACCGTTATTATTACTGGCCACTGGAATCCAGTCTGCTTAGATGGTCTCTGGCCCTTGTCCACATCTTGCCAACCCCACCACCTAAGAGTTATTCCTGTTTCCAGTTTCCTTTGTACTAGCAGGACTCTGATTCAAGGTGTGTAGAATTACAGTGCTGTCAAGAGCCTGACGATGCCTAGAAATAGGTCTATCCTGCCATACTGAATAGACAGACCTACCCCTCTGAAAATATCACAAACAAAAGAGAATTGTGGGAAGGACAGAACTGAGAAAGGAGTTACCTGAGGCAATTTGAGGCTAGAAAGAGAATGGTCAATGTTGAGAGGGCTCAAGACCACTAGGAAAATTATACCATTCAACCACTGCAATAAGACACAAAAAGAAATGAGATAACGATACACTGTTAGTCCTATCAACATGGGGCTCACAACCCCTTGATTGTGACCTGTTCTGGGACAAAATGTATTTACGGATATAAAAATGCCCAGTCCACCCATGACCCGGCACATTGTAGGCTTTCAATAAAGATCGTCTAAACTGTCATTCAGTTTGATTCATTTTTTTTAGTCAGGGAAGATGATGGGTTACACTGAATCGGTTCAGCATCCTAGAGTGTCAGAGTTGGAAGGGACCATTAAGGCAACCCGACCCGGCTTCTTAATTTTATAGCCAAAGACATTTACACAGAGGGAAGAGAAGTCAATTGTACAAAGTCACACAGAGTGAAAATGGCAAAAGTGGAAACAGAACTAGGTTTTCCAGAGTCTATGCGTGAGTGCAATGCATATAAACATACACATCTACTAATCCTTCCTGAGTCTAACACTTAGGTTACCTAGTTTCAGACTCAGCTGTTGGAAGAGAAGAGGTCAGGTGCATTTGGATGTAGTCTTAGGACAGGCCCTACCCTCTGGCTTTGGTACCTCCCAATCTATGGTCCTGCCTCCTCTTAACTCTGTTCCCCTGTACTCCTGGCCTTGTTCCATTTTTATGCCTCTCTCTTCTCCCTAACCTCCTCCCTGCAAAGCCTGGTCAAGATTTATCAGTACCGTCTAATCCCATGAGAACAATCTGAGTCCTCATCATTTGACTTAGTCTCTCCTCCCTGACAACAACTAAATCGAGCATTTCCCATATGCTAGTAATCTTACATGCAATAGCTGTCCGTACAGTAAGGGTCGTTACTATTATCTCCACTTTTCAGACAAAGAAACTACAGTTCAGACAATTTCATGTGCGGGAAAGAAGAACTAGAGTGTTAACAGAGAGAACTGAAAGACTAGCTGATTAAAGCACTAGCTACGGAGAACAGAGTTGTCTTAGAGTAATGGGTAGAGACGATTGAATTCCTGGAAAGAGTGAGCTAGTTTTGTCTGAAGGTCACAGGAACTGGTGCTGAATGCTTTCTGAGAATTAATTCAGAATTGTCCTTTTACCTATATGTCTGGTAAACACAGATAAATCGAGGAATGCATTGGTAGTGGTGCTGGGGTTCCTCGCTGAAGGGGTTCACAGCTAGGCAGCATCCTTCTGCTCTCTCCAGCCCTCCCAGATGCCCAGTCCCATTACGAAGCCAGGCTCATGCCATGCCCAGGCTCTTGTCTGTCCTCACCAGGTGCCCAAATCCCAGGCGGGGTAGGGATTACGGGGCTCCACCTGTCTTGACACTGGACCTCCAGGTCCTGACCCGTTTCTGACTAAACCATCTGTGGAGTCGTCCAAGTCTATGAGCCACTTCCCACAGGGCTCCTCCCCAGACAGGCTTCCCTGTGGACCTTCTCTGTGCTCTGGAGTTCACGCAGCCTGCAGGCACCAGCACCGCCTGCCCTGGACAGCTCCACCCAGCCCGGCCCTTACCTGGGTGTTGTCTGGGACTCCACCCTCTCCTTCCCCTTCTCTGCCTAAGTCTCCCAGCTCTGCCTGCTCTGGCCCTCCAGTGTGTCTCTCTCTTGCTTAGGCCCTTTTAGCATCTGCTCTCCCTGATTCATTTCTCCCCTTCCGATATACTCATCCCTCAAAAAACACAAATCTGTTCATGCCAGGTTGCCATTTAAACACCTGCTACGGATTCCCTTTTTCTTTAGGATAAAACCCAAGCCCTACAGGTTGGGTGTCCCACCCCGACTGAACCTATCAGTTTAGAATTTTCTCTGCCAGGTGAGTCTAGAGAAGATGGGGTTATTTAAGCTAAGCAACTAAGACTTCCCAGCATAAAAAGATTTGGAACATAGAATCTTCCATTTTAAAGGGAACTTAAATCAACTTCCTTCTACTACAAACTCAGTCTTTTCTTGACTGCTACCAGTGACAGGGAGCTCACAACACTGTGTGGCAGCCCATGCTATTGCGTAAAGGACATTTTTTTTATCATAGGGTCCTAGAATCTTACACCTGTAATACACCCAGGAGGTGACGACTTTCCTCCCATTGCAAACACTTCTCTGCAACAAACCATCAAGTAACCTGATTAATTTCCATGAAATCCCCACACTTTGGTGTAATTGTGTTTTGAACCCAAATGCAAGACTTTGGCTCTAAACACCTTTTAACATACAAAATATATTTGGATTTTGAATTGTACCATCAATATGATACTCCAACTAGATTTTTTTCAAATGTTTGTTCCTCTAGCCTAAGAATACAGGCTTTAGAAACAGACTGCCGAAGTTAAAATAGCATCTCTGATACTTACAAGTTGTGGGACCTTGGCTAAGAGCCTTAATTTCCCTGATCCTCAGTTTTCCTATCTGCAGAGATGATAACTGCCTTGTAAGAATTACTTATTGTGAGAATTAAATAAGATAATATAGATAAGCTGCCAAAACGGTGCCTGGTCTATGTAAATGCTCAAAAAGTGTTATCTCATTATTTTAATGAATATGTATTTCTGTGGTGTCTTTCAAACATTTTTCCTAGAATCACAAAATTTATTTTATTTTTGCTTTTTAGGGTTGCGCCCGAGGTATATGGAAGTTCCCAGGCTCGGGGTTGAATGGGAGCTGTAGCTGCCAGCCACAGTCACAGCCATGCAGGATCCTAGCCATGTCTGCAACCTACACCACAGCTCACAGCAATGATGGATCTTTAACCCGCTGAGCAAGACCAGGGATCAAATCTGCATCCTCATGGATCCTAATCGGGTTCATTAACTGTTGAGCCATGAAGGGAACTCCTAGAATCGCAAAATTTAAAAGTAGTATTGCTCTTCTGGCAGTGTAGGTATGTGTCCCAAGTTCCCACTGCTTCTGCCTTTCTCTTCCTCACTTCTCTCCTTCAGAGCCCCTTAGATATCCCACTGGAATCTTAGGCCTCTGCCAAGTCTACCTTGAAAACTCGATCTATATCATTAACAAATGCTCCACCAGGAAAGGCCAATTGTAGAGACACAGAAATTAGTTTCCCACTGTTGCTGTAACAAACAGCTGCTTAAGCACCACAAATTTATCATCGTACAGTTCTGTAGGTCATACTGTTGAAGTTGATCTTACTAGACAAAAATCAAGGTGTTGACAAGGCGACTTTCCTTCTGAAAAAGAAATCTGATAATCTGTTTCCTTGCTTTCTCACAACTTGTAGGTGCCACCTATATTCCTTGGCTTGTGATACCACCCCCTTTCCTCCATCTTCAAAGCCAGCAGTGTAGCATCTTTCTGGTCCTGCTTCCATTATCACATCCCCTTCTTTTGAGTCCTTCCTGCACTTTTAAAGACCCATGTGATTACCTTGGTCCCACCCACACAATCCAGGATAAACTCCATTTTAAGAACAGTTGATTAACAGCCTTAAGTCCATCTGCAACCTTAATTCCCCTTAGTCACGTAACCTATGTACAGCTTTCAGAGACTAGGATGTGGGCATCTTTGGAGGACCATTATTTTGCCCACTGTAGCTTGTCGCTAGAGACACCTCCCCCAGGAGACCAGCCTGGATGAATTATTCTGCCAAAGCCTTCGCTGCAAAGGAAACTGGGGAGTGGAGCATCTGACATCTTTAGTTTTATGATGGAAGACAGGTTCCACATCTCACCAAGATCCATGAAGAAAAGAATTCCCCCCGATTAATACAAATCATGGGGAGTTGGAAAACAACAGCAAATATCCATCACACCAACCTAGGCAACTTATTTTTCAAAAGAGGAATAATGATATGTTAGATACCAGTTCTCAGTACACTTAGGAAGGCTCCAAACTGATGCCTACTTCCTTTTCTAAGTGCACATAACCCCTCCACAGTTTAAATAACCATTTCTAGTTCATTGTCTTAAGCTCATAAATTCTAGGACCCAGGTTTTGAAAATCAAGACAAGACAGGACCATCCCCAGTTTTCTGGCATTTCTCTCCCTCCACAGTCCTTCAAGTAAGACTGACCAGAGATTCCACAAAGACCTGGGATGTAAGTCACATGGAACTGGAGATCTGGATTAATTAAGAGCAGAGAGGTGTGCCGTCCGCCTTTCTCCTACCTCGAGGTTCCTTCTTTTCAACTGAAAGGCTTTTGCCTCGATGAACTGAGCAGCTCTCTCAATCTCTCCGATAACCGTCAGCATGGTACCACCCTCTCCACGCTCTGGACTCTCCTTCCTTCCCTACCAACCACTTCCAAACAGCACAATTAAAAACCCTCATTCTTGGAGTTCCCGTCATGGCTCAGTGGTTAACGAATCCGACTAGGAACCATGAGGTTATGGGTTCGATCCCTGGCCTTGCTCAGTGGGTCAACGATCCAGCGTTGCCGTGAGCTGTGGTGTAGGCCAGCGGCTACAGCTCCGATTAGACCCCTAGCCTGGGAAATTCCATATGCCGTGAGTGTGGCCCTAGAAAAGGGAAAACGACAAAAAAATAAAAACCTTCCTTCTTATTTTCAGTGGTGTTTCAAAGGGCCTCTGGAGTTTAGCCTTTCAGATACAGTTCTTACACAGTGGGTCATTTCCCCAGGTGCTTGGCGATCTGCCCTTCCTAAATATTTGTGTTTTTCAGACCCAGGCCCACAGAGATGACACTATGCAATTACATTGCTTCTAGTTCCTCCACGCTGGGATTATACGAGGGAAGGAACATGGCCCCTGGGCTCACTTTCACGGGGACTTGACTCCATCCGTATCTCTCACCAGCAGTGTGAGTTTTGTCTCTAAAAGTGGGGTGATGCTGGGAGTTCCTCCGTGGTCTAGTGGTTAGGACTTAACGTTTTCAACACCGGGTTCAATCCCTGGTCTGGGAACTGATCCCACACCAAGCCACTGTACACCGTGGCCAAAAATCAATCAATCAATAAAGGACCTGGAGCTTTTAAAAAAATAAAATAAAGTTAGGGTAATGCTAGCTACTCACTCTCTATACAACTGGGTATTTAGGTGGCAGCCCGTGGTGGATAGGCTTTTAGTGAATTTCTCTTGGGCATTCTCCCTTTGGTGAACATAAGAGTTTAATCTGTCTGTATTCTTACTAGTACATCCCTTAAAAACACCAGAAACAAACACGACATGATCGACTATACTTCAATTTAAAAAATCAGATGGACAGATGAGCCCCCAATATGGAGAGTTCTTTGAAATTGTCCAAAATAAAATATAGGCTATGTGGCATGCATAATGTTCCCTGTAGGTTGCCAGGAGCTCAAAATGTATATAAAGTCGTCCTCCATAATGTGAGAAGAAGAATGTATATATATATATATATGTCTAACTGGGTCACTTTGCTCTACAGTAGAAAATTGACAGAACACTGTAAACCAACTATAAAGGAAAAAATAAAAATCATTAAAAAAATTTTTTAATAAAAAAAAAAATAAAGTCATCTTCCAGAGCAGAGCTGTCCCTAGGGTATACGTGGCTCTGCGCAACTTGTTTTCGTGGACCTCTGTCAAATAATCAATTTAATTTAGAAATGTATTATAAAATATATGGGCCTGTGCAAAGCTTAGTGATTTACCAATGAAGGATTAAAAAAAAAAAAGGTAATTACGTACTTGTTTATTGTCCGATATTGCACATGAAGACTTTTTTGTAGGTTCCAGAGATGATCTTTCCTATTCATATCCAGGAACCACCTCTTTATTTTCTTTACTGTCAAATTCACCATTTGGGGCTAATTTTGTATCTCCCACCATGAGAAAAAAGAAAAAGATGAAATGCTGTATTTACTTCCAGTAACATGGCGGTTCAGCCTGCTTATTTGGAAACAATCTATGAGATCTCTGCGCACATACAGTTCCTTAATAGCATGTTGTTTGGTTTTTTTTTTCTTTTTAGGGCCGCACCCATGGCATATGGAAGTTCCCAGGCTAGGGGTGGATTGGGAGCTGCGGCTTCTCCCACAGCCACAGCGATGCCAGATCCAAGCTGCTTCTGCTTCCTACGCCAGCTCACGACAATGCAGGATCCCCAACCCACTGAGTGAGGCCAGAGATAGAACCTGCATCCTCACGGATACTAGTCAGATTCGTTTCTGCTGGGCCACAACGGGAACTCCCCCTAATAGCATTGTTAAGGCCTTATAAGATTTTTAAAGTTACGTCATTACTCACAATGCTGCCTCATCCATCGTGCCATCTGTAAATACTGGCTTCCAAAATGACTCAAAGGTTGTACTAAGTTTCATCGATGAAGACCGCAAATATAAGTCTTAGCCAGACTACGTAGGAAAATGTGAATGATATTTCATTTTCCAATTATGTCAAATTCACCACATGGAATGTGACTAGCTACACACGGAAAAACACATCTTCCAATCATATCTGGAACTCTTTCAGCCATAATCGCTGCATTCCTAAGATGCAACCTCTTTCGATGCTGATAACGTTACCGTCTTCCACTCACAGGTGCCAGCAGGAGGCACAGATGAGGCACCCAGGGGAACAAGAATGCTCTCATTTGTCTGTCCCTGGTTCTCGTGGCCTAAGTCCAACATGGAGAAGCACGCCACACATCCATCGAGATAAGAGCTCTGGTGATGGTAGATGTAAGCTATTACATCTAGGATGGATACGCAATGAGTCCTACTGTATAGCACGAGGAACTATAAACATTGGGGTAAAACATAATGGAAGACCGTATGAGAAAAAGGAGATATATATATGTATGGCTGGGTCACTTTGCTGTACAGCAGAAATTGACAGAACACTGTAAATCAACTATGTACTCTAACAAAAATAAAATTTAAAAAAAGAATACAAAAAGAAAGGGGAGCCTTGGTGAGAAGGACCTATTAACCGTTTCAAAAGCCCTCAGAGTAGATAGACATGGCCACGTCTGGAGGCTGGTCCGAGGATGAGGTGACCACCCTGCGTGCCAGCAGTGAGAGTTGCACAAAGGTAGGGGGAGAGTGACAAGGTATGAGGCTTGAGAGGTCAACAAGGATCAAAGGTCAGCAGGGTCAGGTAGACAAGTCCTGGGATGATGAGCAAATCAAGTAGCAGAATCAACTCATGAGACGGTATAGAGGCTTGGAAAAAAGAAGCTGTATCCAGGAAGCATCAGATGGTCTCGGGTGACCGACTTCAGGGCTAGGAGATGGGAACTTTATTCTGTAAGGCGTGAAAACTTGATGCATTATCTCAAGCAGGAGAGAGACACGGCCAGATCGGTGTCTTGGGAAAAGCCCTATAGCATCAGAGGGGAGGTCAACGTGGAAGAAGAGGAGGCTTATGGGTGAGAAACCAAAGAGGGGGAGGTTATTTTCATTATCCAGCAGGAGATGAAGAGTCAGAATTGAACTTGGGTAAGAAGCGTTGGGTGGAAGAGAACAGCGTGTACTCTGGACAGGTTTCAGAAGCCCAGCAGGCAGAACGCGACGACTGATGGACGTAGGAGTGAGGCTCTCGCGTGGTGACTGGGTGGAGAAGGGTTTCATTCCTGAAACAGGGAATTGTGGAGGAGGAGCGAGTCCGACAGGAGAGGATCGATTCAGGCTGGGACTTGTCGAGTCACAGGCGAGCGGGAGTGGCGGAGTAGCTTCCCTAATAAAGAGGCAACACCTTCAAAAGGCAGGAGAGAAGTCTGACCCGGAGAGGGTCTCCGCTGGGTTGGAGCCCAGAGAGCCGATCCTGGAATGAGACAGGAACTCAGAAGAGAATCTGGGAAAGGCCGATGTTTAAGGAACTGTAATGGAGTAAAAAATCAAGAGTTAAAACGCGGGATACCTGGGGATAAAAATCCATCCTCCAAGTATTAGAAGCCACACCCAGTTCCTTGGCTGAGTTTTTCATAATCAGCTCTTCACATATACCCACCCCAATCCCTCTTTCTTTTCCAGTGATGAGTAAAAACACAGCCTGCACCCTCATCACACTTGCAAAATGCCTGTACAAAACTCCCCTGCAGCCTAACCTGTGTGCCCTCTTGAGTCAACAAATCCGAACAGAGCCAGTGGGTTTGCTGAAGGTTGACTTCAAGAACATGGTACATAGAGTTCCCGTCGTGGCTCAGTGGTTAACGAATCCGACTAGGAACTATGAGGTTGTGGGTTTGATCCCTGGCCTTGCTCAGTGGGTTAAGGATCCGGCGTTGCCGTGAGCTGTGGGGTAGGCTGCAGACGCAGCTCGGATCCCGCGTTGCTGTGGCTCCAGTGAAGGCCGGCAGCTACAGCTACTGTTAGACCCCTAGCCTGGGAACCCCCATATGCCGCGGGTGCAGCCCTAGATAAAGCAAAAAAACAAAAAAAAAAAAAAAAAGAACGTGGTACAAGGAGTTGCCATCGTGAGTTGCCACTCAGCAGAAACGAATCTGTGTAGTGTCCATGAGGACCCAGGTTCGATCCCTAGCCTCTCTCAGGGGGTTAAGGATCTGGCGTTGCTGTGAGCACTGGTATGGGTCACAGATGCAGCTCGGATCCCGCGTTGCTGTGGCTGTGGTGTAGGCCAGCGCCTACAGTTCCCACTGGACCCCTAGCCTGGGAACCTCCATATATCACAGGGGCAGTCCTAAAAAGCCAAAAAAAAAAAAAAAGAATGTGGTATGATAACGCAGTGGATTGGTCTTAAAGGTTGATCAGGCACATTACCAGGAATCTAGCCTTAGACACCCCTAGACTAATGAGGAAGGATGGTTCTTAGATTTACTGGTGTCCCCATTTCCAGATGGGAGACACTGAGGCTGGCAGATTGGGAAGATTTTACTCAAGGTCAGTTGTACAACTAGTTGACCACATCAGTGTGACCAAATCTTCTCAACTGATTTAAATGTCTGGCATTCTCATTGTGGCTCTGTGAATTAAGAACCCAACCTAGCATCCACGAGGATGCAGGCTTGATCCCTGGCCTCGCTCAGTGGGTTAAGGATCTGGCCTTGTGGCAAGCTGCAGCGTAGGTCACAGATACGGCTTGGATCCTGTATTGCTGTGTCTGTGGTGTAGGCTGGCAGTTGCAGCTCCAATTCGACCCCTAGCCTTGGAATTTCCATATGCCACAAGCACGGCCCTAAAAAGAAAAAAACAAACGTCTTAATGGGCAGAACATTTCCAGTGTTTCTATGCCAATGCAACCAGGTGCCACTGGCCTCACTCAGAAACCAATGAATCTGCAATTCCCTCAGCTCATTCAGAAGCTCCTAGGATAAGATGTGATCCAGGATATTCCGAAGCATTCTTTGGACAGTTTCACTTTCTGGGTGGAGAAAAGGTGAACCCTATCTCCCTCTGTGGGGCTCCACAGCGCCCCCCTGCTCCTTGAAGCCACTAAGATCTGCATTTGTCCTGGACAGGGGCCCTGGAATCACTTAAGCATCTTGAGAAGGAGACTCAAGGAGGAAATCCAACCCTGTTTTGCAAAAGTGACCTTTCTTGAAACTAGATTGTGTGGGATACTCCTCCCTGAGAATAACTGTCCCCGGGTGGGAATTTTTACATCTCCCTCTCTGCCATCCCAGCCTCTGGACTTACCCTTCTCCAGACCTTACTCCACACAGCTGCCAGAGGGATCTTCCTAGTGCATCCTTTTGACAATGTCACTCTCAGCTTCAGAGCTTCCAGGGCTCTCTCCCCGCATAAGCAACTCAGGTGGGTATGCAAGACCGTGGCCCCAGGACAGCCTTCAGCCTGGCCACCTGTTACCTCCCCCAGTTTCCCGGGAATTCTGCCCCTTAGATGTCTTCAAGTTCTCAAAGCACACCAGATATTTTTATGCCCCAGTACCTTTGCACATGCCTGCTGGAATTCCATTTTCCTTGTTATCCATTTTGAAAAATTGCTATTTATTCTTATAACTTAAATATTCATATCTACATCTTAAACCCCTCGAAACCAGTGACTGGTGCCATCCCTTGCTATTCTTAGCACACAGTTCAGGGTTTGTCAACGTAGTGGAATGAATGTCTATGGGCCAATCGGTCCACTGGCCACAATCAGGAGGAAGAGAAAGACTGAGGGTTAAAATGCAGAATCAGCTTCCACATGTGTGTGAGAGAGGGAAAAAGCTAAAAGTTTTACCGTAAAGGGCCAAGGTGGTCATAGCACCACCAGTGAGGGAATCCGTTTTCAATTGAAACCTCACCCAGGAAGTTGCGCTTCCTACCAGACAGGTCGCAGGCCAGGACCAACCCCTTCCTAATTCCCTAGGACCACTCTAATCGTGGCCGCACCATGGGGTGTTCAGAAGCCCTGGGTGTGGATCACAAATGTAACTCTGGTCCATTGAATAAAAGGCCAGGCTAGGCATTTTCCAGAGTAAATGAGAGGAAGCAAAGCTCCTTAGGAATACTTAGGAATATCATTGATGATCCATCGAGTAAACTTTGAGCAAAGACATAAGCAGAGGCTAAGAATTTTCTGCCAACAAATGGTAACGGGAGACCAGACGTGTGAGAGCAAGAACAACATACCTTCAGAAGGAAGTCAGAAGGAGCATCTCCAGGGAGGACCAGACATAACCTGTTCTCTTGGCTGCTCCTAGGTTTTCACCAGGTGCCTAGTGAGAGTGAAGTGGGAGCTTACACAGAACCCCATTGTGTATCATGGGCAGGTTTTCCTATACCAGCGTCCTCAAGTTACCCATATATGAGGTTACTCATTCTGGAATGTGGGTTTATTATTCTCTGCTAAAATTTTGGTTGTCTTCTTAAAGTCCTAAATTGCAGAGTCTCATCGCTACTTAAGGTTATCTGAGTCAAGTGCCTTCAACCTGACACATGAAAGCGTGAATTGGAAGCCCATTTGGGATATTCATTCACTTAACGTGTATTTCCTGATCACTTAAATTGTGCCCAATAGTGGAAGCATCATAATTAACAAGAGAGCCTACGCTAGATAGTTAGATAGTCCAAGGGGAGAAGGGATGCTGATAAGAAGCCAGGACTTGGAATGCAGCACACCCTCCACACGGATGGAGAAGCAGAGGAGGCCACAGAGACAGAGAAGAGGCATCTGATTTGACCAACGGGGTCAGAGAAGGCTTCCTGGAAGAATGAGGTCTGTGCTGAGACATCCCATGCAACAATAAGAGAAGGAAATGGAAAATGGAAGCACATTCCTAGCAGAATGAGGTAGGGGACATCATGTGCAAAGACCCAGAGGTGAGAGAGGCATGGCCTCTCACGAGGCGAACGAGAGAAGAGGAGGACAGATCCAAGTGTGGACCCAGCCTGGTTCAGCCTGTCTACACATGTTACCAAGAAAGAGATCGGCAAGTTAGGGGCAGAGCCTAAGGTGGCCTCCACGTGACATGCCATTCTCATTTTTACTGCAGGCTTGGAGGTTCAGCCTCACCAAGGCTGCAGGGCCAGGGCGGTCCTTGAAGTCCCAAGCCCAGCAGCTCGGAGCTCTCCCAGACTTGTCACACAAGGTCTGCCCTGAGCAGACAGACCCCTTCCTGTACCCTTTCTTTGCCCTCCTTACTTCTAGCACAGTGGTCCCTAGCAAGAGGGCGGCCATCCTGGACAGGACTGGATCCTGGGGTGGGGGAGGAAGACCCAAAGTCCTGCCCGATTCAGTGGGGAAGCTGTTTGTCCCCAGATGGCCCAAAGAAAAGATGACCGGCTGTATTTCAGTCACATACTGTATGTCATGTAGACACAGAATTAGGTCTGTGCAGGTGCCCGAGGGAACTTTCCAAGGGGGTTATGCCTCCCAACAATTAGCAGTCATCTCCTCAGAGACAGGTGACACGGGGACCCAGGACTTGGAGGAAGGCAAAGCTACTTTCATAATATTTTATAGTTTACATTGTGATGTTCACCAAACACACACTCCAGGCTTTAATCAGATACCTTTTTTTTTTTTTTGACAGTTTCGATGTGCATTTTGTAAAGTATCAACTACATCCTCCACGGTGGTACAATATTTATCATGCAGGTGGTTGCTCACAACAGCCCCACAGACTAAGAACTATAGGAGTTCCCATCATGGCTCAGTGGAAACGAATCTGACTAGTGTTCATGAGGATGCAGGTTCGATCCCTGGCCTTGCTCAGTGGGTTAAGGATCTGATGTTGCTGTGAGCTGTGGTGTCGATTGCAGTCGCAGCTCAGATCCCATGTTGCTGTGGCTGTGGTGCAGGCCGGCAGCTGTAGCTCTGATCCGACCCCTAGCCTGGGAACCTCCATATGCCTTGGGTGCAGCCCTAAAAAGCTAAAAAAAAAAAAAGGCACTATATCCCCATTATTCAGATGAGGATAACAAGGCCCAGAGAGATATAAGAAGCACAGTCACAATCAACTTCCTAGGTGACTGAGAGAAAATCTGGTCCCTGGCCTCCTGCTTCCTCTCATTCCCATCCCTGCACCCCTGACATCGTGGAGCCCTGGTAAGGTTGGCAAAAATTAATAGGTTCAGCTGAAGAAAATGAGGCTTGGATGGGTGGCAGAAGGTACCAGAAACATGTGTTGAGGACTGATAAGATTTGACCAGTCAGCACATTTTTGAGGCAGCTCCCCCCCACTGAGCACCACCTCCCGTAATCTCTTTCTGACACTTTAATGAAAAATAAACCTCCCCCTACCTCTGCCCTGTTCACTAGGCCAGATCAGGCAATTACTCAGTGTTTGTGTGGAGGGCTTGGTTCTGAGAGACCAGGTCCGCAGAGATGAAGAACAGCAATGAGGAAAGCCAGCTGGCTCAGCGGGGTCTCCCCAGGTCCCCCCTCAGGCCCCTCTGCCACTGCCCTTTCCGCTCCGAAGTCTGCTCACCCTGCCCAGAACTGCCCTGCGCCTCCTGAGAAAGGCAGACTCCACCAGCCCGCCCCTTGGCCCCAGAACTAAGAACTTGACATGCTTTCCAACCCAGCTCTAACACAAGGTCAGCTCGACACTGACCTTCACCACGCACGTCACTCTGGGAGCCTGGACAAGTGGCTCCATCTCTCAGAGCCTCCGTGTTGTCTTCTGTAAAATGGGACAATGGTAGGCACCAGCTCCCAGGGCTAAATGAGGTAGTCCATGCAAAGAGAGGGTACCAGTGCCAGGTTCACGATGAGAAATCAAACGGCAGTAGTTGTTCGAAGGTGTTTTCACTTTTAATTGAAGTGTGATGGACATACGGAAAAATGCACGTGTCCTAAGTGCATGACTCACAGGTTTCCACAAAATGAACACATCCATGCAACCAGCACCCAAACTGAGAAACAGAACACACCCAACATTCCAGAAGCCCCCACTCTCACCCTTTCTGGTCACTATCGCCCCCTAAGTATAACTCCCAACCCTACTTCTAACAGCATGAGTTAGCGTTGCCTGTATGAAAGATGGCAACATCCGCTTTGTTTGCTTGTTGTTGTTGTTGTTGGTTTAGTGGCCACACCCAGGACATAAGAACTTCCCCAACCAGGGACTGAATCCGAGCCACAGTATGTAGTGGCTGGGGAACTTCATATGTCCTGGGTGTGGCCACTAAACAACAACAGCAACAAGCAAACAAGCAAAATGATTCTAAAATTAAATTAAACTGTAGCTGTGGCAACACCAGATCCTTTAAACCACTGCACCGGGCTGGGGATTGAACTCATGCCTCTGCAGTGACCCAAGCAGCGTAGTCGGATTCTTAGCCCACTGTACCACAGAGGGACCTCCCAGCACCATCTGTTTTGTTCCTCTTATTCAGTATGTGCCAGGAACTGCAATAAGTCCTATAGATCTAATATCTCACTTAGTCTTCACAAAAGCCTTCCACTGTTGGCATATTTGCATTATCCTCTTGTCCTTGATGAAGAAATGGAGATGACCCTAAGATATCTGCAAAAATACTGGTAAGACCAAATTTAGCAAGGCCACAGCATGCAAGGTCAAAACACAGAAATCAATTGCATTTCTACATACAAGCAACAACTGGACATGGAAATTCAAAACTCCACTGACAAAATACTTAGACTTTAAAACCAAGAAATACTTAGGGGTAAACCTAATAATATACGTACAAAAACTGTACAGTCAAAGTGCCAAAGCATTGCTGAGAGAAAATAAAGACAAGTAAATGTGAAGATACACTGTGTTCATGGATTAAAAGACTCAGCACTGGTAAAATGGAAATTCATTCCTAGTTGATCTATAATCTGAATGTAATCCCGGTCAAAATTCCAGCAGGTTTTTGGTGGGTTTGTTGTTGTTGTTGTTGTTGTTGTTGTTGTTGTTGTTTTGCTTTTTAGGGCCGCACACGCAGCATGTGGAGGTTCCCAGGCTAGGGGTCGAATCAGAGCTACAGCTGTCAGCCTACACCACAGCCACAGCAACAAGGGATCCAAGCCGCATCTGCAACCTACACCACAGCTCATGGCAATGCTGGATCCTTAACCCACTGAGCGAGGCCAGGGATCAAACACGCAACCTCATAGTTCCTAATTAGATTTGTTTCCTCTGTGTGCCATGACAGAAACTCCCAGCAGTTTGTTTTTTTTTTTTTTTAATTGACAAACTGATTCTAAAATTTATGTGAAAATGCAAAGCTCTTAAAAGAATTTTGCAGAAAACGTTTCAGAGGATTTACATGACCTTATTTTAAGACTTATTATAAAGCTATGTGATCTGATACTGTAGCATAAGAATAAAAATAGAAATAAATGGATGAAACACAATGGAAAGTCCAGAGATCAACTTGATGATCACTTCATTTTTGACAAATATGAAATGAGAAAAAGTATTTTCCACAAATGGCACCGGAATAATGGGACATGCATGTGCAAAAAGAATAGGTAAATTAAAAAAAAAGAATCTTGGCCCTTGCCTCACATCACACCCAAGATGAACTCAAAAAAATCAATCATGAAGACAAATACTGTATGATATCACTTATATGTAGAATCTAAGAAATACAACAAACTAGTGAATATAACAACAAAAAAGCAGAATCACAGATACAGAGAGCAAATTAGTGGTTGCTAGTGGGGAGAAGGTGGGAGGGGATGACAAATACTGGGTGTAAGATAGGCTCAAGGATATATGGTGCAACATGGGTAACATAGTTAACGTTTTATAGCCACTGTAAATGGAAAGTAACCTTTAAAAATTATACTAAAATTTTTAATTTAAACATTAGATAAATAAAAGTTTTAAAATGTTGATCACAGACATAACTGTAAAAATTAAAACTATAAAGTTCTATAAGAAACAAAAGAAAAATCTTTGCAGCATAGGGGTAGGCAAATATTTCTTACCAAGGGCCTAAAAAAATGACCCATTTGATAAACTGGATTTAATCAAAATATCAAATATTAAGAAAACAAAAAAACTATATACTGGAAAAAATATTCACAGTGCATATGTCTGAAACAGGATCTGTATACAGATATTTAAAGAGCTCTTACAATTCAATAATAAGGAAATAGCCCCAATTTTTTAAATGGGTAACACATTTCATGAGAAGATATACAAATAACCAATATGCACTTGAAAATATTATTAGTTATCAGGGAATACAAGTTAAAAGCAAATGAGATAACTTAGCACACTAAATAGAATTCTGAAGTTCAAAGACTGACAATACCAAGTGTTGACAAGGAGGTGGAGCAACTGGAACTCACACACAGCTAGTGAGAATGTAAAATGGTACAGTTGCTTTGGAAAGGTCTGGCAGTTTCCTATTCTATAGTTTAATTTATAAATTCCAGAAAAGATAAATTCAATCTAAAGTGACAGAAAGCAGACCGGTTGTCATCTGGAGCCAGAGGTGGGAGACCAAGGTGACTGGGAAGAGGCACAAGGAAAATTTCTGAGGTTGATGAAAATGTTCTGTGTGGTAGTCAATGGGTATACTGATTTGTCAAAATTCACTGGACTAGACACTTAAAATGAGGGTATAATATGATAGTTATTCCTAAATTATTTGTAACTTGATTTTTTTAAACAAGAAAAGGATGGTTGGTTTTCCTATTATTACTCACTATGTCCTAAAAACTATGCTAACTCCTTTCTGTGTATCACCTCATTTAATCCTCTCAACAGTCATCCGATGTGTATATGCTAACATTACCCTCGTTTCATAGAGCCAAAAACAGAGATTCATGGAAGGATGTAGAATAACATGGCCAAAGTTTCACTGCTAATAAATAACCCAAGATTAGACCTTGAGTAGTTTCCACCAATGAGTATGCTGCCTCCAAACCACGGAGGAAGCCTGCTCTGTACACGGAATTCTTACTCCATAAATGGTTGTAAGTGATATTGTTCTGATGTCACTATTTCCAGAGATGATAATCACAGTCCATCCCTGGGAATGTCAAGGTCATGGGCATGTATGTGATCATGTGAGGTACCTCTAATTTGAACGGCAGTATAAGAGTGCTGGGACCCCAGTTAGCTGGGACAAGTCTCATCACAGACCTCGGTCAGCAGACATTCACAAACTGAGTTGAAGAAAGGACACATTTAGGTTCAAGCATGGGGTACGTGAGTATCACGGGAGCACCCACACCAGGCCTTGGTCCCCAAGTAATAAGAAAAACTCTATAAACAAACCCCACCCAGGGTGGAATTGAGATTCCAAAGGCACTTCCCATGCTGGTCAGCAAGGGTCAAGAATTAGGTAGGGGTGGCAAGGCTAGACAAGGCCAGATGAGATGACCTGGAGAGCCTGCACTGACCAGTGTGGCTGTCCCAACCCCAGTCACTCCTGACAGAGCAGAAAGCCTTTTCAGGGCTCCCTCTGACCTCAGATTCTCCCCCTTGCTAACACCAGGAGAATTTATCTTGGGAAATTTCCCTTCTTTTCTGACAGCCATTGTGGAGGGTGAGCTCACACCCTGTAATCATGAGTTTGGTCCTGAACCAATTATTCATCCTCTTCTACTTGAGACCGGTGGCCCATGCTCACCGGTGATGAGGTCTCCCCCTAATCCCTCTCCCCACCCCTTCGCTCATGGCTCACTCTGGCTTTTGTTGGTTGCAATTGCAGCAGGCTGGGTGGAGGGGGTGGTGTTGAGTGCTGGGGCCCAGCTCAAGGATTAAGAAATGGATGAGAGGGCGAGGAAACCGAAAGATTCCTTTCTTCAAAGCCTAAGGACCTTCATGAGGGGACCTCCTCAATGGATTACCACTTATCAAGGCAATACCCAGAGCTGCTAAATCCAGAGGTGTGGACCTTAGTGGTAAGATTTCGGGCCCAAGGGAGGATATATTTGAAAACCCTCATTTAATCTGTCCCCACATCAGCCGCAGGTATGCCCTATATGTGTCCTCGGTCAACAGGCTCTTCCCTGCCCTCCGCTAGGACTCTACATTGGATTCACAAGAGGAGTCCCCATGTCATCCTCTAAACTGTCATCCAGTGGCTGATATGGCTTTCAGAGAAGGAGGCTGAAACACTATACAAAGGACAGGCAGTCAGGGACCACGCTGGGTATCTGAAATGCGAGGAAAATGAGGTACCATAGGCAGTGTCAGAACTATGCTTTAGATAAGGATGCTCCAACAGCCAGAGTGAGGGTTGACCAGGACGAGATGGATGAGATCATGAGCTGAGCCTGAGACATCAGTGTTGATGATGGAGGGCACCAGATCAATTCCTATACTAAGAAGTTTGTCATTTTGGTGTGGCCGACCATCACCTATTTAACAGCTTTGGCAGCTAGGAAACAAGCAAAGGCATTAGGCTTGTGGGGCAGTATGTTTTCCCAGTCCAACCGTCAGCTGCGGAGCAACTTTGGGGCTGGTAACAGCCATGGTTTGCAATAAAGTCAGATTTCCGGTTTCTAGCATTCAGGAGCAGCTTCAGGGATGGTTATTTCATCATTAAGCCAGATTTGCAATATGGCTTTGGATGTTCTTAGAAGCTTGGTCTCAATCAGTTTCTCCATCTTGCCCACCAATTTGGGGAGCTTCTCAATATATTTTCTCCCTAGGTCTGTATTCTGTCATTTGCAACTGAGAGGCAGGGACAATTCTTAGACATTTAGGAGTACTGTGAACAGGATTTAGTGATCTAGTAGCCCAAAAACTAGTACAGTGACTGACATACACTAGACATTCAGTGAATACTTGAAATTCTTATTACGTGGATAGAAGGAAGGAAGAAAGGAAGGGAGGGAGGGAGGGAAGAAGGAATGAGGAAGGATAAATGGTGTGTTTAGCACAAGAGAGGAAAGAGTGTAGGATGATCAGATTTCTGATTTGGACAACCTCGTGGATGGCAGTGCCATCACTGAGACATGGAAGAGAGAAAATGGTGGAGGTTTAGGGAGAAAACGATCATCCAGTTTGGGAGTGCTGGGCTTCAGTTCCCTCTAGCACCACCCAAGTACAGATTTTCAGCAACAATTTGGATATTTAGATGCAAACTTCAAGAAGCCGCTCAGGGCAGCAGGTGATGACTTAGGGTTTATCAGGACAGTGGTGAGAATTGCAAGTGGAAGAAACAGCCTAGTGAAAAGAGAAAAAGGCAAAAGATGACATTCTCTTTTGGCCGTGCCTATAGCAGGCGGAAGTTCCAGGGCCAAGGACGGAACTCGCATCACAGCAATGACCCGAGCCACTGCAGTGACAACACCGGATCCTTAGCTGCTAGGCCACCAGGAACTCCAAAAGATGAAATTCTGAACAGTAACAGGCATCTATAGATGACGTGAAGAAGAGTGGCTCCCAAAAGAGACTGGAAAAACAACCACCAGAAGTTCAAAGAAAACCAGAACCTGCTCTTTAGAGCTGGGTCTCGTGGACCAAGAGGTAATCAAAGACCAGTCAGCTGTGAAAGAACCCAGGCAAAAACAAGAAATCTTTCTGCTTAGGCTTACCATGTTTTTGCCAAAACTCACCTTCCCAGCCTCCTTGCTGTCAACAATCATAGACGATGCACCTAGAGGCCCACTCACTGCCGGCATTTATGAACGCCCACTACAGGCTAAAGGATGCGCAAAGCAGTTTACATTTGTGGTCCTTTTAATTGTCTCAGTGACACTGCGAGGGAATTGCTGTAGTTACCCCATTCATCTGATGAGGAAACTGAGATTCAAAGAAGTAAGGTCATGTGTCCAACTTCCCACGGGGCTGGTTATGAGATTTTGTTTAGCAAGAGATTCTGAGACTCTGAACAAGGGTGGAGAGAGGAAGCATCAAAAAGAGAAGCCCGTTTGCTTTATAAGAAACTGAGGTGGAGTCCCCATTGTGGCTCAGTGGGTTATAAACCTGACGTAGTCTCCAGGAGGGCACAGGTTCGAGCCCTGGCCTCACTCCGTGGGTTAAGGATCGGGCATTGCCACAGATGCAGCTCGGATCCAGTGTTGCAGTGGCTATGGTGTAGGCTGGCAGCTGCAGCTCTGATCCAGTCCCTAGATCCATAGCCTAGGAATTCCATATACCTCAGGCGCATCCCTAAAAAGAAAAAAAGAAACTGAGGCACAGAGCTGTTACTTGCCCGAAATCACATGGCTGGTGACTGGATCTAATCTCTGACTAGCTGCCTGCAGTGGCGATAATAGTGATAATAGTGCTGATGACGCTGCTAATGGTGACAGTATTAATAACAATAATAATAGTAATAATAATAATTGCTGCAACATTTACGAAGCACATATTATGTCCCCAAACCAGCATTTCTTGCATTATCTCACTTCCTCTTCGTAACAACCTGATGAGGCAGGGGCTATCATGAACCCCCCTTTGGCTGTGGGTGGAAAGGGGGATCAAATTGCCACCGTAAGTGGCGATAATCCTTCCACTGGGGCTCGGGAGTGGAGGTGAACTGAACGTGCAGGACCAGGACAGGACGGGGCGACAGCTGCCCAGCGTGGCAGAGGCTGCTTCCTCAGACCCAGAAGCAGCCCCGGGGAACAGACAGCCCAGCCGCTGAAAGGGAGACGTTCTGCCAGACAAACCGCAGAAGTGTCTGGGTCGCTGCTCCGTCTCCTGCCCTGTGTGAGCCTGTAGCAGCTTGTGCCGACCTCTGGGATGAGATGGGCAAGGCCTGGCCCTCCTGTCCTGGGTGCCGGCAGGGACACTGCCCCGTGTGCCATGGGGCTCATTCGTCCGGGCCTGCCCAGACCCAAGACCTTGAAACGAGTGGCCTTGAGTCTATGGGTTGGGCTCACGGGACAAAAAAGGTCTCCAACTGGCAAACCCACCGTGGGCTCTGTCCTTAGGCTTTTTCTTAGTCTTTCTTCCAGAACTAAGACCTCTCAGGCAGTTTACTGTCTCTCTTTTAATTTCATTTCATTTCATGATTTTTTTTTAGGGCCATACCTGCTGCCTATGGAAGTTCCCAAGCGAGGGGTTGAATCAGAGCTGCAGCCGCTGGGCTTCACCACAGGCACAGCAACGCCAGATCCAAACCTGCATGGCAACACCAGATCCTTTACCCACTGAACGAGGCCAGGGATCAAACCCACATCCTCATGGATAACTAGTCGGGTTCATTACCACTGAACCACAACCGGAACTCCTCTCTTTTTAAATCACATCTGAAACAATATTTCAGTAATATTCCTGGAAAAGGTATTTGACTTGGTGAGAATCCCCAGTGCCTGGTAAGGTGCCTACTAATTAGTAAACACAAATATTGATTGATCACTTGCTATGTGACAGGCAAGGTGCCGTGGACCTTACGTTCATTACATCCTTTAATGTCCACTACAACCCTAAGAAACCAGCTCTGTTATTGTCTCTGTTTTGCAGATGAAGAAACTGAGGCTCCGTCAAGTGGAGTGACTTGCTTAAGGTCACATAATTAAAATGTGGCAGAGCTAGGACTTGACCAGAGTCCATACTTATAACTGTCCCACTATAGCGTCTTTTTGGACAAATGAGTGTGTGTGTGTGTGTGTGTGTGTGTGTGTGTGTGTGTGTGTGTGTGTGTAAGTATGACCTAATTTGATAGAGACATTTGCGAGTCTTGGGCTTACAGTTTCATTTTGCTCCCTAATGGCTGTGTGGCCTTGGAGAAGGAACTTCACATCTCTGAGCCTCGGAATCCTCATCACTCTTTCCAAATATCCAGTTATGGGAAGAAGAAGACAAAATGTGACCCTGAAATAATAGATATGAATGCAACAAAAATACAACACGAGTGAATGTAAGTGGGCACGTGTGTGCATGTACACCTGTGAATGCAGCATCCCCAGTCGGGGTTGTGATTGTGCGTGCACGTGAATCAGAACTCATGCATGCTCCCCCATCTGGCCCTGGTTATACTCTGAGGGTACCGGAAAGGTACCCAGAGCTTGCTCATTGTACCTGGCTGCCTCCCATCCTTATAAACCTTTCTTCTCGAGAAGGTGGCAGCTGCCTCCGGCTTTTGAAGTCTGGGCTGGGGCATGAGTAGAAACTAAAGGGTACGATTTGATTCCAAGTCAAAGCCACCACCTGCATGTGTGCTCAGCCCCTTGGTCTGCCCACTTGCGTCCTGTTCCTTAGGGGCTTACCCTTATCCTGGATAAGTGAGCCAGCTCTGACTTCCTGAAGGAAAGGGAAGCTTGGACAACAGGGAGGAGACAGAGGAGAGAGTACCTGCTTCAGGTCTCAGTACCTGCTCTGACTCTCAGTGTCCTAAGTAAAGACACCTTCCAAGAAGATAGGGACCTGGGCTTGTCCGCACAGAGTCAATGCTCCGTAAATATATGTTAAAGACCTCAACAGCCTGTGCAGGTCATTTTTATAAGCCCCATTTTGCAGATGAGAAAACTGAAGTTCAGAAAAGTTAAGCAGCTTACACAAGGTCACACAGCACACAAGGAGCTAAGACAACATTCTGACCCAGTCTGTCCTTGCATTGTCTCACAGAGGCTTCGCCAAAGCCTCTGTTTGCTCCACTCTGCCCAAGAAGGTATCCATCTTAGGGCGTTGACCTGGGCAGGTCAATGGTGAGCCAGCTGGGGTTTCCCAACTTGCCCTGACATGAAGCCTTAGCCAGAGAGACCGGGTAAGAGGGCCTTGTCTGAGCCTGAGACTGTGGCTGGGGAGGGTACCTCTTCGGAGATCAGCTCAGTAGTGCTCAGAGGGGCATGGTTCTTCCTGCATCCTCATCTGCTTTCTCATCTGTAAACTGGTCTAGCATATCACATCTCTCCAGGGTGGCAGAGACTGAAAGAGTGTTCCAGGTGAGGAAATTAGCACCTATAAGATGTGGCCAGAATAAGGGGTATGTGCCTGGTGTAGGGGGTGGGGGGTGGGGGTCTGAGATGAAGGTCTGCTCAACAGCAGGTGGCAAAGCCAGAGAGGAAGGTAAGCTCAGATCCTGAACGGTCTGAGGAAGCCATCTGTTTATGGTTTCCCCAACTAGGTGGCTTAAAACAACAGAAAGTTATTCTCTCCCTGTTCTAGAGGCCAGAAATCCCAAATCGGTTTCATCAGGCTGATATCAAGATGTCAGCAGTCCTGCTCTCCCTCTAGGGACTTCAAAGGAGAATCTAGTCCTTGCCTCTTCCAGCTTCTGGTGGCTACTGGCCTTCCTTGATTTCAGCCGCATCACTCCAAAGTCCACCTCCGTGGTCACGTGGCTTCTTCTCTTTCATCTGTGTTCTTTTCTCATCTGTGTCTGATAAAATCTCCCTCTTATAAGAACACATATGATGGTATTTAGAGCCCACTAGGATAATCCAGGATAGACTCTCCATCTCGAGAACCTTAACTTAATCACACCTACACTTTTTCAAAAAAATAAAAAAAAAAATTGGTGGGAGATAACATTTACAGTTTTCAAGGATTAGGACAGGATATCTTTGAGAACCATTTCAATAAGTTTATCATGATGGCAATAGGAGCCACTGGAAACTTTTAAGTAGCAGAGTACCATAGTGAGGTTTCTTTTCCACGATAAACATGGATTTCTTTTCTGTATCCTGTGGGAAATCCAACTCCCTGCACAAGATTTCTGAAAAGTCCCAGAAACTTAAAATCTTTGGTCACTTCTAGCTTCCTATTACCCAGGATTCACTTTCTCAGTTGTATGATCCTGTACATTCTTACTCAAATGCGGAATTAAATCTTTCTGTCTTGATCGTCACACACACCAAAAAAAAAAAAAATTCACGTATACAAAACATTGGTGTGAGCTGATGACTCTGCTGAAGATTTGCAATGTCAGGGGGAGTTTACATCACACAGTGCAAACAATTTTAAATTAAGTGTTAAATACATAGTCCTTATATGTCCTTGAGCCTATCTGGCCACCATGCCTCTCTCTCTCTTTTTTTTTTTTGTTTATAATGATTTTTACTTTTTCCATTATAGCTGGTTTACAATGTTCTGCCAATTTCCTACTGTACAGCAAGGTGACCCAGTTACACATCCATGCATACATTCTTTTTTCTCACATTATCATACTCCATCACAAGTGACTAGACATAGTTCCCAGGACCATACAGCAGGATCTCATTGCTTATCCATTCCAAAAGCAATAGTTTGCACTGATTAACCCCAAACTCCCAGTCCATCCCACTCCGTCCCCCTCCCCCTTGGCAATGACAAGTCTATTCTCCATGTCCATGATTTTCTTCTCTGTGGAAAGCTTCATTTGTGCCGTATACTAGATTCCGTATATAAGTGACATCATATGGTATTCATCTTTCTTATCATGCCTCTCTTACTGGCCACCTTCTTCTCAGACCTTCTCTCTAACCTCCTGCCATGTGTCCTGCCCCGCATCTCTCCACTGTCTTTAACCACTTCCCTTTCCCGCTAAACCCATCTCCAAATTTCTGTAGCATCTAAGGCTGAACAGTTATAATATGTCCTACCCTCTCCAGGTGAACTATTATTTCTCTAAGCAAGGGTAACTCCACTCACAAGAAGATCTCTAAAACCAGCTGTTAAAATAAGAATTTTTTCATCCTACTGCTTATATGCATGAAAGCAGGTTATAGGTAAATATATTTAGAGGAACATCACATATGTAAATAGACACACACATACACACACACACACACACACACACACACACACACACGCCCCAAAGGTTATAGTTCAGTTCCAACTTGAAAGGAGGATGCTCTAGTGTCATCACTTACAACCAACTACCTGTCTGGTTTCAGCTGTGGTTGATAGCAAGTAATTATCATTCACCGGGATGGCCAGGCCCAGTGCTCCACTGTGGATCTCAGCAGACTTCTTCACAGCAGGAGCTTCAGCTTTGGTGTAATTACGTGTGCCTTGCACGCCAGTTGCCCTGGTGTGATGTCAGTTCCTCCACATTGTTTATTTTAATTAAAACAGAAATTGCAGGTCTTAGATGCTTGTAATTACAGCCTGCGAACTAAATTGACTGAGGCCCCTAATTAAACTGAAACATGTCTACCTGGCTGGAGGTGTAAGTTTGGACTTGAATGGTGCAAGGCACTTCATTGGCTCCAAAAAGAGAATCAGGGAAGAACTGGTAGAGACTAGGATAGGGTAGCTCCCCTCCAAAACAACCACGTGATGGCCCATACTCCCCAGGCCACATGGTGGGCTCAACTGCATTTCGTTTCTAAAGAGATCTCTTAGCACAGGACACATTCAACAAAAGTGTGTCAATAAAACCTGGAAATCAATTAATACATTGGAATATATCATATCAATAGAATTTTTATCTCTTATGATCATCTCAATAGGTGCAGAAAAAACATTTGACAAAATCTAACACTGTTTCCTGACAAAAACACTCAACAAATTTGGACTAGAAATGACCTTCTGCAATCTGATAAGGGGCGTCTATGAAAAATCCACAGCTAACGTCATACTTAATGATGAAAAACCGGATGCTTTCTCCCAAGATCAGGAACAAAACAAGGATGTCCACTCCTGCCACTTCTACTCAACATTGTACTGGAAGTTCCAGCCAAGACAATTAGGAAAGAAAAAGAAATGAAGACATCCAGGGTAGAAAGGAAAAGGGGAAACAGCTCTCTTCTTTGATGTCATAATCTTAAGGAATCTACTTTGAATAACTTTTAGAACTAAGAAATTAGTTCAGTAGAGTTGCAGAACACAAGATCAATTATACAAAATTCAGTTGTATTTCTGTACTCTTGTAATGAACACCCCAAAAATAAAATTAAGAAAATTCAATTTACAATAGCATCAGAAAGAGGATAAATTTAATAAAAGACATGCAGACTTATACTCTGAAAACTATAAAACGTCACTGAAAAATGAAAGAAGGTCTATGAAACTGGAAAAATATCCCATGTTCATGGATTGGAAGTTTTAATATTGTTAAAATGGCAATATTCCCCAATCTGATCCACAGATTCAATGCAGTTCCTATAGAATTCCAGCTGGCTTCTTTATAGAAACTGACAAACTGGAGTTCCCTTCGTGGCTCAGTGGTTAACGAATCCGACTAAGAACCATGAGGTTGCGGGTTCGATCCCTGGCCTTGCTCAGTGGGTTAAGGATCCGGCATTGCCGTGAGCTGTGGTGTAGGTTGCAGACGCAGCTCGAATCCTGCGTTGCTGTGGCTGTGGTGAAGGCTGGCAGCTACAGCTCCTGTTAGACCCCTAGCCTGGGAATCTGCATATGCCACGGGTGTGGCTCCACATAAAGGCAAAAAGACAAAAAAAAAAAAAAGAAACTGACAAACTGATTCTAAATTTCATACATAAATTGCAATGCTCTCAGAAGAGCCAAAGAAAATTTTTAAAGAAAACAAAACGAAAGGACTCATGCTTCCCAATTTCAAAACTTACCACAAAGAAACAATAATCAAAACAGTATAGTACTAGGGTAAGACAGACTTATAAACCAATGAAACAGAATTCTAATTCTATTGAGAGTCCAGAAAAAAATCCGTGTTTCTCTGATCAACTGATTTTTGACAAGGGTACCAAGAACATTCAATTGGGAAAAAATAGTCCTTTTAAGAAGGCATGCAGAGGAGTTCCTGTTGTGGCCCAGCAGAAACTAACCCCATTAGTATCCATGAGGATGCGGGTTCAATCGCTGGCCTCACTCAGTGAGTTAAGGATCTAGCATTGCTGTGAACTGTGGTGTAGGCCGGCAGCTGTAGTTCCAATATAACCCCTAGCCTGGGGACCTCCATATGCCACAGGTGCAGCCATAAAAAGAAAAAAGAAGAAGAAGAAGATGAAGAAGGAGGAGGAGGAGAAGGCATGCTGAGTGAATTGCATGAAGTTGGACCCTTACTGTATAACAGGTACAAAAATTAACTCAAAATAAATCAAAGGCTGAAATATAAGGACCAAAATTACCAAAAACCGGAAGAAAACATAGTGATCAATATTCATCAAGACTTAGCAATGGAAGAGTTCCTGTTGTGGCTCAGTAGGTTAAGAACTCAACTAATATCCACGAGGAAAAGGGTTCAATCCCTGGCTTCATTCAGTGGGTTAAGGATCTGGCGTTGCCACAAGCTGCGGTGTAGGTTGAGGATGTGGCCTGGGTCTGGCATTGCTGTGGCTGTGGCACAGGCGGGCAGCTGCAGCTCCAATTCTACTCCTAGCCTGAGAGCTTCCATGTGCCGAAGGTGCAGTCCTAAAAAGAAAAAAGGAAAAAAAATGACTTGCCAATGGAATCTCAGAAATGACAGCAAAAACACAAGCAACGAAAGAAAAATGCATAAATTGGACCTCATCAAAATTAGAAATTTTTGTGCTTCAAAGATGCTGTTAAGAAAGCAGAAAAACAATACACAGAATGGGAAAAAATATTTACAAATCATATCTCTGATAAGGAACTTGTACTAGAACATGAAAGAAGTGTTACAACCCAGTTAAAAAACATAAATAACACAACTTAAAAAATGAGCTAAAGGATCTGTATAGGCGTTTCTCCAAAAAAGGTAAATAAATATGGCCAATAAGCACATGAAAAGATGCTCAACATCATTAGTCATCAGGGAAATGCAAATCAAAACCACACTGAGACCCCACTTCACCCCTACTGGAATAGCTTAGATATCAACAAAAGTCAGAAAACTATCCATCAGTGTTAAAGCTGTGAAGAATCGCAACTTACATTGGAACTATCTATACTGCTGGTGACAGTGTAAAATGGTGCAGTCACTTTGGAAAACAGCCTGAAATTTCCTCAAAAATTTAGTTAGTTACTATATGACCCAGCAATTCAACTCCTAGATACATAATCAAGAAAATTGAATACATATGTCCAAGAAAAAAAAATTTACACAAATATCTATAGCACAATTGCATATGCGTAATAATCAAAAGGTGGAAACGAGACAAATACCCATCAATGAGTGATGAATAAACAAAATGTCGTATAGCCAAACAAAGGAATATTATTCAGCCGTAATAAAGAGTGAAATACCGATGCAGGCTGCAATATGAATGAAAACATTACGGTACGTGAAAGAAGCCCATTGCAAAAGACCACATACTATATCATTCACTTTACAGATAATAGCCAGAATAGGCAAATTTATAAAAACAGAAAGTAGATTAGTGGTTGCTTAGGATTAGGGGAGATGGGCCGTTGGAGTGACAGTTAAGGAGTGCAGGGTTCCTTTTTAAGGCAATAAAAATGTTCTAAAATTGACTGTGATGGTGGCTGCACATATCTGTGAATACATTTTTTTTAAATACATTGAATTGTTTAATATGACTTATACCTCAATAAAGCTGTTTTTCAAATTGTTTTGAATACCTACTATGTACCGGGCTATACCAAAGCTGAAATAAAAACCAGCTCAAATCTGTGACGCGAATGTCTCTTTTGTATATTAGTCTTCAATGTTTAGAAAATTAGGAAAAAAAACCATGAAGAATAGAAATCATCCATAATCATACCATCCAGCAACAGCTGCTATTTTTATTTTCAAACACTTTCTCTCTCTTTTGCATGCAGAAATATTTTAATGTATTAGGTACCATTTCAAACATTCTAGAGATATTTATAAACAGACTCTAGCATGCTTACTAACCAATTTAAGGACTAAACATTATGTGTAAAATAAAACACCATCATCATGCATGCTCACCACACCATCACCCTTAAGACCAAAACAGGGAAAACACAAATTTAACAAAACTATCTCCAAAAGCTTGCTCTATCGTTGTGAATGTTAAAAAAAAAAAGGCCTATCTCTCATTTTATGTAAATTGTTCAGTAATAATATTTTTGCAAGTTCATTATCTTTTCAGGGAGTATTTATTTATAACAGACTATTTCAGAGCAGTTTTAGAATCACTGCAAAACTGAGCAGAATATTGTCTTTTTTATGCCTCAGCAAATCTTTTGGGCAAATCTTATGACCATTTTTCTTTAGCTTTTTCCCGTTTTTCCCATATTGATCTGAAAAATCTCTGTGTCTACTATGGATAGTAATATTTTCTCCCATAATGTTGCAAGTATGTTTCCAATCATGACATTTTTCTTTTTTCTGTTGCTTATGATATTTTTGAAGACATAGAAGTTCTCTTAAGTGGCCAGATACATTATTCTCATCCTTTGGATTTCTTCCATTGCTCCAATTTCATTGAGAAGATGTGAGCTAAAGTTCAAATGTGATTTCATTCCAACACTTACTGAAAAATCTATCCATTTCCAAGTAATTAAAACATTTCTCTTATCTTCTATTTAAGCTCATAGAGATCCTATTATCTATGGATCCCTCTATGGAATTATATTTTAGTTATTGCATAATGCCATATGGTTTCAACTACTACATATATATAATGCATTAGTAATTAATGACATTATTTCTTCTGTTTTCTTGCCAGAGGAGAGGGTGATAGTTTTGCCTGGTGTAATTCAGAATCACTTTGAAAATCAAAATTCCAAATAATGTCCATATGTGAATTAATGTGAAGGTTAAATTGTCTTTTCAATTGAGACTTTCTGAAGGGTGTATAGGAGTATCATAGTATGGTTTTACTTTGAATTTCCCTGATTTTGAATTTCCCTGATATCGAACACTTTGCCGATTTTCATTGTCCTGTGTATATCCTCTTTTGTGAAAATCCTATCCAATTATTTTGCCCATATCTGTTGGGTTTTATTCTTTTATTATTGAATTGCAGGAGTTCTTGGTAAATACTGGATTCAGTTCTTTGGCAATTATCTTTTTTACTAATATTTTCCCTCAGCTTGCAGATTGACTATTTGTTTTCTTATGAGTGTTTATAAGCAGAATTTTTCAAACTTTAATAAAATACAACTTCTCAGTTCTTCTTTTATGAGTCCTAAGAAATTTTGCCTGTCACTAAGTCCTGAATATATTCTTCTATTTTCTACTGAAAGCTTTCTGGTTTTGTATATGGTATGAGGTAGAAATTTAGTCCCTTTTTCCCATATAAATAACCAGCTATTCCAGCACCATTAGTTGAAGAACTTTCCTTTCTGTTCTGAATTGCTGTGATGCCTTTGAGAAAATTAGTTGACTAACTGAGTCTGCTTCTAAGCATTATGTTCTGTTCCACTGATCAATTTGTCCATCTTTATGCTAATACCAAACTCTTTATCAACACAGTTTAAAAATGAGTCTTGAGGAGTTCCTGTTGTGACTCAACAATGAAGACGTGGGTTCGATCCCTGGCCCCACCCAGGGATCTGGGGGTGTAAGTCACAGACTCAGCTCAAACCTAGTGTTGCTGTTGCTGTGGCTATGGGCTGGCGGCTGCAGCTCTGATTTGACCCCTAGCCTGGGAACTTCCATATGCCACGGGTGAGGTCCTAAAAAGACCAAAAAAAAGGAAAATGGGTTTTGAATTCAAATAATCTAAATCGTCCAATTTTGCGCTCCTTTTTAAATTGCTTTTTAGATGCTATGTTCTACATTTCTATATAAATACTAATTTCTGCAGAAGATCTGAAATTTCTATTGCAATCGTGTTGAATTTATTGGTCAATCTGAAAAAAAATTAACATCTTAACAACATTAAATCTTCCTTCCATAAACACTCACTAATTTTTTTCTTTTTAAATTACTCTCAGCAATGTTTCAGAGTTTTCATTGTAGAGGTTTTGTACATGTTCTGTTCAGTTTAATCCTCAGTAATTTTGCTGGTTTGTTTTTGATGCTCCGCAAAGAGGTTTTTAAGTTTCACCAAATATTTGTTGCTGGTATATCAATAATAAATTGATTTTTGTATGTTCATCTTGAATCCTGTAAGCTTGCTAAACTCACTTATTCGTTCTAGTAGTTGTCTGCTAAATGTCCTAGGAGTCTCCAGATAGTCTTAACCCTTGCAAGTAGATACAATTTTATATTTTATTGTTATATCTGCATGCAATAGGAATGGCAAGAAAGTACATCTTTGCTTTACTTCCAATCTTAGTGAGAAAGTATTCAATATCTCACTAGTAAGTATGATTTTTGCTTTTTTTTTGTCTTTTTAGGGACACACCTATGGCTCGAATCAGAGCTGCAGCTGCCAGCCTACACCACAGCCATAGCAAAGCAGGATCTGAGCTGCATCTGCCACCCACACCATAGCCCAGAACCCCAAGGCACTGAGCGAAGCCAGGGACTGAACCCGTGTCTCCATGGACCAAACCCGTGTCTCCGTCGACATTAGTCAGATTCATCACCACTGAGCCACAGTGGGAACTCCAGATTTTTGGGGTTTTTTTTAATAAATAGCCTTATCAGATTGAGAAATTTACCTTTTATTCCTGGACTGCTCAATTTTTTATCATGGATAGATGTTCATTTTTGTCAAATGCCTTTTCTCCTTGGGTATATTTTTCTTCTTAATTCTGTAAATGTAGTGGATTACACTGTTGGAATTTCAATGTTAAGTCAACCTTATATTTCTGGAATAAATGTTACTTGGTCATGATGGGTTATGCTTTTTTATGTATTGCTAGATTTGATTTGCTAAGATTTTGTTAAGGAATTGGAACCTATGTTGTATGAAATTTGCCCAGGAATTCTATGTCTTTCTTTCTCTTTTTAGAATGTCTATCAGATTTTTGGTATTATGATTTCATAAATGACTGTCATAAAAGGGATTCTGAAGCATTTCTTCCTCTACTTTCTAAAAGAAGTTGTGTCAGATTAGTTTGATTGCTTCCTTAAATGCTAAAATAATTCATCAGTGAAAATATGTAAGCCTGGAATTTTCCTGGAGGGAAGTTGTTTTAACTTCTTTAGCCCTACAATAACAGAGAATTTGGTATTTGTTTATTTGTGTGTTTGGGGAAGGGATTTATTTTAAAAATCTGTAATTTGTCTTTTTAGTCTTTTTTTTTTTTTTTTTTTGCATTTTAGGGCTGCGCCTGAGGCATATGGAAGTTCCCAGGCTAGGCGCCTGTTAAAAATGATTGTATTTTAGACTTAGGCTTAAGTCACAGGTTAAATGAAACCTATCATTAAAACTAATTTTACCTTTTTTTAACTGTTTTAATGTTGCCACCAAAAAAAGATGTAAAATTTCATATGTGAGTCACAGTATATTTCCTTTGGACAGCTCTGCTCTAAACAGTTAAAATGTGGCACAGAAGGGGAGTTCCCGCTATGGTGAAAAAGGATTGGCGGCTACTCTGTCACACCAGGATGCAGGTTCCATCCTAGTCTGGCACAGTGGATTAAAGGGTCCCGCATTGCCTCAGTTGCAGCTTAGGTCACAGCCTCGGCTGGGATCTGATCTCTGGCCCAGGAACTCCATAAAATGGATAATTAATTAAATAATTAATTAATTAAAACATGGCACAGAAAGAAAGCTCTTGGGTGTGTATATTAGTTTGCTAGGGTTGCCATAACGAAGTACACAGATCAAGGTGCTTAAACAACAGAACTTTATTTTTTCAGCGTTCTGGAGGCTGGGAGCCAAGATCAAAGTGGAGGCAGGACTGGTTCCTTCTGGGGCCTCTCTCCTTGTTTCTGGAATTCGGCCTCTGCTCACCAGTGCCAAATAGAAATGCAGGATCAGAGTTCGAAGTGAAGGATAAAAAGTTTTATTGCTTTGCCAGGCAAAGGGGGCCACAGCAGGAATATGCCTTAAAGACTTTGCCCCCCTTAGGAGAGATTTGGAGGTGGTTTTATAGTTTGGGTGTGAAAAATAGGGCCATCGTAAGGATCAGGGTTGCCTTGTTTTTCAAAGCGGTGTTTAGATGGTCCCAGGATTGGTTCTGATGATCCTTTTTTTAGAATGAAGAATGATCCATCAACATCTTCCATTTTTGGGGGGTTTCACAGTTTCGTGGAAGAACTCAAAGTTATTGTGATGTATATTCCTTGAGGAGGAACCAGGACCCAACCCCAAGGGTGCACTCTTGTCTCTTGACTATTCCTCCCTGGTCTCTACCCCACCTCCCTTCCCTGATGAGCAACCATCTGAACCTGTTTTTGGAATTCAGGGAAGGTCATGGAGGCTGAAGCCCATTCCCCAAAAAAACAAGAAATGGGGGACACAGAAAAGCTTGTGTGCCCTGAAGCCCCACAGGACCCACTCGGTTTCATCCTTGTCTTATAGATGGTTGTCTTCTGTGTCCTTTCATGGTCTTGCCTGTGTGTGTCCTGATCTCCTCTTCTTATAATGACGTATATAAGAAGGATCATAAGTATCTCATTTTAATTTAATTACCTCTTAAAGGCTCTATCTCCAAAGACAGTTACATTCTGAGGTGTTAGGGGTTAGGACAGCAACATAAGAATTTGGGGGGTTGGGAGGAACACGAGTTAGCCCATAGAGTGTGACACTGTCCAGGCTTGAAACTTGTGCTCAGCGTCTACTAAATGCAAGGTAGTCACCAAACACGTCCCCCTCGCTTTACCTGAGAGGTCTTGTCTTTAAAACAGGGATAATTTCATTCATTTCACCAATATTCCTTGAGTTCCTCCTATATAATGAAGACCGTGCTGGACATTTGAATACAACAAACTTGATCACAGTTTGAGCACACCAGACCCAAGGGTTCTGATGGAGGAACAAGAAGACAGTTAAGGAGACGGGAACTCAGGAGCATCCTGTGGTTAGAATAAGCAGAGAGGGCTGGGAGAGCACCAGAGAAGTCTGACTCCAACTGAGCACTGAGAGAAGCAACCCCCAACCCCCGACATGATATTTCCATTGAGAGCTGAAAGACGAGAAGCCAGGTGGGAATGGGATGGAAGTGTATACTCTTTTGCAAAGACTCAGAGATGAGACACAGCTGACCCATCTATAGAAAGTTGGGGAGGTCCAGCTAGAGCCAGAACAGAAAGCTTATGTTGAGGAATTTGGGCTTTATCCCAGGTACAATGGGAAGCCACTGATGATTCTAGGTAGAGGAGTGACACAAGCTTATTTATGAGCTCCCTCTGGGTGGAGAATGGACCGGAGAAGTCATGTATAAACTAGGGGCCAGCTAGAGGTCACTGCAAAGAGCCAGGTGAGCAAGGGCGGAGGAATGCAGAGAAGTGGATGCACTCAATCTCCTTTCAATAAGTGCTTACTGAGAAACTCATTCGCCAGGTACTCTCTATGCCCCACAGATTCTGCAGAGAACAAGACAGACAAGGTTCCTACTTTCAAAGTTCACAATTTAGTGGCATCTACAGACATCATCCAGATAACCTCACAAATGCCGTGAAAGAAATATAAAGGGTGATACGGCCTATTGAACAAGTAATCTTACCAGAATTCGAAATCAAGTTAAGAGTGTGCTGAAATCCATAAATGAAGGAGTCAGTTTTACCGAAGTAGGTGAGGGAATGGCAAGTGTCAAGCCCCGAGGCCGAAGACACCATGGAGAACTCTCATAATGGAAAGCCCAATACGGGTAGAGGACAGGTGGGAGAGAGACTCAGTGGCACCTGGGGCCTGATTACAGGTGAGAGCAAGAGAGAAGAGTGGCCAAGGATGACATCACATTTCCAGCTTGGGCCCCTAGGAAGCTGACGGTTCCATGTACTGGGAGGGAAGACGCAGGAAAAGGTTGGGAGGGAGAGGGAGCAGGTTGGGGTTAGCTGGGGATGAGGTGACTTGAGGTGACTACGAGACATCAGCTAGAGTCAAGTCACTAGACTGCCGTAAAAATTAATTAAACCCATGTGCAATTGAGTGTGCTGCTCTCAATAAAATGGGAGCAACAAGTATTGTTCTTCATATTATGAGTTTGGATATGATAGCTCATGATTTGCACTAAATCTCCAGTATGATGCAATTTGTCATCCAAAGCGGGATACTTTTGAGAGTCAAAGGGGACAGACACTCTTCCTGATTACACCTGGACTCTCCCTGGGCAGACGGGGATGTCTGGTCACTCCAAGTCTAACTCAAGTGCTCCTAGGGAAAGGGGGCCCCTCAACCTGCAGAGGAACAACAGGGGCTCCCCCATGAGCACCCGCCACCCACCCTCAAAGCCCCGGGGGGGCTCAGACCAGGCTCCATGGAAGGAAGAAGGACCAGTTCTTGCTTGTCTTCCAGTTGCACCCGCTGGCCTTGTTCCTCCTACAATAGCCACTTGGAAGTGGATTTTTTTTAAATAGTTAGCAAAGAGAAGACAGATGCAGGCATGCGGTAAGACAGCACCACAGGGGCCAGGTGACATCCTGCACAAACTCTGTCTGCCTGCACCAAGGGCAGAGGGACTGCTCTGTTCTTCCAGGATCTGAGCTGTTCAGCCAGGGACCAAAGAGACACACAGGCACGTTTGCTGTGTGTTGCATGAGACTTTTGTCTTTCCTGTTGGGTCAAATGACAGCTGTACTGGCTGACACTAGGATTCAGTTTCCTACCCACAACGTCCACGTGCAAATATTACATATTTTTCCCAGTTCTAAGCCAGAGAACCACAGTTTTATCTAAAGAGAGAGAAACTATAACCCCTCATAAAACATAACAAAAATCAAAAACTTCAGAACTATTTTAAATTCTTTTTTCAATCATTTAATTTATTTGAACTAAAACAGAAAACAATTCACCCACTTCCCCCACTCACCCCCACTCCACTGCCTCTGGCAACAACCAGCATCTTTTCTGTATCTAAGAGCTTTCTATTGATTGACTGATTGATTGATTAGATTCTACCTACAAGAGGGATCTTACAGTATTTGTGTTTCTCTGACATTTCACTTAACATAATGCCCTTGGGGTCCATCCATGTAGTTGCAAATGACAAGGTTTCATTCTTTCTAATGGCTGAATAGTATTCCATTGTATGTATTTACCACAATTTCTTTATCCATCCGTCCATCAATGGACACTTAGGTTGTTTCAGTGGGCACTTAGGTTGTTCCCACACCAGAGCTACTGTCACTAAAGGTACAAGGAACGTAGGGGTTGCAGATATCTTTACAAGTTAGTGTTTTCATTGTCTTCGGATAAGTACTCAGAAGTAGAATTTCGGCAGGGTTTGGTAGTTTGATTTTTTTTAATTTCTACTATTTTGAGGAACTTCCATATCAACTTCCATAGTGGCTACACCAATTTACATGCCCACTACCAGGCACAAGTGTTCTCTTTTCTCTCCATCAAGCCAGTACTTGTTATTGCTAGTCTTTCTGAGAGCAACCATTCTAACAGGTATGGGGCGCGGGGGAATACCATAAAATTCTATTTACTATTTCTCGTGAGTACCAAAAAGCTACCTGTTTGGGTTTTTTTTAGTTTTCTCAAAAACATAGATGTAGACCAAAACAGAAACAAATAATCAAAAAGCGGCTTTAACCTCAGCCCTCAGGCATAACTACTAATAATGCTTTTTTCTAGGCATAATTTAAGTAAATTGGGGTCATACTGTATAATAAGTTTTACCCTTTATGCTTGACATTTTTCGTGAGCACTTCTTCAAGTCATTAGGTGTCTCTCCATAGTCTCAATTTTGAGGGTTGCATTATTCCATTTTCATGGATGTGCTAACATATATCTAACCAATCTGCTTTCCAAATATATTGTTTCTAATTTCCCACTCTTACCTACAATGCCATAACAAATAATTTTGACTATATTACAGTTATATTATTTACTTCTCTGATATTTCTTTAGCATAAATTCTGAGATTTAGAATTAATTGGTCCAAGAACATGTACCTTTTAAGATGTTTCCTATCTCGACAAGTTCGGGAAGTTTAGATTCCTCCCCAGAGCAGAAAATTTCATGTTTTTCCCCACATCCTGTAAGAAACAACTATTGCATTCTTTTTTGTATTTGCCAATTTGATGGGCAAAAATGGTTTCTTCTTGTTTAACTCAGATTCTTTCAACTACTTCAATAATTATTTAAAATACTTTTTTTTTAATTATTTATAAATGAATGAGGCCTAGCACCCTGCCATCTGGATGGTTGGAAATGCTCTCAAAGCCCTCCGGAGTTGTGATTCTACGTGACAAGCCTGCCACTACTGTTCCATAGAGCTTTTCTACCATATCTCAATTGGCTTATGTCCCTTTCATAGATGTAACCCTTGACGACTGGCAAATCTATATTAGTTTCCGAGGGCTGCCATAACTTACCACAAACTGGTGACTTAATGGAAATTTCTTCTCTCATTGTTTTGGAGGCCGGAAGTCTGAAATCAAGATGCTGCCAGGTTGGAGCTCCCATTGTGGCTCAGTGGAAATGAATCTGACTAGTATCCGTGACGACTCAGATCCGATCCCTGGCCTCACCCAGCAGGTTAAGAATCCAGTGTTGCCCTGAGCTGTGGTGTAGGTTGCAGACAGAGAGGCCAAGAGTATTGATGAAAGGAAGGAAGGAAGGAAGGGAGGGAGGGAGGGAGGAAGAAAGAAAGGGAGGGACGGAAAGAGAGAGAGAGAGAGAGAGAAAGAAAGAAAGAAAGAAAGAAAGAAAAAGAGAAAGAGAAAGAAAGAGAGAAAGAGAGGAAGGAAGGAAGGAAGGAGGGAAGGGAGGGAAAAATGTGTCTCTGCTTCATAACTGTTACCATCTCTGTTTTCAGGATTGTTATAACACTTGGCAAAGCTTCATCAAGTTTTTTCATATTTGGGTTCCGAGATTTGTGAAAATTTTCCACGGATTAGCTTCTGGCTTTGTATATCGCAAACTTAAGTTTCTCCTTCACTCATTGGACACCACAGGACACATTCATGTCATGACACAATCTCTGGTCCCAAACCTTCATGTCACAACACGTCACATGTCACATGTGAGTCGGTACAGTAGGTGGTACAAGTTTTCCTGGAGGCGATTGCTACACCGGAATGACTGGCCATTACTCAACTATCCCTACGAGAGACTGCGAGTCACAGAAGTTTAAACCCAATTTAAGTGTAGTCCCTGCTCCCTCTTAGCCTGATCTCCCAGAGCTGCTCTGAGAGTGAGAAAAGAGGAACGGCTAGTTCAGAAGTCAGAGAAAAAAAGACAGTAGCTTTAATCTATCTCAGTTAAAATACCTTATTTCTGCAAATTTTATAGAAACACGTGACCCTGGGAATACATCACTAGGGCCCCGAGCAAGGACCCTGAGGCTGAAACTTTGGTAGGTACACAGTAAAGCTGCTGCTCGGGGAATGGGTCACAGCCCAGATAGATACCTTTGGGAGGGTAATTTTGGGCAAGCAGCTAGGACCAGGCTGTGCGTGGAGGGCTTTGAAAGTCAAGGGCTGGAAGTTAGCCTTTAACTCCAGGCAGAGGAGAGCTCCAGAAGCTTTTCTTTTATAAAAAGAACAGCATTGCTTTGTTTTAGGGGGATAACACTGCCAGTGGCAGAAAGGATTATCTGGCGTTTTTCTGTTTGTTTTAGTTTCTTCCTTTAACTCACAGCATTTCTTAGGGACCCCCCCACACACACCGCGGGGGCAAAAAAAAAAAAAAATAGACAATTTTTTTATTTGTGTCTTTACATTGAGAAAACCAGGTGAAAGATATTGAAGATCATTTTGAAAAAAGACCCCACCTAATTCCACCACCCTGACATAACCAAGCCAAGACAGTGGTGAAAAGTAGAGACCATTCAGCAAAATTCCTGAATTAAAAAAAAAAAAATGTGGCTTCACCACTTCCTAACTCTTGGACCTTAGACCCTCAGTTTCCTCATTTGTAAATGAAAAAAATAATAATATTAAAGCCTAAGTGTAGAGTCATTGTGAGGATTAAATGAAATAACGCGGTTCAAACACACAGGACAGTTTCCGAGTCAATCAATGTTAACTGTAGTTATTATTATTATGATTGGTCCCCTCCCCAAAGCAGATATATTTCATTGAATCCCCACCTCTCTAAGGTCTCTCCCTTGATTCCTCATCATCACATGTCATCAAAATATTCAGAATCAGGCCAAACATTTAATTTGATGAAGTAGGTTCGATGTTCTACAGCCCATTTTCTAAGAGGAGGACTTGCAGGGGGAGTTGTCAGGTGTCAGGAGATAAGTCACCATACAGAAGGGACAGAGAGAGAAAAGTAAGCCAAGACAGACTGTGCTAGTCAGGACTCTTCAGGTTTCTGGAGATAAAAGCCCAACTCAAACAAAGTTAAGAACAAAGAGATAACTTTGGCTCCCTTTACCTAAGAGAAATGGGGAAAGTGGACTTCAGGCACATCTGGATCTAGGAGCTCAGAGGATGTTGTCAAGTATCTCTACTTTTCTATCAGCATCGTTGCCTCTGAGTGTCCTCTTATTTTTTCCTCTAGCTATTGTGATATAAAGGAAGATGGGAATGTTCCCCCAAAACTCCAGGCTTACATCATTCCTACTTAGCAAACCCAGAGGAAAGAGGAAGGCTCCATACATCAAAACTGAGGAAAGGGCTCCAGCCAGCTTGGATGGCCAGGGATGGTCAGACTCTGTCTGTGGAAACTCCACCACGGCCCCAAGGAGGGAGGGACAGGTGACATTCTCAGCAGCAGAGATGCAGGGATGCAAAACAGATAGAGGTGATAGACACCACTTCACAAGGGTTATCAAGGCGAAGGTCAACCCAGAGGTCTTCACCCACCTCCCGACACCACCATTTCCATTTCAAGGTTCACATCCCATCCATGTCCCAAGCCGCATGCAGGCTTCTGGCAGGCCTCAGACCGTGGGAGTTTGTCACCCAACCACACTCCAAGGCAGGCTGCCACCTGCTTCCTACAAGAGGCGACATGGCTCCATGGCCTGGGCTGCGGCTGCAGGCACGGAGTCAGGCACTGGGCGTTCTTGGGCTGGGGAGGTTGCTGAGTCAAAGGGCCCCAGGCTGAGGCTCGGGCTGCTCGGTCTTGCTCTGCCCTGCTCCTGTCACCTGGGCTGAGGGGCGGATCACGGGCAGTGCAGGGCTGCTGTGTGCCGCCACTAACTGGAGATGGCGAAACAACGTTCCGGGGAAATTCAGGTGCCAAATGCCTCTCCTAGAGGTGCGTTTAACGTGCCTGGCAGTTGAGCAACACCAGTAGCAGCCACCCCTGGGGACTTTCCCAGCAAGGCCGCCCTGGTTCGACTCCCCCCACCGGAGGGAGAATCCCAGCCTGCACACCCAGGGCTGCCTCCGCTGCTCCGCAGACTCAGGCAACTTTCTGTCCCACTCTGAGCCTCAACTTCCTTATTCACAAAATGGAAATTATAATTTTTTTCTAGAGTAAAAGATCACAAATATTTGGGTTTCTCTTAAGTCAGTTTTGTTAAATTAATTTGACCAGATTCTTTCCAAATGACTTCCACTACCTCAGTACAAAATTATTCGCATGTTCTCTTGTTACTGGTGTTGTCTGTCTGCTGTACAGGTAGGTAGCCAGGCTCTTTTTTCATTTCTCGCTTTTTTCAAAGTCAGCTTTTGATAGGTTGATTCTCCCTAATGTTTCCTATATTATTAAATTTTGCTCGTATTTTATTATTTCCCTCCTCTGTCACTAAACATTTTTGGGGTTATTTTGGTGGGGATGTTGTTGTTGTTGCTGTTTTTAGGGCCGGACCTGTGGCATATGGAAGTGCCCGGGCTAGGGATCAAATCGGAACTGCAGCTTCAGGCCTAGGCCAGAGCCACAGCAACACCAGATCTGAGCTTTGTCTGAGACCTATACCACAGCTCACGGCAACGCTAGATCCTTAACCCGCTGAGCAAGGCCAAGGATGGAACCTGCATCTTCATGGATACTAGTCAGGTTCTTAACCTGCTGAGCCATAATGGAATCTCCTAGGCTTAACCTATTATTCTTTCCCTATCTTCTTATATTCACTATAATATTCAAGGCTAAAAATATCACTCCAAGTATTGCTTTTGGTACTTTGTTCAGATTCTGATGTGCAGAATTTTTATTATTATTCAGTAGTAAAGCTTAATTATGTTACATACTTGACAGTTTCGCATTTGAGCCATGAGTTATTTAGGGGTGTTTGTTTCCCTAATTTCAACAATACACATACTTTTTTTTTTTTGTCTTTTTGCCTTATGTAGGGCCGCACCCGCGGCAAATGGAGGTTCCCAGGCTAGGGGTCTAACAGGAGCTGTGGCTGCCGGCCTCCGCCACAGCCACAGCAACGCGGGATCCGAGCCACTTCTGCAACCTTCACGGCAACGCCAGATCCTTAACCCACTGAGCAAGGCCAGGGATCGAACCCGCAACCTCATGGTTCCCAGTCGGATTCATTAACCACTGAGCCATGACGGGAACTCCTACACATACTTTTCTTTAAGCTACCTACATCACTTAGTATCACTGCAACCCAGTGCAACACACATTGTTCCAAGTGTGGCTACCAGAACAATCACCAGCAGCAGCACCTGGAAAATTGTTGGAAATGCACGCTTTTGGCCCAGTCCCAGATGTATTAATTACATCAGAAACTCAGGCAGGGATGGGGGGTGGGGGCAGCAATCTGTGCTTTAATGAATCCTACCAGTGATTCTGACACACGTCCCAGTTTGAGACCCAGCTGTGTGAACTTGGGTCCCTCTGGTCCTGACATTTATTAAGCACCTACTACATGCCAGCTCCATGTAAACTCCACCACTCCCAGTCACTTCCCATAAGGATGAACGGCTCTCATGCCCAGCTGAACATAAGAATCATTTGGTGACCTTTTAAAATATGGAAAGCAAAAGTATTTATTTAAAAATATGACATTTACCGTAAAGCCGTAAATCGCTTGGTGACCAAGGAGGCTATCTTTAGGCCCAAAATGCATGCTAAGTAAGTCAAAAGAGAAAAGATATTGGAGGTCAATATATCGTGGCTAGTGCAGATGCATACTGAGTGAATTTAGCTAAGCTGCAACTACATTTCCCAGAATTCCCCTCCCTGCATATTTATCTTGAGCCCCAAGAGGTATTCGGGTTTTGAGGGGTTTCTTTGGTTTGTTTTTTTGACCACGCATGTGGAAGTTCCCAGGCCCAGGATCGAATCTATGCCATAGCAGCAACCCACGCTGCTGCGATGACAACTCTGGATCCTTAACCTGTTGAGCCACAAAACTCCCCAAAAGGCGTTTTTCATGAGATTTGGAAGGCAGGAGGGACGCAGTTAGCAGCCAGATTCAGAATGTCAGCACAGGTGCTGCTCCCACCCCCCAGTGCTGTCAGGGTCCGTGCTGGTCGTTGCCGGTCTGCAGGCTCACCCGGGTGACGTGGGGGCAGCACCTGGACAGCAGCCCCCCTGCCTCCCCGCCTCTTGCGCCGGGAGCAGGCTGAGCTCTGGGACTCAAGACGTCAGCTTCCCTAGCAGGGCATTCGTATCATCGACGTTGAGGACTCTGAGCGGTGGAGAGACGGGCATGGATTCAGAAGTCCATGGTGTTCCAGCTCGGATTCTGTCTGTCCTTGTCCTCTCTCTCTAAAGTCTGTCTTTCCTTCTCCATTGCTGGCCCTGTTGGCTTCAAGCCCGAACACAGACAACCTCTCAGAGACTATTTAACCAGCTCCCACCAAGGCGTGGGACCAAATCTTCAAAATGAAGCCCCTGTTTGACACAGAAACCAAACTATGGTTACCAGAGCAGAAAGGGGAGCGGGGGAATAAATTGGGAGTTTGGGGTTAGCAGATACAAACTGCTATGTATAAAACAGATAAACAACAACATCTTACTGTGTCGCACAGGGAACTATATTCAATACCTTATAATAAACTATAATGAAAATGAATATGAAAAAGATGATATAAATATATGTGTATATATAATAGAATCACTTTGCTGTACACCAGGAACTAACACAACACTGTAAATCAACCATACTTCAATTAAAAATAAAAATAAAGCAGTTCCCGTTGTGGCTCAGCAGGTTAAGAACCTGACTCGTATCCATGAGGATGTGGGTTTGACCCCTGGCCTTGCTCAGTGGGTTAAGGATCCGGTGTTGCCATGAGCTGCGGTTGCAGGTCACAGATTCAGCACAGACCTGATCATTTCTGTGGCTGTGGTGTAGGCCAGCAGCTGCAGCTCTGATTCGATCCCTAGCCCGCATGCCATGGGGATGCGGTCCTAAAAAGAAAAAATAAAGTAAAAATAAGCCCACATTTTATTTCACTCTTTGTGGTTTTGCTTCGCTTCTTGAAGCTTGACTGACAGAGATGTTTTCTTTCAGCGTTCTCATTTAACTCTCACAACAACTCTATTAGGAAGATTCGTATCATTTTCGATACGATCAAAGTGGGGATCAGAGAGGCTCAGACATTTGTGAGAGATTCCACAGCCAGGGACGGAGGAGGGGGGACTCGAACCCTGGCCTCTCAAATTCCAAAGTGCTCTTCACCATCATTTCTCCTTAAGAAGAAAACTGGTCCCCAGGAGACTGGCAACACTGAGCTCTCACCTGCGTCTATACTAAAATCCTGCCCCGTGCCCCCTCAGCCCCCGCCATTGCTTCAGGGTCAAGGTCTTCCTTGGTTAAGGGCCTAAAGTCTGGATGGAAAGCGGTCACTTCTTCCCTTCCCTTTTGCCCTGTCCAGCTCTAGCCAGAGTTGCCTGCAGGTTAATTACACTGTTTATCATAAATCAATAGAAGGAGGGAAAATGCTTTCTCGAAAGATTCTAAACAGAACTCAAGGCCCAGGAGAGAACCTCCCTTGAAACTGTTCTGCTTTCATGTAAAAGAAGACACGTGTCGACAAGAGAGGTGCTGCTGCTGCAGGAACAGGTCCTGGTTTCAAGGGGCGAAGCCTCGCCCACCAGACGGAAGCAGAAAGGCAGGCAGGACCGGAGGCAGAAATGGAAAGAGATCAAGATGGAGAAAATCACAGAGAGGGACCCAACAAAAACAGCAAAGATTCGTGGCGAAGAGACAGAAAGGGGGAGCAAGGAAATGAGGCGTAAAAAGAGAAAACAGAGACAGAGTCAGAGACAGAAAACCCAGGAAGTAAATCGAATGGAATGTGAGAGGCCACAATAGAGGAAATAATAAAAGATGGAGGAAAGGACCCAGTGAGAATAGAAGAAAAAGAGTGAGAGAGACAGAGAGGCAAAGAGAGAGACAGAGACAGGAGGGAAAAGGAGAGAAATGCCTGTCAATTTTCTACCCGCTGAGCTCACTCCTGGCCCCAGGTTCTTCGGGGGAGGCTAGGGTGGGACCCATGGCGGCCGGGGGGAAGGGAGATGCCTTGGGGCTCTGGGCTTGGCACGCTGGACACAGGCCACACTTGACACACCAGCGAAAGACAGACATCCACCTCTGAGTCAGCGCCTTTCTTCACAGCCTCGCCTGCCCCACCTCTCGGGTTAATTTTCCAGGGATAATTACAGAAAGCCTGCCCGACTGGGGATTTATGAGCCTGGAGAGAGCCCCGCTGCCGGATGGGGAGGGCAGACCCAGGCGGGAGGATGGTCACAGCCACCCACTGAGCTGGGCACTGGAAGCTTCTGCCCTGGAATGGGCCCTCAGTCACCCATAGGCAAGCCGTGTCTGAGGCCAGAAGAGATGAGATCTCGGAGATCTGTCCAAACAGAAGCCTGGGCCACAGAGCCAGCTCCTCCATCATTAAAATGCTTTACCCTCCACCAATCCCTGCCTCTACCAACCCCTCCATCTTTCCACTAAAGGCTTCACCATCTGCCATCTTTCCGTCCCTTTGACAATTCTTCTCCCCACCTGCCAGTACCTGACATCTCTACTTACACACCTACTTCATTCAGCCAGCTGTTGAACCTTCTATTCATCAAAAGCTCCATAATTCGGGCTACTCCTCATCTGTCCATCAACCCCTCCACCCAACTGCCAACCCCTCTTCCATCCACTCACCCGCCCCCCATCAACGAATGTTCTCACCTCTCTACCAATTCCTTCAACCTCCACAAAGCCTTCAATCACCATTTCTCCTACCCATGTTCCAACCTTTCAACCATGATTCAGCCTATGTATGTGCCAACTCCTTCCCCAATTAATATTCCCTCCACCTAGGCACCACTCTCCGTTTATCTTCCCAACTCCTCCATCCATCCATCCACCCAACTCCTCCGTCCATCCACCTAACAATTCCTTCACCCATCTTCCCACTTCTCTGTACATTTGCCAACCCTTCACACTTCCTCCACCTCCCTACCTACTAACCCATTTATCCCTTTCCAAATCCTCCATCCATCAACCAAAAATCTCCAACCCACCCTTATCTATCCCCCGACCCACACATCAACTCTCTCATTCACTGGCCACCCATTCCTCCATCTACACGTATAACTCCTGTCTGTCAGCCATTACTTACCCCCATCCATCCACCCACCCATCCATCCATCCATCCATCCATCCAGCAACATTTCCATTAGTGTGTCAACCTCTTGCTACAATGCTTAGTCCTTTACCTACCCAGCCCTCAATACTTCGACTGCCTTTCAGTGTATGCTACAACTTCACAAAGGCCCAGCCCTCAGGGTGTTTCAGGGAAAAGAAACCGGATTAGTAGACCATACTAATGGTCTACTAATCTCGGTTTGGCACATACTGACATTGAGTCCAGTGAGATGCCCAGTCACCTCCCTGGAAGGGGTGGTCCTCAAGGCCACCAAGGAAGCTGGACAGGGTAGAAAGGGGAGAGGGGGAAAGGGCCTCTTACTCTGTTAAGGACGCTGGTAAAGTTAATTACAGCCATCTCCGCACCCTCCCAGCTAACTGGACAGTACAAAGGAAGCTTCGCCCCGCTGATTTCTGCCCCGGCCTGTCCTGCTGGCCCTGATGGGGCACATCCTGGCCACAGTCCCCTCCTCCACCTGAGCCCTGGGGTTCTGAACTAGCTCCAAAGACTCTGAGCAGGCAAATCCATGCTGGACCAAGGCCTGGGGTTGCAGATGACCCCAGCACTGCAGTGACCCAGCCAGGCCTATATGGTCCCATCCACTGTCTTAAATACAAACACACTTCTTGACGCAGGCTAGATAGACTGCAGGTAACACAGAGAGGGGGTTACGCCATCAAAATTATTTTTTTTTTTTTTTTTTT
>PVHT021183543.1:14704326-14906127 GCA_004024745.2 Catagonus wagneri | reverse complement strand
TAGGGGTCTAATCGGAGCTGTGGCCACTGGCCTGCGCCGTAGCCACAGCAACGCAGGATCCGAGCCGCGTCTGCAACCTACACCACAGCTCACGGCAACGCCGGATCGTTAACCCACTGAGCAAGGGCAGGGATCGAACCCGCAACCTCATGGTTCCTAGTCGGATTCGTTAGCCACTGCGCCACGACGGGAACTCCTACGCCATCAAAATTAGATGTAGGCTATGGAATCGGGAAGACCTGCCTTTGTATCCTTCCAGTTACACTCCTTGGCTGTGTGACCTTCGCAGATCACTAAACCTCTCTGAGCCACCGTGTCCTCATTATAAAATGAGGGTCAGAAAGTTCCTGCCCATGGCATAAGATATGACGAAATACACGTACATGTCAGGATGGGACCTGACATATATTAGGCCCCAGCCAAAGATCAGGTTGCCTGCCCCTTATATGGACTGGCCCTGGGGACTGAGGCCTGGGCCTCTGGGTCCAAAAGGGAAAACAAGACACATGTCCACTCCCGTCTCAGGCCACCAGATCCACAAGCTAAAGGCTTCCCCCTAGAGTTCTCAGTATTGGTGTTTCCAGTGAAAAACCTCTGTTTTCAGGGAAACTTAAATGCCCGGAAAATTTTGCAGTGGGGTCAAACGTGGCCAGAGGCAGAAACAAATTTCCTTTGAAACCTGGCCCTTCCTTTTGGCCCATGTTGGCCCCTCACCGAAATGCACCAAGCAGATAGGTCGGCGTGTGTGTTTCTGTGACTGGGGTGTCTAAAGTGGAGTTCAGCGAGTGATCCATCTAATTGCTTTTGATATCTAGAAAAGCTAATTAAGGTAATAATACTTGGCACTTGTATAATAATAATAAAAATAATGACCCTTTATATGTAAGGAGCGTCTTTAATCCAAGGATCACAAAGGCTTTACAAACATTAATTAATCCTCACAACTCACCTGTGAGGTGGGTGTAATTAGCCCATTTGATGGCTGGATGCACTGAGGCACGGATGGGGAAAGGATGCAGCAGAAATCTGTATCTACTGCCAAGGCAGGGATGGCTCTGAAGATTCTGGAAGCCATGCTCAGAGCTCCCCAAGATCTCTGGTAGGATCTTTCTTCCTGCCTTTGGACTATTGGACAATCCCCCACCAGCCAAAGCTTCCTCTTGACCAACCACAGAGAAAAACAGAACGCCAGGCCGGCCTTGTGGCTGCTAGCTCGTCCCTTTCCCTCTCTGAGCCTTTGTTTCCTTTCCCCACCAGCCAAGAGGACTGGGCTCTGTGTTGCCTCACAGCACTGATGTCCAGCTGCTGGCTTGTCTTCCTGTTTCTGGCTCCACTGGCAAGTGTCCCAGGCCTTGAAGCCACCAACAAAGACCTAGGTTCAGATAACATCCCTTAGCAACTGGGTTGCCAGATTTAGCTTGAAAAGCACAAGGCGCCCAACTAGATCAGAATTTCAGAAAAATACCAAATCATGGGTTAATAGAAGTCTGTCCTGTACTTATACTAACACATGATTGGTCATTTACCTGAAACGCAAATGTAACTGGGCGTCGTGGATTTTCTCTGGCAATCCTGCTTATGAGCCACTCTGTGCCAGGCTCAGGATGGATGTGCTCACATTACTGAGCTCAAGCAGTCCTTAGCGTAGCTCTGGAAGGCAGGCACCACTGGTCCCTGGAGCCTCCGCTGACAGCCCCAGCGATTCCCTAGTGCCCAGAAAACAAACTCCAAACCCCTGATGGAATCCCTTCCCGGCCCTGCAAATCCAGCCCCCCAAACCTCTCTAGCTTGACGCGAGCCCCGCACGTGCACTTCTAGACCGGATATAATTAGCAGGTCCCTGCGCCCAGCATCCCACCTGGCCACTCTCTGGTTCTCAGCCTTTACCTCTGCAGCTTCCTCCACCTGACATGCCATTCCTCTATCTTCTAGAAAATGTCTACGCATCTGCAGGACTCCACCCAAGGTCACCTCCTCAGAGAAGCCTCCCTTTACCAAGGAGTCCCTCTGCTGTGTTAATGGCCCCCACTGTCGTGTGTGTGTGTGTGTGTGTGTGTGTGTGTGTGTGTGTGTGTGTGTGTGTGTTATCTGCCCCTCCGTTCACACCACCCACCCCATCACCAGCACACCCCATGCTATTTCTTGGTCCTAGACCTTGGCGTACCCTATCCCCTCTGCCTGGAATTCCAACAAACTTACCCTCCAAGTCGTTCATTCAGTGAACTACTCTTCATTAAACACTTACTATGTGTCAGGTTTATAATTTCCACCCTCAGCAAACTGTCTAGTATAGAGGTCAGCAAACTTTTTCTATAAAGGATCAGAGAGTAAATATTTCAGACTTTGTGGCCCACAGAGTCTACATCACAACTACTCAGCTCTGCCTCTGCAGCGGGAAAGCAGCCATGGAAAATCCATAACCGAACGGCCGTGGCTGTGTTCCAATAAAACTTTATTTACAAAAACAGGCAGCGGGCCGCATCTGGGCCACAGGCACTAATCTGCCAACTCCTGGTCTCCTGTTAGAAGTGGATATTGAAGAAATATCACACAAATGCCTAGTAGCTAGAATTAACTCTCTTAAATGCCGTGAAGGCAAAGATTCTGCTCAGACTCCTTCCCGGTGAGGCCCTCGTGTCAGCGGCGCTTGGGCTCTGCTCCCCCAGCCCCTGGGTAGAGAGGACACATCAGCGGGCGTTCTGGGCAGAGACACACACACCCCCTTTCCAACCCAGAGGCTTTACACTCACCGTTGACATTGCACCTCATACTGCGGTCCCTCTCACTGGCACTAGACACCCCAGGGCTGCCGTGGCTCCCTCCGGCAGCCAGGTCCAGGCCCCCTCCCCAGCAGAAGGGAGCCTCTGCTCCCCGCTCCCCCATAAAGATGCTGCTATTGCCACTCCATCCAGCTGCCCGACTCTGATTAACAACCGGGGCCGGGCAGGCCTGGGGGCATTATTTAGTAGCGAGTACCCCTGCTCGTATATTTGCGTGAGAGGGATTACCTTTATTGGACAGGCAGAAACACAGAACCTTCTTCAGAGACCCCAGGGCCACAGGAAGTGCCAGCTGTTTCTAACATCCTAGCCTTTCATCCCCTCCCTCGGTTGCTTCATCCCGCTGGGCTGCAGGATGGTTTCTCAGGACACACACACACACACACACACACACACACACACACTCATTGAGATTCTGTCCTTTGTGCATCATACACATGCATTCGGCACACAAAGGCTCTCCCATCCACTTTAGGCAGATGGCGTGTGCAAGAACACGCCTGGGCACACACAAATCCCTGTTCCACACCTATGCCGAGAGCACGCGTGTCCAGACAAACTTGAGCACAGACACAGACACACTAGAGACACACGATTGCTGATTTCCTGCCTCACACTTACACAGACACACAGGCATAGACTTGTCCACGTGCACACACACCTATGCGCACTATTCACATGTACGCAGGCACGCTCTAGCTTGTGTGCACACATACTCTACACAGGTGTGTGCACGCGCACGCCTTACACCTGTGCATGCGCACATTCACTCTGCTCCTCCATACTGTGAAATCCAGCCCCACCATGTGTCTTGCAGAAGGAACTGGCCATGAAAATCCAGCTTTGGCATCTCCGAGCTGCCAGCTCAGTCTAGATCCCTGCTGCCAGCCTTAGTCTAAGCAGGCCCCGGGAAGCTGCCTTTTCCCTGGCTGCCAAATTCCACTCACCTCTGACCTCTAGTTTGACAGAAGCTGCCCCCGCTTCCCGAGCGGCCTGTGTCCCCGCTGCTGCAGCCGGCGTGTGGTGCAAGGAGATAAAGCGGGGCCTGGGGTCCACGCCACTGCAGTCAAGGCAGCTTCCTTGGCCTCCCCTGGGGGTCAGGGCCTGGCACGCTGGGGCCTCCAGGGAGGGAACCTTGGGCTGAGCCCAAGGGCGGAATGTCCCGTTATCTGAAGGACTCTGACAGCTTTCCTGCTTTGCTTCCCAATACAACCAGTGGCCTTGAGGGAGTCACCACCCCAGCCAACAGCCCCCTGCTCCCTTAACTCTTTCTGAGCCATCTCCCTCCAGCCTCTGCCGCCTTCCTGCTGGGGGCCCGTGGCACAGAGAGCAGTGACAGAAGCCAGGATTCAGATGTCAGTAAGCCAACTCCTGGCCTCTCTGTTGAAGCTGGCGGCAGAATCTGGGCCCCCCAGCAGTGTCCGCACATCCATTCATTCACTCATTGAAAGCACACTGCCGAGGATGGTGCCGGGGACTCCAGGGTGAACAGATGCAAGTCGCTGGTCTCGCCGTGGGGATTAAAACCAGAGCGCGTGCGAACCCGCACACAGCGCTGCTGTAGTCAGGAGCGCCTCACAGAGGACGTACGTTGGCCTCCAGCCCAGAAGGCCAAAGAGGAGCATATGCGAAAGCGCAGGCTAGACAAAGCCAACAGCAAGTGAGTGCAGAGGGCAAAGAGGCTCGGTCTGAGGCACTAGAAATGTTGGTTGGCTGGAGGAAGGGAGGAAGAAAAGTGGAGCCAGTGGAGTCTTTCAAGTAGGGACATGACGTGGACATGACATGACACTGATGAGGAACACTTCTCACTCTTGCTGGGAAGTCCAGGACCCTGCCTCTCGCTGGAGGGCTTCTTTGCTCTGGGCTGGGTGAGTCATCATCCCCCAGGGGTTCACTTGCCCCAGGGACCCTCTGCTCCCTGTGCCCACCACACACCTACGCGTAGACCCAGATGAATCGGGGGCCGCAGATGTGCCTGTACACACGTGCACATGTGCCACAATCACAGGTGTGCAACCACACGCGGGCCACGTCCACTCATCTAAGAAAGAGAACCCTAGCGGACACCCTTTTCACACTTGCCCATGGGCCAGGCAGCCTGGCACCATCCTACCCACCCCCAGTCCCTGATTTTATTAACTGAGTTAACTCAGCCCCCCAAGGTACAAACGGTTACAATCCCCATTTTGACAGAGAGAGAAAGTAAGGCATGGCGATGGAAGCCATTTGTCCAGTTATCTAATTAGTAAGTGGTACAGCTGGGATCTGAATCAAGCCGTCTAATCCCAGGGTCCATGCGTCTAATTGCCAAAGCAAAGCCGTCCCAAGCTCCCTCTTTCCCCTATCCTTCCACGCTCCATCCATCCACATTGCAGTCCAGCCACACTGAACCGCTGGGGGTCCCTCAAACACAAAATTTCCTGCCACATTCGTCTCCTGGTCACGTCCCTCCCATCTTTCTCCACAGTATGTACTGTCTTAGGAGATCTGGTTTTTGTTTCTTTGTTGTTGTTGCTTTTAGGGCCGAACTCAAGGCTTGTGGAATTTCCCAGGCTAGGGATAGAATCAGAGCTACAGCTGCCGGCCTACGCCACAGCCACAGCAACACGGGATCCGAGCCGTGTCTACAACCTACACCACAGCTCAAGGCCACGCCGGATCCTTAACCCACTGAGCAAGGCCAGGGTTCGAACCTGAATCTTCATGGATACTAGTCAGGTTCATTACTGATGAGCCACAATGGGAACTCGGAGGAGATCTGTTTTTATTAAAATTTGTTTGCCAAACCTTTAAGCCAGACTATTGCCCAGGCTTCAGGCTAAGGATTTTGCATACATCCAGTCCTCAATGCAACCGTATGAAGGTTCTGTTATCATTAGCCCCATTTCTTTTTTTTTTTTTTTTTTTGTCTTTTGCCTTTTTATGTGGAGCCGCACCTGCGGCTAGCCCCATTTCTTAGATGGGGAAACTGAGGCCTAGAAATGGTTCCGTGACCTGCCCAAGGTCACAGAGTGATAGAGCTTGGAAGAGACAAACTGTCTTGACTCCGGAGCCTCTGCTGTTAATCTCATCTTGGACTGAGTCCTGCTCAGTTTTGGCTTCTGTAACTGAAATTCTGACCGGGAAGAGGAAAAATATGGGAAGGAAGAGGAGGAGGAACAGCAGCAGCAGGAAACCAACGTGCAAAGCTATTGGTCACCCTGATTCCTGCGTGTGGGGAGGGGGGTGTGGTGGTGAGACTTGCAAGATTTCTGCCCACATTTTCTTCTGAATAGTCCGGAAATTTTTGGAAATATGGAAAAGTTGAAAGAATTGTGCCAGGAACATCCATAAACCTACCACCTAAACTTGGCAATGAGCGTTCCCCTGTGCTGGCTTGCTCCTGCTGGCCATCCACCCACTTCAAATGGCAGACATTTGACAGACTTTTTTAAATCTGAAGAGCTAATCGAGGCTGAGCCCCCTTGGGAAAACCACTATAGGAGACCCGGGTTCGAGGTTCTTTCTGAGCCCCAAAGCCTAGGTGCCGTTCACGTGGACACGCGCAGGTGTGCGTGGACACAGGAGTGCATCCGCCAGCCACGCGTGCACGCATGCGCGCAAGTGCACACACACAGGAACAGGACACGGGGGAGTGGGGGGGATAGCACAGGATTTGGAAAAGAGCCAGGGGCCACCTCGAGTGGTCAGTCAGCCAGCTCCTTCCTACACGCCATCCCCACAGGGGACAGCCTGGCCCTCCTGGCCCCACGGAGGCCACCAGGAGCCCCGGGGCTCAGGGCCAGGCTGGGGGCAGGGGTGTTTGCCTAATTGGCCTGCTTGTCCTTCGGCAGCAGAGGAAACAGCCGCTGGCTTCAGCCTCCAAATGACAGGAAACGCCATGGAGGGCTACTCGGGCAGTAATTACTACTTTGAGAAAGGAGGGGAAAAAAAAGCAGAGGGGGAAACAGTTCCAACTCAAATAATCTGCTTATTGGGGGATGGGAGGATGTTTCAAGGAAAAGACATTTTGAAAAGCCTTCAATCAATCTGACAAGCAATTATCTTCTCAGCGGCGGGTACAAATCCCCCAGTGAGGACGGGCGACCCTCCCAGGAAAACAAGAGCCCCGAGACCGACACTCGGCCCCCCAGCCCCCACCCCACCCCCAGCAGCCGAAAGGGTGAACAGGGAGACTGAGATCGTGCCCAGGAAAGCTTGGGCTCTGGGGGCACCAGCGGCTACAGGGAGTCGCTGCCAGATTCTTTCCGTCTATGTTTCACACCCACGTGTGCGCGCACACACACACACACACACACTGCCCAGTGTGACTCCATGCTCTGCCCCACGAGTTGTGGACTTAAACCTGTTTCAGATCATCTCTCCCTCCCCAGGAGACCCTAAATATTCTCACATTTCACTTATTCATTCAACAAACATTTTCTTGACAAGAGCATTCACTGGGACATCTGATGAGAAAGATGGGGGGGCACCTAGGGCCATTTGAATGCAGCTGCGGAAGTCAGTCATGGTCACCTGCTCTGTGGCTCCAGACCCCGTTTGGGGAAGCAGCACAGAAAGCTGGAGAGAAGAAACAGCAGAAGAGCTGAAGTCAGACCTAAGTGTGACAAGCAGGTGCTGCGCCCCCTCTGGAGCTCTGGGGAGTCAGGCTCTGTGGGTCTCTCTACCTGCCCCAGCTTCAGCCTCCTCCTCCGGCTGCCCCATCTCCCCAGCCCTGGCCCTGGCTATTGCTCAGAGAATCATGGAATTTCTTTCTTGTACGAGCCCTGCAGGATACGGAGCAGGGGGTCAGCCTCCCTGCCAGGGTGGGGTCTTGCCCGTGCCCCCGGCAGTTCTGAGCGGAGCCCAGAAATGAACAGCCAGCAGCACAGAGTGGGGTCTGACTAGCTAAACCCATCTCCACAGCCCTACGCACCTCATGACCCAGTGCTTCTCCCTCTCCCTCCCTCTCTCTTCCTCTCTCTCTCTCACACGCAGAGGAAAACACACACACACACACACACACGCACACATGCGCACACACTCACAGAGAAAAGAAGACACAGAAAGAAACCTCAGGCCTCATAAAGGCCCTAAAAGGGAAAGAAAGAACCACTACATGTCCTGCCCTAAGACAAGAAAAACACCTGCCAAGGTCAGAGTCCCAGTTAGCACCCGGGAAGGAAGCCAGGTTGCAAGAAGCCAGGACAGAAATGGCTGAAGGACTCCCAGGATCAGAGCCTGGAGCAGCGTGAGCAGGGTCAGGGCCCTCACCAGTAAGGAGCCAGGGACCATAGTTAAGATCTCAGGGGCCTCGGGAGCCACAGGCCTGGCGGAACGACAGCACCTCCCTTGGAGTGGCTCCAACGATGCCCGGGGCCCTGGCTCTCCGTTAACCCCAACCACTTACCTGGGAGGTACTGTTACCCATCCGAGCATTCGGCAGGTGGGGAGCCAGAGGTCAGACAGGTGCAGAGACTTGCCCACAGACACAGAGTTACTGGCAGAAGGGTCAGGATTTCAACCCAAGTCTTGCTGAATCTAATATCACACGTTGACCACTGTGTGATAATGATAGATGCTTATGTAACCTAGAGCAAGCGCAGAATCTTTAGTGGCCACCTTGGAGCGCAAAGAAGGTCACATCGGTAAAGCCTAGTGGTCAAGCCAGGCAGCGTACATGTGAAAGTTGGACTCTGGGTACAGACGGAGAACCAAGCTCCATGTCCGGCCCCGTGGGCCCCACACGCAGAGCCTGGAACAGAAGGTTGAGTTCCAGCCGTGACACCAGCTCTGCCCGGAAGTGGTCGGAGAGAGGGATGCTGAGAGAGGAGAGGCTGCTGCCTGGCAGGGACTGAGCGCCCCCAGCTGAGACAGGCCGGCCCTGGCAGAACCCGTCACCTTCACAGCAGCCGCTGCCCACACTCGGCCACCACGTGATCTCCCAAGGCCGTCCAAGGCAGGAGAGGAACACGTGATTAGATGGAGCGAAGTGATGCTGTTGGCCTGGCCCGGGAGGGCTGGCTCTCCCAGGACCTCTCATTTTGCCTTCTGTGTTGGGCAAGAGCTATCTGGTACACTGGCAGGCGGGCACGTTGCTCACTGTGTCCCCACGGGGACACACCCTTGTGTTTTATGACCAGACAGCTCAGGTACAAGATCAGCCCCAAGTTCAACCGAACCCCATCTCCCAACGGCACGACGGCACGAAAGTAGAAGTTCTGCACTTGCAACAGAGCCTGGGCAGACATCCAACCACCCGTCCATCCACCGAGCCATCCGTTTCATCAGTATTTACTGCCGCCTACCTGTGCCCAGCCCGGGGCCAGGCACTGGAGGTGCAGGGTCAAGTGAGACGCTGTTCCTTCCTTTCAGAACTCAAGGTCAGAGGTGGAGGTGGGGAAGGCGATGCCCTTAGGAGGTGATGCCTAGCACAGCGGGAATTTATGCGACACACACCTCTGTCCCTTCCTAGCAATACGACCCTAACAAGTGATCATCCTCAGCAACCTCAGCCTTCTCCCAGTGGAAGGGGGACAATCGACGTCTCCTCTTGTTGCAGGTGGTCACATGGGAAAATATTTGCAAAGTGCTGGCACTGTGCCTGGCCCACGGAGACGCTCAGGTTGCCAGCTGGTATCATTCTGTGAAAAGGGTATTACGATACCCATCCTGTCTGCCTTTACAGTGGAGTCATAGCAAATAAGATAACACACGGAGAGAGTGTCCTGTAAACGCCAAAGTACTGATTTGATCACTCAGTCTTGCAGCAAATGTTCCTTGAGCATCGGCGATGTGCCCAGGCGAGGGCTGAGGAGGAACGAGGGAGGGACGGGTGTGGCCAGAGATTCCAGCAGCATCTGAGAAGGAGGATCAGCCTGTGAACTGACCAATCATAGAACCTGGTGTGATAAGAGCAGCAATAAGAGCTTCTGGGGAGGAGGCAGAGGAGCCTGTTACTAGCAGATGGGAGAAATCAAAGCAGGCTTCCTGGAGGAAGGGGGGGTGGGAAGTAGAACTGAGCTGCAAGGATGAATGGGCACTGAGGCATTTCAAGTTTGAGCGACAAGTTTATTCTCCAGTTAGGAACCAGCACACCTTGGGTGTCATAAGAGGCCCTGAGGTTTTGCTTGTTCCCCATCAAGGGTGCAGAACTCCGAGAAGCCTGAAGGCAGCTAGAATGGAGGTCAGCCTTCACACTGGAGGAGAAAAGCCCATGCAAGGGAAACCCTGCACCCGTGGCCAGGAAGATGGGGCCGGGCACACGAAGGGCTGTGAGGAAGCAAAAGGGGCCTTGACATCACTCTGTCCACAGAGGCGTCTTCCGCCAGCTCTGTTGGTGGAGGCAAGATTGGAACTTGAGCCTTGCTGTTCATGGTTCTGTTTTTTAGACCCACCAGGGTCGCTCAGCTCAGGGCTGGGTTAGGAGCCTCTGACAGGGGGTGGCTAAGATAATCACAGGGCCCTGCCTCCATAGCCCCAAGTGGTCCCGTCCTGCACCCGTGCAAACGCCTCTCCCTTCGAAGGTCTCCCACTCCAGTCCTATTCTGCTCTCAGCAGAAGCCAAACTCCACCCACTCGCTCCAAACCGCACCCTCCTCCCCAGCCCTACAGGCATCCTGTCACCTCCCCCAAGTCCCCAAACCACTTACCGCTGTCACTAGGGCCTAATGCAAAGTCACAGGGGAAGCCCTTGGCTGACAGCCACCCCAGGAAGCCACATTAGCAACTTAATTAATCAGGGTCAGGTTTGCACTTCTATTGTCTGCTGTAATCATCTGTTTATTTCAACTTTAGTGGCAGCCCCAGTGTATTACAATTATTACTGCCTGGCACAGGACAAAACAGGCTTGCCTTTCACTGGCCTGCAGGAATGGCATTTTTGCGTTTTGCAGCAAAAACTCTTCTTATTCAAGACCACCAAAGACATCGGAGAAGGTTGAAAAGAGAATACAAATCCATTAAAATGCATATTTATATTATATTATTTTCCACAAAGAAAAGTGAATTAAAGTAAAATAAAAAGGAAGAAGAGCTTATCTCAATAGCAAACAAAATTATAAACAATGATACCTAATGCTGGTGAGGTTGCCCCCAAAATTGCTAAACAGGCCAGCATTGCTGGAGGCAAAGTAAATTAGAACAGGCTTTATGGAAAGTAAATTGGAAAATATGTATCACAAACCACAAAAATGTTCCTATCCCGAGACTCACTGATTCCACTTCTGGGAATTTATCCTAAGGAAATGAGACAAATAAAGAGAAACACTCTGTGGAAAAAGAAAAGTGTTCATTAAAGCATTATTTGGAATAGGGGGAAATTGAAAGTAACATTCAACAATACCCAGCATCAATTTGATGAAATGATAGGTAACCATTAATATGATAATCTGCCAGACTGGTGCAGCCGGCAGAGACACTTTGAGACTTTTAACGGTAAGTAGGAAAGCAGTGTTCACATCTCAAAATTTATTATTGAGGCCAGTATGTACAAACTGGGTGAACGTAAAAGTCACTGTACTTGAGGAGTTCCTGCTGTGGCTCAGCGGTAACACACCCGACCAGCATCCATGAGGATTCGGGTCCATCCCTGGCCTTGCTCAGTGGGTTAAGGATCCGGTGTTGCCCGTGAGCTGTGGTGTAGGTCCCAGAAGTGGCTCGCATCCTGCGTTGCTGTGGCTCTGGTGTAGGCCGGCAGCTGCAGCTCCGATTCCTGGCCTGGGAACCTCCATATGCCGTGGGTGCGCCCCCCCGTGCCTCCCCCTGCAAAAATCACTGTACTTGCAATGCTAGGCTGGTAGCCTTATGGGAAGTTTTTGTTTTCCCCTTGTTTTGCAAATTTTCAGTTGGATTGTATACTGGTTTTACAGCTTCTTTTAACTGGAGGTAACAAATGATCACACTTTACAAAAGAACCACAAACAGGGCTTAATTAGATGGCTCAGCTTTCACAAGACCCTCAGCCTGTCTGGGCCTCATTTCCGTCCTCCTTAAGATCCTCTGCCCCATAAATGTCCTGTGGGAAGCCTTTTTCAGTCTCTGAATCAAGTGCTGTGGGCAAGAATGGCTTAGTCCAAAATACCAGCCAGGGGTTGTAGAACGCTTAACGCCCATCCACGGCACCCCTGCAATGTGGACGGCACTGACCCCATTTTCCAGATGGGACCACTGAGGCTTGGGGGCACTTGAGGACTTGACCCCGAACAACTAAGGAGCGGGGACGAGGTCTCAAATCCAGGGGGCTCTGCTCTACGGTCCCTTCTTTGTTGCTGTCGTGTTTCTCAAACCGTGTGGATGATTTTTCACAAATGGCTATATTTTAAAAGAAGTTGGTTCATTTCGAAGCGGGAGCTTGAAAGGGAACTCAAGGCAGCCATTTAGTCAACCCGAGAAGCCTTGGATGGGAATGTAGTCTCTGGGGTTGACTGGCTCAGCTTGGAAGAGGACTGGCAAGCCCGGTGGCTGCTGCAAACCCCCTTGGGTCGAAGCATTCCAAAAGAAAGCATCCATTTTACCGACAACCACAGAGACAGGCACCAAAGAAGGAAAAAAAAAGGAGGCTGGGGGAGCCCCTGATTGGATCCCGGTGATGTCATGCCCCCACCCGGAGTCCCATAAAAGCAGCCTGCTGTGGAGCAACTTTATGGGGGCCTTGGTGTCTGCACCTTCCCTCGCTGGTGGCCGGGCCGGTGTGACAGCTCCTGTTGGCACCCCACCCGCTCCCCCCACACGTCCCCAGCCTCCCTGCCCTGGGCTTCTCTGGAAGCCTATAATTAGCCACAATGACTGGCTTTATGGGCTCCCGGAAAGAGGGGACCAGGCAGCAAGAGGAAGTTCCATGAAAGGGACCCCGGGATCTTCCCAGCAGGGCTCTTCCCCCCTCCCCCCCAGGGGCTTGGAGAGCAGGACCCCCTCTCCCCCCTCCCCACCACCGAGGCACGTGGTGCCCAATTTCTGCTGTACAACAAAGTGATTCAGTTTTACGTGTACACACATCCATTCTCTTTCAGATTCTTTTCGCACATAGACCATCACAGAATATTGGGAAGAGTTCTCTGTGCTGTACAGCAGGTCCCTGTTGGCCAGTCATTCCACATACCTCAGTGTGTACATGGCGATCCCAAACCCCCAGTCCATTCCTCCCTCCACTACCTGTTCCCTTGGGTAATCATAAGTTTTTCAAAGTCAGTGAATCTGTTTCTGTTCTGCAAGTACGTTCATTTGTATCTTTTTTTCAGATTCCACATATAAGTGATAGCATGCGATGTTTGTCTTTCACTAACTTCACTTAGTGCGATAGTCCCTAGGTCCATCCACGTTGCTGCAAATGGCATTATTTCATTCTTTTTTATGGCTGAGTAATATTCCATTGTATACATGTACCACATCTTCTTTTACCCATTCCCCTGTCGATGGACATTTAGGTTGCTTCCGTGCCTTGGCTATTGTAAATAGTGCTGCAATGAACGTTGCAGTAAGTGTATCTTTTTAAACTATGGTTTTCTTTGGATAGGTGCCCAGGAGTGGGACTGCTGGATCATATGGTAGTTCTCTTCCTAAACCCAAGAATTTGATAGCAAAATAAAGGGACTAAAGGAGTTCCTTGGTGGCCTAGCAGTTAAGGATACAGCATTGTCACTACTGTGGCTCAGGTCACTGCCTGAGCAGGTGAGCTACTGTGTGGCGCAAGTTTGATCCCTGGCCTAGGAACTTCTGCATGCTGTGGGCATGACCAAAAAAATTAAATTAAATTAAATTAAATCAAATGAAAGAAACTAACAAACTTCCAAAGCTTGTTTCTCCTACCATTCAGCCAGGCCCTGGTAAAGACGGGGAAACTGAGATCCAGATACAAGACAGGATGGGCACATGATCTGCCTTGAGGTGGGGGTTGGGATGAGAATCCAGGCGCCAAGGTGTCCATGTGTCCCTCCACCCCTTCCAAATGGAGGTGGATGCCCCAAGTGACCAGCTGGCCTTGTCCGGACCTGAGGCCAAACACTGCTTGCACGCACTGCTGTTTGCTGAAGGGGGCAGGCCCATGGCCCTCTGGTCACATGTAGGTCATTGGGGTGTGAATGGCCAGACAGAGGCACAGGAGTGGGGGCGGGATGGAGGGGATTCTATATAATCCGCTCTGCATCACTGCCCCCAGAGATTTCAAGAAATTGGCTGAAAGTGAACCATGTCTGGGGCATCGGCCACTTGGGGTCAGAGATTGCTAAGTGCAGCCTAAGGGCAACTCACACCCTCCAGAGCTGAGGATCCTGAGTTTCTGGCACTCATGCTTGTCCCTAGCACTGGCCCATTCAGAGGTGGAGGATGCTTCTTGACCTTGGAAGAGCCTGTGAGTTCAGGTCAGACCAGATCTGAGCGTGCGTGTGTGTGTGTGTGTGTGTGTGTGTGTGTGTGTGTGTGTGAGAGAGGGAATTTCAGAGACAGGCACAAAGATCAGCTCAGCCATCCTAGTACCAGCAAACATTTACTGGCACCTCCTCTGTTCACCAAGGGAAGAGAAACCATCCTCCACCCTGAAAAGGAGCTCAGAGTTCAGCCAGGAAGGAGGAGCCTGGGAAAAACTACAAGCCCCGAGGAAACTGAGCCTCAGGAAGGCTAACGAGCATGTCTACAAGGTTCCACGGGAGACGGGCACCAATCTGCTTTTGCTCACCATTTAAATGATTGGCACATAAGAGGCACATGTCCAGTAAATCTGTTGAGCGAGTGAATGAAGTATCAGAGGCAATAGTAAAACACAGGTCTGCCTCTTCCTGAGGACCAGTGCTCCTAGACTGGCAGAGCGATAGACGTCAAGGCAAAGCAGTATGGGAACTACAGTGTCAGACACTGCCAGGGTGAGTGTAGGTGGCACAAAGAGCAAGGGCATTTGATTGAGGATTTGAAGTGTAGATAGGAGTTTTCTAGGCTGTCCATTCATTCCCCCAGATATTTAATAAGTACCTGGTATGTATCTGGCTTTCTTTTAGGAGCTTGGCATCCATCGATGAAAGACATAAGATTTCTGCCCTGTGGGACTTACGTTCAAGGGGATTGGCAAGGACGTCTCAGGCAGAGGGAAGACTACAAGTAGGAACAAAGAGGTCTGTCTTGGGGATGGAAAATAAGGGGTTTATTAGGTTCACTTATACATGGACATATATATAAATACTTAATGTGCTTTTCTCTTAAGTTAAATCATGAATACCACCATGGAAAAATCTGGGACTCCAGAGGTTTTTAGTGTCATTTAAGAGAAAAGAAATTATGTTTGCTCATTATTCATCTTTTCATACTTTATATTGACTTGGGTATTGAAAACTATTAATTTTCACATTTAAAGCTGAAATCTTTATGTCAGGTACCCAGGCTCCAGCCTGGGTGGTTAAGTTGCTTATAAAATATGTGACATGTTTTAATTTCTTTAAATCAATCAATCAATCAGTCATGATGTCTCTGGCAGATATAAGATAGAAAACAGGCTTTTATTTGATTAGGAGGCTGAAGTTGTCAACATTTCAAATGAGAGACTGCCTGACCCATGTTTCTGCAGATTGTTGGGGAAAAGTTAAATTAGACGACTCCAGGGCTGAAGTTAGATGGGGCTCTGTGGAAGAGGAGGGAAGCAAGGAGCTCTCGTGTCCAAATGGGACCTGCTGGGGCCTGGGGATGTGGGGGTAACAAAGGTTGGGGCAGCTCCTCCTGCAGTGAACAAAAAGTAGGGAGATGACAGCTGACCTCCACTGGGTCCATGCGGGGCTGCCTGACCAGATCAAGAAGAGAATTCCTAGGATCTAGTGGCAAATGAGAAAGCGGAAGTTAAGGAGGATAGAGGCTTCAGCAGGAAACAAAACGGTCTTTAAGCCAGGAATGGAGAGTCAAGTGATGGGGTTACAGACATGGGCAGGGTAGGGACCAGGATCTGCAGAGGCTGAGGAACAGGCAGTGGCCAAATGATTAAGGTGCCCAGTACAGAGCCTGAGCCAAAGCAGGCACTCAGCAAATCCCTGTTAAGTGCATGGTCTTGAATACCAGGCTGATGGCCTTAAATTTTAATTTTATATATTTATTTATTTATTTATTTATTTATTTTTGGATAACTGATAGTTTGGGTGCTTTATATGGGCTCAGCAGTAACTTTGCTAAAGGTTTTTCATTCCTTTATTAATTAATTCATTCATTCTTTACCTTATTTTACAGATGAAGAAACTGAGGTTCAGAAAGCCTAGTGGCTTAGCCAGGATCACGAAGCAGGTAGAAAGAGTCAGGGCTTGAACCCAGTTCCATGTGAGTCCAGCACCTAAGTCCTTTGTCTCTTAGGACTTTGTCCTGCAGAGAAGGAAGCTCAAAGCCCAGGCTACATCAGGACTTTCTTGGGACCTAGGAACTGTTGCTTTCATGAACTCCAACCTCCATAAAAATATATTAAAGGGAGTTCCGACTGTGACTCATCAGGTTAAGGACCCGGCTAGTATCTATGAGGATGCGAGTTTGATCCCTGGCCTCACTCAGTGGCTTGAGGATCCAGCATTGCCTTGAGCTGTGGTGTAGGTCCCAGTGGCGACTCAGATCCCTTGTAGCTGTTGCTGTGGCTGCGGTGTAGACCAGCAGCTGCAGCTCCAATTCCACCCCTAGCCTGGGAACTTCCATATGCTACGGTTCGGCCCTAAAAAGCAAATATGTATATATATATTATTATTATATATATAAAGATATTTATTATATAAATGATAGATACATTTATATATAAAAATATATTTATATATAAAATATATATACATATATATACTTAAAATTGTAACTTATGACTGTGTTGATATAAAGAAAAATATAATCTAGGTTTATGATATTCATTCTTTTTCTTCTGACTTTAAAGGAATTAAAACATTTTTATGAGCCCCAAAAAGTATCCTGGGCAGGAAAACAGGGCCCATTTTGCCTGCCAGAAATGTCAGAGAAGTAGGCCCTGGGCGTGGTGTCTATGCTTAAGAAAGCTGTGGATCCCCTTTCAGACTATCCAAAGCTACTCTCTGGGGTGTAGCCCTCGCAGGCCACCCAGGGGGCCGGGGGGAGGGGTTATCCCATGTCACATGCCGGATCCTCCAGGAGTCCATCTGCCAGGCAGTCAAATATCTCCACCTCTTGGGCCGCACAGTCAGAGAGGAGAAGGGCCCAGTTGCCCCAGGACTCAGACCCAGCCCGTTTTGTCCCCACAGAGAAACAGGAGCGAGATCCAGACTGTCCAGGGTCCACCCACGCCCCACCCTGTCCCCGGCTCCAGAGGAGGAGAGATGCTGCGGGTGCTCTGTGCCCTCTGCCCTCACCCTGGGCGTCCCGGAGCTAGCTGCCTGGGAGGAGCTGGGGCCCCAGGTGTGATCTTTGGTATCTCTGATCTCTGCCTTCTCTCCCTCCTCCCCACCCTACCCCCATCACTCAGGAACTGCTGGAAAAGGGCAGAGGGCACTGGCATATGGGAGGGTGGGTGGGGGCAACCTCTGCCCACGCGCCCAGAGCCTGCCCCACCCCCTCTGATCCTGGGCTCCAGGATCTCCCACCTCAGCCTCCTGCAGCCTCAGCCTCTCTTAGGTGGAAGTCGAAAACCACCCTTCTCTGGGTGGGATGGACGGGGAGTTTGGGATTTTGGGAGAGGCGAACTGTTGCATTTGGGGTGGATACGCAGTGAGGGCCCGCTGTACAGCACAGGGAACTCTAGCCGATCACTCGTGAAGGAACAGGATGGAAGGTAGTATGAGAAGAGGAATGTACGTATGTATAACTGGGTCACTCTGCTGTACAGCAGAGATTGATAGAACACTGTAAATCAGCTATCACTGTAAATCACTGTAATTTAAAAAATAGATCCTACTTAAAAAAAGACAAAAAAACTGCCTTCCCGGGGCTTCCTGAAAATCCCCCTTACCAGCCCCGGTCATTAGCTTTCTAAAAGAAAACAGGAATCATGTTCTACTTTTTTGTATGTGCCAGGCTCTGTACTAAACACTCTAGCCATCCAATTGCCCATACGCCACTAAGGAAATGCTATTATTATTGCTTCGTTAAGGAGCAATATGGATTAAGAGACTTGCTCAGGGTCGCACGGGGGTAAGTGGCCAGGTCAGGATTCAAACCTGCGTGACTAGCTCCAGAATCTTCTTGTTCCACACACCGGGCCTCTGCTGCTTCTCAAATTAAATCCCTTTCCGGTTTTTGTGTGTGTGTGTGTTTTTGTTGTTGTTGTTGCTTTTTAGGACCACACCCACGGCACGTGGAGGTTCCCAGGCTAGGGGTCTAATCGGAGCTACAACTGCCGGCCTACACCACAGCCACAGCAACGCGGGATCCAAGATGCATCTGCGACCTACACCACAGCTCACAGGCAACGCCGGATCCTTAACCCACTGAGCGAGGCCAGGGATCAAACCCGCAACCTCATGGTTCTTAGTAGGATTTGTTAACCGCTGTGCCACGATGGGGACTCCTCAAATTAAATTCTTTAATGCCTCCCAGTACCCAATTCCCTGACTCTCAAGGCTGCCCTAAGCCAGCCTTTGTCAAACTCCTGTAACACGTGCCCCACCTGGCTTCCGGCAGAGCCCAGCCATGCGGAACCCTGACGGCTCTTCAAACCCCTGCGCCCCTTCGTCCTCCCCTCAGCCTTGAACATCCCCCGGGGAGGAACGGTCTGAGCCTGAGGTGTTGACAGATTAACCCGGCTCTGAACCCCTCCTCCACCCCTCTGCGTCCACCTGTGTGAACTTGGGCAAGGCATCCTCTCGATCATAAAACTGGAGCCACAGAGCCAACGTTGCGCCTTTTTTCCTGAGAATTCACTGCGAAAGGACAGGAAGAGAGGCGGGCGCAGGACGCGATTCAGTGGGTATGCCCTCCGCAGGCCCTCATCATCCTTCTAACTTCGGCTCAAACATCACCTCCTCTGAGATGCCCTCCCGGAGCTCCACAGACAAGCGGGGGTGGGGGGAATGGGAAGATCTGGGAGATTCTGGGTCTCCTCTGGACCCTGGCCCAAAACACAAGGTTGACTGGGTTGTTGGAAGGAGAAAAGGAGGGAGAAACAAGTGGGTAAGAAGTAAGCGGCTGGAGGTTAATAATGGGATTGGACACTGGAGACTAATAATGGGAAATCACTTAGGCCTCAGTTACTTTAGTAATTAGGCCCAAAGTGGCTGGAAGCAGGGAGAAGGGCATCTGCCTTCAGTCAGGTTACCCAGTAAGCCAGCTGTCTAGACGGCCCCATCCTTTCTCAGGGCGCCCACTAAGCGGACCCCAAGTCCCGCCTACGCCCTCCCCGCAAGCACCTCGGCCTGGGTGAAAGCCCCCAGCATCCCTCCCTGGCCTAAGCCCGGAGCCCAGCAAGCCTGTCAGGCCCGACCCCTACCTGGTGGGCTTCCGCTCTTCTCAGGGAGATTCTCAAAGTGGTTTCCCGTCCTCATTAAATAAATGCCAGACATTGGAGAGATGGGGGAATCAGATCTGGTCCTTCTCCTGGGACTAGGGGTGGGGACGGGGGGGTGGGAAAGTGGGAAGCCCTGAGTGAGCAGGAAGAAGCAGGGCCCCAGCCCTCCCCTCTCCCCCACCCCCTCCTCCCCTGCCGCCCCCCTCGCTCACACCCTCCCCCCTCCATCGCAGCCCCAATCCCACCTCTCCCCCACTCTTCCCCGCCCCCACCCCTTCCCCCACTCCCACCCTCCAACAGGTCCCCATCCCATCCCAGAGAGCCTTGGTAATAACACCCTCCAAACCAGCCAGACAGGTTCCCGCGGACCCAGCCCTGCCCCAGAGGCAGGTAAAGGAGGTGGAGCTGTGAACCCCCGCTGCTGGCTGCCTGAAAACACCAATTCTCTCATCTCTGAAGGCCCCAGTCAGCCCCAGCTCAGTGGCCCTGGGGGACTGCGGGGAGGGGGGAGAGGTTGTCCCGGGCACGGGGACCCCAAAGTCCGGGATCACTCCCACCAAGGGTGCAGTGTCTTCTGAGAGCTGGTAGGAGTCTGCCACGCCGGCCACACTGACTCATGTTTAATTACACATGGAACCAATCATCTGGTTGAAACAGTGGAGTTTCACAAAAGGAGATGTGAAATTCGGGGGGGGGGTTGGAATTAGCAACTGTTTTTTGTCTTATGAATACATTGTTCAAAGCTTTGACAGGAGCCCTCTGTGAAAATCTCAGTGTTTCTGAACTCAGCTTTCTCTACCTGGTCCTCTTATGCCTCATGCCCCCCGACCCCGCCACTGGGAAGTCCTGGCGTCATTTTCTGTGTGAATCTGAGGGGACCTGTGGGTCTGGAAGCGTGTGAGCAAGCAAACACAAGCCAAGGTTCAAATCCCAGCTCCATCTCTTAGCTGAGTGACCCTGGCCAGTTACTTCAACTCTCGGCATCTTGATTTCCCAGATCTGTAAAACAGACTAAAAAGGTGCCTCCTGGGGTGTTTATAGCATATTTATTAACATAAACACTTAACCACTGCACAAGGTGGGTTGATTTCAGCGTTTGCTGTTGTCACCACTATCAGTATCAGTATTAAGAGTATTATCGTAATGACTTTGGTTACTTAGCATCCTGCCTGGAGCCCTGAGCCGTACTTAAATCCAAGTAGCACTGACTTTGTATGTATATGCATGTGTGATATGACTAAGGAAGGGCCCTGGGGATGAATAAATGGATTTTCCTGGATAAATGGCTGGTCCCATATTACAGTTTTAATTACAGTTCTATAGATTGGAAGTTTACCGATCGCACTGGGTTAAAATCAAGGTGTCTGCAGGATGTTCTAGAAGAAGATTGGTTTTCTTGCCTTTCCCGGATTGGAGAGGCTGCCTTCATGCCTTGGTTCACAGCCCCTGCCTCTTTCTCACGAGGCAGCAATGTTGCGTCTCTCCAGCCCTGATTGCTACCGTGTCTCCTCTGCCCACAGCCCAAAAAGATTTTCCATTTTCCTCTTCTTCTCCTTCTCCTTCTCCTTCTCCTTCTTTTGTCTTTTGTCTTTTTAGGGCCACACCTGAGGCATATGGAGGTTCCCAGGCTAGGGATCGAATCAGAGCATCCAGCTGCCGGCCTACGCCACAGCCACAGCAACCCCAGATCCAAGCCGCGTCTGCGACCTACACCACAGCTCACAGGCAATGCCAGATCCTTAACCCACTGAGCAAGGCCAGGGATGGACTCTGCATCGTCATGGATCCCAGGCGGGCTCATTAACCGCTGAGCCACAACAGGAACTCCAAGAGTCTCCACCTTTAAGAACATTGTGGTAACATAACATTTGCCCCACCCGGAGAGCGCAGAGTTATCTTCCCAGCGCAGGGGTGCCCGCTAATCATCTCTGCAAAGCCCTTTTTCCACAATAAGATAACACAGTCACGGGAATTCCCGTCGTGGCTCAGTGCTTAACGAACCCGACTAGGATCCATGAGGATGCGGGTTCGATCCCGGGCCTTGCTCAGTGGATTAAGGATCTGGCGTTGCCGTGAGCTGTGGTGTAGGTTGCAGATGCGCCTTGGATCCTGCGTTGCGGTGGCTGTGGTGTGGGCCGGAAGCTACAACTCCGACTGGACCCCTAGCCTGGGACCCTCCATGTGCCGTGGATGTGGCCCTAAAAAAAAAAAAAGACCAAAAAAAGAGATAACCCAGTCACAGGTTCTGAGAACCAGGGCAGGGACATTTTTTAAGGGTCGTTATTCTGCCCCCACAAATGGGAAAGGCCCTCCTGGCTCAAAATTTGTGGCAGCTGAGTCCATCAGTAAACACTGAATCCAGCAGTAAACATTGTTCTCCATCATCTCTCCTGGAGCTTGGGACGGGAGGTGGCCAGGCTGGCAATGGACAAGCTATACTCTCCTTGTTCAAGAGCATTCCAGCTTAAATTCCCGGGTCCCCATATCTGGCCCGGCTGAGGTAACTCCTCCCAGACCTGAAAGGGCACACAGGTGTGATCAGACTCTGCCACCGACTCACTGTGTGTCTATAGGGACGTGGCTGAGCGTGGCTGAGCCTCTAAATTTCCTCCTCTGAGGACCATGTGCAATGACCGCAATGACACGTGAAGTTCCTATGACACTTCTGAGCATCCAGGAAGGGATTCGTTGGTGTTTCAGCATGCCCATTCCACATCCTTGGCATGTGAAGGTCAGGTTCACATTCACAAGAGCAGTTAGAGCGTGTGGCAGGCTGTGTGTGTATGTGTGTGAATGAAGGTGGGAAAGTATGCCGATATATGGGCGTGAAGGTGGGACTGGGGCGGGGAGGGAACATTTCCCTGCATGAAGAATCGAGCCCTGTGCTCTTTCCCATGGGTCAGGCCCCTCCCACCCAAGCTCTGAAGGCCAAAGCCATTGCATCCACAGACCCCATATTTCGAGGAACCTGACCCCTGTGAGCTGACCCAAGCAGGACATTTTTTTGAAGTCTTCCTTTTTTTACACATTCTGTTCCAGAGGCTGTCCACCTCTGCTTTATTATAAAGAGCAATGTTTCAAGCCGCAAACCTTTGGAACACTGTGCAAAAGTTTAAAAGTGTGAGGTCAGACTCTGTACAGACAAGATATCCAAAACATGTTGTTCAGCAAAAGAGGAAAAAAAAAAGTGAGTTTCATAACACTGGGTACAGATCGGACCCATTTAAAAAAAAGAAGTTAATCACTTGTGATGAATCTATATATGTATGTGTGACCAGGCCACCACGCTGTACAGTTGAAAAATTGACAGAAAACAGTTAGGCAGCTATAATGGAAAAAAATAATAATGTATATATATGTATGACTGAGTCACTTGGATGTACAGCATTAATTGGCAAAACATTGTAAATCAACTATACTTTAATAAAAAATAAGTGTTTAAAAAAAAGCGTCCATCTTGCCAAGTTTCAGAAACGCAAATGCTTTCAAGGCACAAAATGGGATGTGGACAAATGTAAGACTGGGGAGAAATTAGGCTCATGTCACCTTCACGGTGTAGCCTCTTCATAAAAACATTCAGATTCCAGGAGTTCCCGTCGTGGCTCAGTGGTTAACGAATCCGACTAGAAACCATGAGGTTGCGGGTTCGATCCCTGGCATCGCTGGTGGGTTAAGGATCCGGCGTTGCCATGAGCTGTGGTGTAGGCTGCAGACGCGGCTCGGACTCCGCGTTGCTGTGGCTGTGGCGAAGGCCGGCAGCTACAGCTCCTGTTGGACCCCTAGCCTGGGAACCTCCATATACCGCGGGTGCAGCCCTAGATAAGGCAAAAAGACAAAAAAAAAAATTTAGATTCCGGTTTGCAAAGGGGGCTTTTGGCCTCTGGAGCCTTGGAAAGGCTGTGTGTGTGGTGTCAGGAGGAGCTAGAAAGATTTCTTTTTTTTTTTTTTGTTTACATTGTGTCTTTCCTTAATTTAAAAAAAAAAAAAAAAAAAACACTTATACAGGTATCCCCAAAGTCTTAGTACAATTTTAAGCTTCAAAGTTCTATCATAAAAAATAAAGGCCAGGAAGTTACTATATAACCAAATATTTGCTTAAAAAGAGTACCCCAGGAAAAGCAGTTATGTTTGTCACATAGATTCTAACACTGCTGGGTACGTGTAATGGTGACACTGACCACGGCTGGCCTGGCATCCCGGCTGCCTCCAGCCCCAGGGGTGAGCAGGGCTGCTTGGGCAGGTTTCAGAGAAGATCAGCAAATCTGGAGCCGAGACACAGGATGTCCTGTACACTGGGACAAGCGCGCACACACTCACGCGGGCTTCTGCGGACAGATCCCCTCGTGGCACGGACCTTTCATCCTCCACAGACACGGGTTCAGGAGATGACAGGTCTGGCTTCCATGGCTGACTCTGCCCCTTGCCAACTGAGCGGCCTTGGACAGGCCCTTTTTACTCTCCGGCCTTTGGCTTCTCCATCTGCCAAACAGGATAAGAGATGATGCATGCAAAGTGCCTGATCCGTGCAGCTGTTTAATAAATGGAGTTTCTAAGAAAGAGAGGCCCACAGCCTGTCCCCTGTCCCTGGGCTCCGGCCAGGTAGGTGTACGTCATCAGAAGTAGGCTGGCGCCTGGAGAGAGCAGAGTCCACCGGCCTGATAAGGCCAGCCTTACTCTGCCCCAAGCGGAGTGGCCTCTGTCCCCTGATCACCTGCACCTGACTAGTTCCAGGACATGTGCCACGTGATCCCATGGCCCCCCCGGGCTCAGGGGTCCTCACTGCCTGCCCAGGGGAGGGAGGCAAGATGGTGCCATTGTGCAAATGGGAAAAATAAGGCTCAGAGAGGCTACAGAACTTTTCACACATCCGCTTTCATTCCTTCATTCATCCATCCATTCATTTGATATTTAAATGAGATGCTCATGAGGACCAGGCACTGTGCACAGCTCAGGACAGGAGGAAGGAGCAGTAAACCAGACCTGCAATATCTATGTTGTTGCACGATCAGGACCAGCTTCACAGGCAGGTGACCTGTGTAGTTCACACAGGACCCCACAGTTGGAAAGGGCAATGCTTGCTTGAATGCTCTGTTGCCATCTTAAACTTCTCACTCATTTTTAAAGAGACCCTTTATCTTCGTTTTGTACTAGGCCCTGAAAATTATGAAACTGATGGAGTTAAAAGGGTCATGAACGCAAATAAACTGTTCCCAGTTGATGGATGTAGGGAGAAGGGAATCTGGGAAAAGCTTGGAGAGGTGAAGGTCAGCAATAATGGTAGAGGGGCCTGATTCAGTCTGAAGCTTTGGTGTGGCCTCCCTAAGCGTGGGATATTTTGGTTGAGACCTGAAAAAAAGGGTAGAAATTGCCCTGGTAAAGAGGTAGAATAGGAGCTCCCGTCCTGGTGCAGTGGAAACGAATCTGACTAGGAACCATGAGGTTTCAGGTTTGATCCCTGGCCTCACTCGGTGGGTTAAGCATCTGTTGTTGCCGTGAGCTGTGGTGTAGATTGCAGACACGGCTCAGATCCTGCGTTGCTGTGGCTGTGGTGTAGGCTGTCACCTAGAGCTCCAATTCAACCTCTAGCCTGGGAACCTCCGTATGCCACAAGTGCAGTTCTAAAAAAAGAGAAAAAAAAAGGAGGTAGCATAATGAGATAAAAAGGCAGTTTCTTTAACTATAAGATGGAGATAGTGCTCCTGATCCCGCAGGACCGACTATTAAAAGGTTCCAGTTCATTCATTCATTCATTCATTCCATCCAGCATCCATTCAGCCAAGATATTTCTAGTACCAACTATGTAGCAAGCACCCAGCAAGCGCTCCAGACCAACATAATGATGGAAGACAAAACCCACCCTGCCTATGACCCATGGGTCCGAGGTGGGAGATGAATGTTAAAACAACTTACTACACGGACAAGCATTTCTCCAGCCCTAGGATTTGTGTGGGGCTGAGGAACACGCGGTGGAGGTTAAGAGGGGCTGGGGTCTGAGCTGTCAGACCCGCGCGAGGCCAGGCACAGAAGAGGCCCCAGGAGAATGCAGGCCGGTGGAGGTGGAACCTGGCTCGCCTTCGGTTTAGCTGCGGGCACAGGCCCAACAGGCAGCTGTGGGCCATGGCTGATTCCAGGAGGCACCGTGCCAGCAGCCACCTGGCTGTGCTTTGGTCCCAAGGATAGTGGGTGGACCTTGGGAGGAGCTAGCCCATGGCAGGGAGAGGTCAGGAGAGCAATAAAAGGCTTAATTAAAGAGACACAGCTTTCCAAGAGAGGGAGGTAGCTTTACCGACTAGCAGCTGCGCGCCTGGTACTTTCATCACATACATCATTCCATCTTCAGAGCCTTCGAAGGCAGGTGCCCCGTGATACAGCAGGGAACTAAGTGTCAGACAGGCTAAGCAGCCACCCAAGTTCAAACGTGAAGATGGAACCAGAATGCAGCCTCCTGAATCCCAGAGCAAGACTCTGTTTTCTTCATTCACCTCTCCCTGACCAAAAATCTGTCCAGGTACTTGCTAACCCTCCAGAGAAACTTCTCTCCAGCCCTAGGGCCGGAAATGCTTATGTTTCTCCAGAGGAGTGGTTTTGCATTACCTTGAGAAGCACTATGGGTCCTAAAGGTGGTCTTTTTTCCCTCTTCCCATTGGCCACCAGGAAGCCAGAGGCAACTCCATGGCCCATCTCAACACAGAACTTTATGTCACGTGTGAACCATAATGTCACTTCTGGTTCAGTCTCTTTTTTTTACCCTGCTTTTATGTTCAGCCTTCTATTTTTTATTGATTAGTAGTATAGTTTGGCTCACTCTATTAGACCCAGCTTCGAGCCCTCTTAAACCTCTTCAGCTTTCTCTACAAGCTCACTTCATCCTTTCCTCTCTGCAGATAGTCTTTCCCTGACTCCTCACTCAAGGAACAGGTGAAGCTGCTTTAACTCTCCACGCTCACACTTTTCCCTTCAAGCTCCCACCACACTCTAACCAGCACCCCAAATCCAAACTCTAATTTCCTAGGAAAGTGATGCTTCTTGCCCAACACGGGTCAAGTGTCCACTCTTAGTTCAAGCAGCTGTGTCTCTGGGCTCTGTCACACGCCAGTGACATGGCAGCAGGATTCCAACACCCCAGGGGCCCCCAAACTCCTCAGTCTGGAATTCAAGCCCCTTAGGACATGTGTGCAGACCTCAGCTCAAATCCTGCCTCAGCCATTAGCAGGAGGACCCGGGCATAGCCCCCATCTCTCCATCAGCTGCCACCTAGGGACACAGACTCTGTTACCCAGAGTTACTGTGGGATGATGTGGGAATCATCAAGGCTGGGGGTGCAGAGGCACTGAGCACAGTGTTTGTTGAGTGAATAATCAGCTTCATGTCCAAAGATGAGTGTGTCTTCATTAATCTACCCACACTCCACTCCCAACTGCTGGGCCTTTGATCCTCTCGGCTCCCAGGGACACCAGGAAGGTCATGCCGAGCAGCCCCTGACCTCTGGCTGCGTAACCTATGTCTAGTTGGTAGAAGTGATCAGCTCACACATGGCGCATGTGCAGACTCCGCAGAGGGGATGGGCCTCGGCAGACCTTGGGCTCAGGCCCTGCCCATCCTCGTCCTCTCCCCCGAGAGAAACCCACACTCTCCCTGCTTCCAGAAGGCCCTGTTGGGGAGCCAGTCTGAACCCCTCTGCCCTCCTCAAGCTTCTGACCATCTCCTGTCCCCCAGGGACACCCCCAGAGCCAGGAGGGGGGAGAAGGGGCAGGCAGAGGGGGCCGTATTTGCTGGCAAGAGCCCGCCCCGGGCGGGTCACGGCACCCACTGCGTTATGTGCATTTTTTTATTCACTCCTCTGCTCTCCTTTTCCACCCCACAGGATTAATATGATTATAGCCACGTTGCAAATGAGGGACATGAGACTCAGAAAGATTACTTGGCCTCCCCAGGCCACCCAGGTGGTGGAGCCAGCGTTTCAGGCCAGAACTGGCAGTCTGCGGAAGCTGGGGTCCTGCCAAGGTGGTAGAGTGAGGCCCCCAGCCCCAGCGAGGAGCCCCCGCCTGGGTCGGAGGAAGAAAGACCACCCCTGCTCTCCTGAGGGCTGAATCGGAGGCCTTTTAAAAGGAGGTGAGAGTGGACAATAGTCTGCTCTTCAGGGCCCCGGAGCCTGGACCAGCCAGGATCCTGAATCCCTTCCAGCTGGGGAGGAGCCAGGGGCCATTATTAGGGGGCTGGAGCGGGTGTGGAGGGCTGGCTCTGCACCCACCACCCAGGGTGCTTTGCGAGGGCCAGGCCGTAGCCGACAGTGCTTTGTGAACAGAGGGGCCGAGACAGGAGGCAGCGGGGCAAGGATTGAACTCAGGGCCGCGTGCTATCCTAAATGATGCCTGAAGACTTCGTGGGGCCTTCTCTAGGTTCGGAGCATGGACCAAGTGCCTTAGAGTTCCCCTCACCAACAGATTTTCCTCTGGCAGGTGGGCACCAACAATGGCGGACGAGGTGACGACCACCAGAGTGAAGATGAAGATGACGGTTGCCATGGCGATCGGGACGGGGATCAGAACAGCTAACACGCAGAGCACCAGATGCTGTCGTAAGCACTTTGTGACACAGCAGCCCTGTGAGACAGGTACAAATATTATCCTCGTTTTACCAGTGAAGAAACTAAGACGGGGAGCGGTGAAGTAACTTGTCCAAAATCACACACAGCGAGAACGTGTTGGAACTGGCATTCTGGTTTCAGAGTCTACACACTTGCTTCCAGTATTACCCGGTGAGATGTATAATACAATGAAAATAGCCATCCATCTTTAGTGAGCAGCTACTGTGCATGAGGGACCTGCTAAGCACTTTCCATGCAGATCTAACTTAATTCTCACAAGAGCTTTAAGTCCTCAATGCTGTTATAGTTCCTATTCAGCTCATATAAATCCTGAAACAGAAATAATCTCTCCAATGTCAGAGGGCCAGTAAATACAGCGGTGACCACCAAACCCAGGCAGCCTGACTCGGGGCCCCCCCATCTTAACCACAAAGGCGAATGGTTTTTCTGTGGCTGTGTACACACGTGCACACACACCCGGCCAGGGGCCCTTGTGCCCATGCACGCATGCGTGCTAGATGCTCCACACCCTCCACCCCAGACTGATGGAAAGACGGCTACTGAAGCCTGGCTGTATTGTCACCAAGTAAGAGATCCAAGCCCTCAGCCTAGGGCCTCAAGATGTTCTCTCCAAAGAGAGGTTCCCAAGGCGAGAGGCAAGCGTGCATTGCGACCACACCAGAAAAATGCTGGCAAGCCGTGTCAGCAAGGCTCCCCGGGCTCCGAGCATCTGGAAAAAGCTGGTCGGGGTGAGACTATTCTCACTCAGGGCTGAAACTCCAACTTCTTTCCCACAGTATGTTCCCAGCTGTAAATCCTACTTCCAGGGAGCTCCTGCTGGGGTTTGCACACTGCCTTCCAGGTCCTTCCCTGCCAATCAATTTCAGTGCAAATTGAGCCAGAGATCCTGGCCAGCGGATAGAACCGGTTAGACCTGCTTGACAGTCTCCCAGCTGCGTGATGTGGGAGTCTGGGCTTGTGCTGAAGTCTAATCCTTCCAGGTACTTCTGGGAGTATTTCCCCGGCTCCTGCCTCCTTTCCGAAAGGCCAAGCCCTTCCAGGGAGACACTGCTAGGGACCCGAGGTTGCTCAGATCCCAGCCCTCTCTGCAGAACTTACACCATCCAGAGGGAACCCCCACCAGCCCAGCCACGCCTTCCATAATCACAGCTCCCACCATGCACTGCCCCCATGCCCCCCAGACAGCACAAGAGATGCCTCCTCAAGCCAGACGAAAGCAGATGCTCCCCATTTGACCAAGAGGCAACCGAGGCTCAGAGAGGTAAAGTGACTTACCCAAGCTCACACAGCCAACAAGAGGAGGGGCTGGGTCCACACCCAGGTCTACAGAACTCTCCAACCTGAATTCCTTCTGGGCCCCCACCCCAGCTCCAGTGAAGAGTTCAGAAAAAACAAAGTCTTCCTCCTGGCCTCCGTGGCCCAGCAGCTCTTGAAGAAGGAGGGGATCTAAAGAGGAGAGGACTGCGGGTACCGGAGGACTGCATGGGAAGCACCCTCCAGGGTGTGGAAGCTGGAGGACCCAAGGCCGATTCTGGGGTCGGTCTGGCCAGAGCAGGATGCTGAGCAAAGGATGGAGGAACAAGGGCCTGGGGGCTGGGCCTCGGAGGCCAAACTGAAGAATGTGCCTGGGGAGCCACCGATGGTTTCTCAGTGGGACTAGCAGCCAATAACTCAGAAAAATCAATGTAAAACCTCATCACAAGAAAAAACATTTGTACATAGGTATGCTGACGGATGTTGACTAGACTTCTATACAGTGGTAACCATTTCACAATATACACAAACGTCAAATCACTATGTGGTACACCTGAAACTAATATAAGTTATATTTCAATTATATTTCAAAAAGAATTTTTAGGAGTTCCCACTGTGGCACAGTGGGTTAAGAATCCAAGTGCAGTGGCTTGAATCGCTGTGGAGGGGCAGGTTCGATCCCCAGGCCAGTAAAGGGGGTTAAAGGATCTGGCATGGCCACAGGTGGGGTATAGGTCATAGCTGCAGCTTGGAGTCAATCTCTGGCCCAGAAATTTCCATTTGCCACAGATATGGCCAAAAAAAAACTTATAAAAATTTTAAAGCTATGTCCCCAGTGGAGCACAGATGGTTCAAGAGAGGGTACAAGGTATCCAGAGGTGGGAGGTACACTCTTCTCAGAGTCAAATCCCGAATTCTGCCTTGGCTATCATTCCACCCCCAGCCTCAAAAGGATATAATGGTTGAAAACATAAGACTCTGGATTTAAATTGCCTGGATCTGAATCCCAGCACTGCCGCTTTCCAGCTGTGCATCCTTGAGCAAGATGCTTAACCTCTCTATGATTCCACTTCCTCATCCAGAAAATGGAGATAATACTATTCTCCTGCCTCACAGGCTTATGAACACTTACATGGAACGTGTCTGCCAAACGGGGGTCTTCGAGGCCACAGTCCCCGATCTATCAAAGGCAGAAATAGGATGAGCCTGACATGGTGTGATCTTAGTGATCCCATTTTGGGTCCTAGTAACCACCAATTTCGTTGCCACTTATAGGCCATTCTTTTAAAAACATGCTTATGGGTTCAATCCCTGCTCTCTCTCAGTGGGTTAAGGATCCAGCGCTGCTGCAAGACGCAGCATAGGTCTCAGAGGTGGCTCAGATCCCACGTGGCTGTGGCTGTGGTGTAGGCCAGCATCTGTAGCTCTGATTGGACCCCCATCCTTGGAATTCCATATGCGTGGGGGCAGCCCTAAAAATAAAAATAATTAAAATATGCCCTGGACGAGTCCCGAGAACCACAGTTTCTGCAGAGTGAATCTATCACACAACAGTTTCACAAGGTTCAACCTCGTGCTTCTACTTTTTGAAAGTAGGGCTTTAGGCCCCTTCCTGGTCTTCTAGTTGCTCTTCATCACATAAACAGAGAGAGGAAAGTGGGCCATCCAAGAGAACACAACATGGAGTCATTCTCGTTAGAAATCTCAAGCAAAAGAAAGGTCTACTAGATATATGATGCCTATAACCCAATCGATATGTAACTTTCCCACCATGTAAAAGCATGAAACCCAGGAGTTCCTGTTGTGGCTCAGTGGGTTAACAATCTGACTAGTATCCATGAGGATACAGGTTCAGTCCCTGGCCTTGCTCAGTGGGTTGAGGATCTGGCATTGGCGTGAGCTGCAGTGTAGGTCACAGAGGCGGCTTGGACCCGGAGTTGCTGTGGCTGTGGTGTAGGCTGGCAGCTGCAGCTCCGATTTGATCCCTAGCCCGGGAACTTAACATATGCTGCAGGTGTGGCCCTAAAAAGAAAAAAAAAAGGTATGAAGCCCAAAGAAAGGTCACTCTTTGTTGACTTTGAAGGAGACAGAAGCTGGACAGGCCTACAAGCAGGCAAATACGGTTCCCATTAGAAGTCATCTGAAGGCCAGGACAGATTCTTCCCAGGGACTTCTGCACTTCACTTCTGCCCTCTGACCTTCCCCAAATTGCCTCAGAATCTGGGCTCAGCATCTTGGACTCTGCCAAAGCTGCAGTTTAGATGAAACTGAAATTGGGAGTCTTGCTCTCTTCAAGAGCAAAGACAAACCAATGCCTTGTTGATTTTGCCAACAAGACAGTGACATGACCAGAAGGAAGTTTTTGAAAGAGGATCCTGGCAGTCCTGGAGGAGAAGGGTGGGGCTGGAAGGCGCATTTCCTAAGACTCTAGGAATTGACCGAGAAAGAGGTAAGGACATTCCAGACTAAGGTGTGGTGGTACAGAAAGTCAGAAGGGAGCCTCTAAGAGGGGATGTAAGAGCTGGCTTGGGAGTTCCTGCTGTGGCTCAACTGGTTAAGAACCCGATGTGGTGCCCCTGAGGGTGCCGGTTCGACCCCTGGCCCCACCCAGTGGGTTAAGGATCCAGAGTCGCTGCAAGCTGCAGCAGAGTTGCAGATGTGGCTTGGATCCTGCATTACTGTGGCTGTGGTATAGGTCTGCATCTGCAGCTTTGATTCAAGCCCTAGCCCAGGAACTGTCATATGCCCCAGGTGCAGCCATAAAAAATAAAATAAAATAAGAGTCCCCCCGCCCAAGAAATCAGCTTATTTCTCACAAACTAAAACAAGGACTTGGAGGAATTCACTTGGCTGGTGGTATTAACAGGCACCTGGAGACACATTCTCCCCCAGCTCTGCTTGGAGACAAAATTTACCCTGACTCTATTTACCCAGCTGTGAGATGGGCTGAATGGCTGGTCCTTTGCTGTATGAGATAAAGAGCCGAAGGGCACATGAAGAACACAGAGGGGAGGGAGTGGGAGTTGGTGGGGGGCTGCTTACAAGTGTGCCTTGATTTCTCAGCCCCGATTACCCAGGAGAAAAGTCCTCCGGGAACCGCGGCAACCCCATCTGCAGGCCGCCCTTGGCCTCTTCCTGCCTCAGTGAAACAGAAAGCAGGAGCTGGGGGAAGGTTGATTTTGACTGGAAGACACTGAGAGCAATCTTTTCGGCATGTTTACAAAGTGTGTTTACCAAGCAGCCTGCTCTCCAAACTCCAGCAATTGCTTAAAACAAGAGAGCTGTTGATTTGTGGAGTGTTTTCTTAAAAAAAAAAAAATCATCACAAACGTTGGATTTAGAGACATTATTTCTTTTTAAAAATAACTTGTCAAGGGGGACAAAGTATTTAGGCAGCTTTCTTCTCAGCTCAGAAAGCAATGAGGAGGAGGAGCCTGCTTTTTTTTCTGCATGAGATTAGAGCCAGTGACAGGACAAACTGGGGGGGGTCAGAAATGGGTGGGAAACTGACTAGCTCCCTGCCCTCAGAATCCCAGCAAGACCCTCCTCTGATCCCCCCCAACCCCAGCTTTTTCTCTTCAAAGACCCACCAAGAACCTGGGGGGAAACGGGAGAATAAGCTCTGCTCTGGTCGCCCCCCCAAACCCTCCACCCCGCCGCGCCCACAGTGTCCCCCCCAGCCCCCACCCTCCACCCCGCCACGCCCACAGTGTCCCTCCCCAGCTCTCCTCAAAGGTCAGTTTCTCTCCTCACAGACACCAAAACACGTCCCAAAGTGTGCCAATGAGGTACACAAAATTTGGAACATAATACACAATCTTTAAAAAAAAATTGGTAGTAAATATTTTGAGTGTCAAAAACTAGATAGATAAATAGATCACTTATAGATAGGGGACTGATAGATGAATAGATACATAGATTGGAGGGAAAGATAGAGACTAGATGTATAGATAGATAGATATATAATATACAGACACAAATAGATAGACAGGACCTCAAACCCACGCTTTCACAGCTATTACCTCTTCCCTCATTAAATACATTTTACTCAATACATATTCATTCAACCAATTATTGGGTTATTGAGGTCCTACTAAGTGCCAGACACCATTTATGGTACTTAGGAACATCAATGAACAAAACAGTCATCAGACAGTGACCTCAGAGAGCTTATTTGCTGGCAGGAAGAGATGGAAAATCAACAATAAAGAGGCAATCCAGTGTCCTAAGGTGATCAGTGCTATGGGGGGAGAAAAGAAAAGAAGAATGGAGAAGAACAAGACAGGTCAGCAATGGCTGCGGAGGAGGGAGGGATGGGTTTGCAGGGCAGTGAGGATAAGTGTGATCAAGGAGGCAAGAGGAACAGGGACTTGGAGGAGATGAGGAAGTTTGCCGGTTTCACCTGGGGGAAGAGTGGTTCAGGCAGAGGGAACAGCTCAACCAAATGCCCTGAGCAGGGAGGGTAACCAGCGTGTTCCAGAAACAGCAGGCAGTGTGGTGGATACAGTGAGCAAGGTGAGAAAGTAGGAGAAAAACAGAGAAGGGACAGAGAGACCTTGATCACTCAGTTTCAGGTTAGGACTAAAAGAAATTTAGACCTAGAATGTTCTTCTGCTGCCCATTTGACTTGGATAACTCCTACTCAGGCTTCAGATCTTCACTCAAGCATCACTTCCTCCAGGAAGCCCGCCCTGACCACACTTCCCCCAGTCTGTGTCAGCTTCTTTGTTGTACACATGCTCTCAGAGGGCCAGGCTTCTTTCTCCATAGGACTTATCTCCTTTTGAAATGGTACCCTGGTTAGTGGAACATCTAAATTTACCTCTCTTCCTCTCTCTCTCTATTTATCACCTACTAGACTGTAAACTCCATGAGAATTTGTTTGCCGGGATCATTTCTGCTTTCGCCCACTGTCGTATTGCCAGCACCTACCATAGTGTCTGTCTAAGGGAGGACACACAACAAATATTTGCTTGATAGCTGGATGAATGCACTGAAGTGGCAGGGCTGGAGGCAGAATGTTCACTAACACAGGGCTATAGCAGCAATGGTGCGCCGTCATCCAATAGGCTCATGGGACTCAAAATTTGCTAAGTACGATCAGCCCCAGCAGCTGGAGTCCCAGATCAGCCCAGGACCCCCCACCAGCTCACCAAGGCCCTCCAGGGATTGCTTCTTTCTTCCCTGGGGAAGCCCAGACTCAGATATTCACAAAAAGCCTCCCACCCTCATCCCTGCACTTGCAATAGCAGCAGCAGCAGTTGTCAAATGCTTTCTTTTGCTGCTCACAGAGGAATCCTAGGAGTGGGGACCGACCTTGGAACCTATGCTGTGATGCCCGGCGAGGCGGGGAGAGGCCCATGGGCTCCAGCACATATACGGCCACCCGCACGGAGCAAATCCAGGATCACACAGCTGTGGATCTGACAGGTAGCACGCAGCAGCTGCATGATTTACAGGGGCTTGTAGGGAGAGGTTTCCTCTCCCGATTTGAGAGCTTGAGTGCTTCATATAAATATTTATGGGAGTCTAGGCCTCCATTAACCCCACCCGTGCCGCATTTCACTTGTGACATGGTGCTTGTGTGTGAATGAATGTGAGGGTCGATGTTCAATATACAACATGTGTGTTTGTGTATGTGTTTGTGTATGTCCATGTGCATTTTGTAAAAGTGTATATACATATGTAATCAATTATGCTTCAGTGCAAGTATAAATCCATACAGATGTGCATAATTGTGTACATTCTATGCACACCATGTAAATGCATGGGTATGAGCATCTGGACATGCATGGACACAGCCATGTGCAATATATGTGCATACATGTGCACATGACCCTGAGAGTGCATATATGGCAAACAAGCACAGATGGAGTCTGTTTAAATATATGTGTATGCACACACATGCCTGCCTCATTACACACGTGTTTGTGCAGGTGCCTGGCCTAAGAGCATAAGCACATCTCTGCACAGGTCCAAAGCTCAAATATCATACCAGAAACAGCTTTGGTTCAGCTATGGGTAATTTCACTAAAACTGCCTCACCTAGAGGCTACTTCTACAAACACTTGCTCTGATCATTATATTTTGGGGAAAGTTCAGCTGAGAACAGACAAAAGATGAGAGGACACTGGGAGTCCCTTGTGGCACAGCGGGTTAAGGGTGTTGCCACTGCAGCAGTTAGGATCATTGCTATGGCATGGGTTCGATCCCTGGCCCAGGAATTTCCACACACTATGGGTGCAGCCAAATAAACAGAAAACAAAACAAAACAAAACCAACAAACAAACAAACAACAACAAAATATATATATATATATATATGAGGGAACTCCGATTAATTATAAGCAGTACCAGTGTCCCAAGCTAACAACGCCCAGGTTACCCCCAACACACACACACACACACACACACACACACGCACACACACACACACACACACACACACACTGTAACCTGCTGGCTCCTCCTGGAGAGACTGAAATGGGCAACAGAGCAGCAGTGTCCCTCTGACCCCCTTGTGGTTTTTGTCCTGCTTCACCTTGTGGCTGGAGAGCACTACATTCAACCTCAAGAAAGCGACAGCCCTCTGCAAAGGGATTTAGAAAGGAATCTGTCCTCCAAAGGGGCTACTTCCCACCCGTCCTTGCTTTTCGCTAAGCCCTGCCCCACTCCCAAGTGTTTCAGATAAGAGATAGTGGACTTAGGGGATTTGGTGGCAAAAATACAAATTTTGGCATCAGATGGGTGGGGATTCAAGTTCCCCATCCTCCACTGGGTGACCAGCTAAGAGACGACCACTCTGGGCCTACTTATCCATCTCTGAACTGCAGAGGCACTAGCCACCTGCACTCAGAGAGTTAAGTGAAATGTAATGAGACCAACCCCGTGATCCAGCCACACCCCCGATGCTCTGCCATCTGCCTGCCCGTTGTCTGTGGAAAGTAGCGAGTGTACCAGGCTCAGATTCCCAGGGCACGAAGGACAGCAGAGCCCAAGAGTCCTGCACTGGAAAGTGCAGCCCTTTGCTGTCCCCAGACCAGCCCAGGCTCATGGCCTCTCTTTATTGGACACGGGTGCGTGTCACCCTGACGGGATCAGGGCCATGGAAGTGACAGATCAGAAGAATCAAGGAGAATTGAGAGTGAGCTCAGGGCAGCCTTGGCTCCTGATTTCTGATGGAGTCACAGGCCAGGCTCAGCATCCCATGTCACCCTCTCCCACTCTGAAACAGACACCCTCTAGCTTCTCACCCCCTGTCTACTGACTGGCAGAAATGCAAGCCCTTATAAAACACACCACGCTCCAAAGAGGAAAACACAGCAATATAAATATTGAATTTGTGGACTTCAGCTCTCTTCTCACACTGCAACTGGCTTCTTCCAGAAAGTTGCAGGCCTTCTCCTACTGCCTCTGTGGCGGACACCTACCTCCAGCCTAGAGGACATATCCCCCCCACCCATTTTTTTTTGATACTAAGTAAAAAACAATGTGCAATGAGTGGCTGCTATTTTACACGAAAGTAACTTCACATGCAAAGAATGCAGAGAAGCAGCTAAAACTGAGTTCTGCTTTGGAACAAATCCTCATTAATAACATTAGAATGGCAACTTATACATTTCATTTCCGCCAAGTGAGAACAGTTAGTCCTGATTTTCTTATCAAAATGCAGGTTCTGAGACAATATGTGTAAAAGGGAACTAGGATACAAAGAAGACGTGTAAGGCACGGAAAACGCTTGTAGTACTCGGAGAATGCATGCTCCCCAGTAAAAGGGCTGCTCTCCTGAGTCTGAACACCTTGGTCCCAGGGGCAGGAAGTGTAGAAAGGATGAAATTCCAGCAGCAGCAACAGCAGCAGCAGCAGCAGCATCTCCCTTCCCCAAATGGAGACTAGTCCTTTGAGCCATATAAGTACCAACCTAGGAAGGTTCATAGTGGCTGCTTCCTCAACCAAGGGACTCTCCCTTTGCTGCAAGTTGGCATGTCTCCCCAGAGTATTGAGCTGGGTACAAGCCCTGGAGCAGCTTTTCTACCCAGACTGGATGCTTTCAGCAGAGCCGCTGGTGCAAAAAACACTGTCTACAAGATGCACCAGTTGAGGACTTTTATTTTGGTGGGGGGAGGAGGAGCCAAGCAAACCTCTAATCCTCCCTTCCTTACATAACAAATGCAAACACAGCTATCTCAGGGTGGTGAGGCCAGGCCGGCAGACAGTGGGCTGTAAAGGGAAGGGTTACGCAAGAAGCCAGTTCTGGGTTTTCCTTTCTGAAAAGAGAAGGGCTCGAAGTGGGTTTTTGCATTTAAAAGCCTGCGAGGGAACTGGTGGGATCTCTAAACCCAGCAGTTTCCCCGGAGTAACCAGAAAGAAAGAAACTGAGGAGTGGGATGGGCGGTTGAGGGAATAGGAATTTGCTTGGAGTAGCAGCAGCTGTATCTCTAACTCACAGAAAAAAGCCAAATGGCCATTCTTTGGTATATGGTGTGGTTCCTAGCAGCTCCCACTGAGTCCAGGAGGTCCCCGGGTAGGCCCAGCTGGAATGGGTGGTGGAAAGGTGGGACCGGCAACCGGGTTGTCCTGCCACAGAAATGCCCAGAGTCCCTGGACTTAAGGGAGCCTGGCTGGAAAGAAGGATCTGGGTCTAGGACCCAGCCTCAGCTCCCCAGGGATCCTTTTCTCGGAGAGCCTTGGCTTGCCAGCTTTCCCGTCAGCGTGCACCTTGCACCGGCTCCATCCCGAGTCAGCCCCGGCGCTGGAGGAAGGATGGAAGGGAAAAGCTGCACAGCGGGATCAAGCCAGCGGGAGCCCAGAGCGGCTGGCCGGGGCTCGGGCGCTGGGCCTTGTTTCTGGGGAGGCCAGAGTCTCAGCTCCATCGCCCCCAGTCCTCACACTCAACGGGCACCTCGCAGCCCGCTCTCAAAGCCCTTCTCCGACAGGCAGCGCCAGGATAAAAGGCAGAAGAGAAAGAAAAAGGGGGAGAAAAAAACGTAGGGAGAAAGTTTTCCTTAACGAAGAGTTTCCGAAGGAAGGGAAGTGGAAAGGGAAGCGGCAAAGAAAAGTAAGGACGCGAGGAGACAGGACAGGGAGGCTGATGCCGGGAGGACCCCAGGCTCCCGGGAAGCCGCGCCCGAGCACCTTCCCCGGCCCGCGCTGCTTAAAGGTGGAGCCGGCAGGTTCAGCCAGCACAGCCTCCCGCGCACCCGTGAGATTCGGGGGTTACAAGAGGGGGACTTCGCTCTCTGCCGGATTGGGGCCACCCGGGGCCTGGAGCGCGGTCTGCAGCGGAGCCACTGTCGCGGGCTTCCTGCGTGCGTCTCGGCCTGTGCGCTCAAGGGCAGGCGCCAGCGTGTCTGTGTGGGACCAGTGCGGGCGTGGAGGACTCCCGGCACGGAGACGATGTTTCCCCGCCGGGTCTCGGAGGATCGCGAGGAGCCCGCGGGCTGCGAGGAGCGGTGGCCACCGAAAGGAGACTCGGCCAGCGAGGCTCCGCAGGAGTGGGACTAACCGAGGGACCTTGGTATCCCGGGACCCCGGTCACTTTGCCTGAGCTTCGGGCACCCGGTCTGCGGCGAGGCGGCGGCCAGGAAGTGGCCGGGACTTGCCTGCTGGATGAGCCCGACCCGGAGGCTCCCGAGGTCCCGGCCTCCACCTCCGGCTCTGCCTGGCCGGCTCTAGACTGAGTGCGCCGGGCCGATTGGCGCTCAAATGGGAGTTGCGCAGGGACTTGAGAGTGCCTGCGAGGACATCAGTGGGCGTGAAGGATGTGGATGTCTGTGTATCTGTGTCTCACCAGGACTGTGTCGTGGGAATCTCAGCTTCTGAGAGACCCAGCTGGTCACTCTAAACTGGCCTGAGCCACCGTGGCGTTGTGGATGCAGCATGATGGCATCCGGCACTGGGTGGGGTCTCTGTGTGCTCTGGAAAAGGAAAAACCTAAGCTTCCGAGCCTGCGACCCTCCCTCCCCAGCCCCCGAGGCTTTTAGCGCAGAGTCCAGGTGACTCTAGAGGTGGAGGATGCCAGTCCGCTTGGGACGATTCCAAAGGGAGTCGAGTCTCCGCCACGTGGAATTGTGCTCATCTCTCTTGTTCCTGAACCAAGCATCCGGGTTTCTTCCAGAGCTCCACCTGCCAGATCTTTTTTTTCAGCCCCAAAGGGATAAACCTGTGCGTGTGGGCACCCTCTTACCCAGTTCTGTGCATGTGCAGGTGCCCTGGCAGCTACCCAAGTGATCCTACCTCCGTACTCCTTCCACCATGCGCAGCACCGGCAGTTACTCCACAGCCGGACGCAGCCTCCATCCTCCCAGATCTTGGCCAAAGCCATCCCTGCCAGGTACTTCCATGGGTTGGTGAAATGAACTGGGCCTTGGAATTGAATTCAAACTAGAATTTCTGACTTCTTTCCTACTAAGCATCACCAAAGCACTACTCATTATAAATCAGTGCTGGTATTATTTGGCTTTTACTTTTTGGATACGACCCCCCTCGCCTTTGCCACAACCCTGGCCACCAATACCAGGCTGCCAGGAACCTAGGCCAAAATCTATTCCCTGCTAGTTTCGCCCTCCCCTTACTTCTCCCCTGGCTCTTTCCAGCTCTGGTTCCTGGCTGGGGTTCTTCTGCTTGGGTTTCCTGCATCTTGCCATTCAGGTCCTGAAATTCCATCTTAGAAACTCCAGGTCAGCGAACCCCAGGGCTGGAAGGCTGAGCCGGGACTGCAGATACTGGGTCTGAGGAGATCAGAAACCCCTTGGAACCTGCCATTGTCAAAGGAGCAGAGGATTCTTCCGGGGGATAGGGATTCTTCCCCAGAGATGGGATTTCAGAAAGGCTGAGAGGAGTTTGGGACAAGCTAGGCAGTGACCTGGAGTCCTCTAAGAGTCTGGGAAAGGAAAGGTTCTGGGACCTCCTCCCAGTGGGGTAGGTCCATGCTATATAGTCAGAGCTGCTGCACCAGAATGATGCTCAACCCCCTTTGACCGACCCAGATTTAGGGAGTCATCAAAATCCTGGTCTGGTCATGCAGTGTCCGTCTGGGGGGCTGAAGGCCTGAATGGCAGAAGGCGGGTCTGCCAGAATGGACTTCTCTTACACCCCAAGAATTCCTGCTGGATTCCACTTGCTTCCTGGGGGGAGGGGGCTAAGATTCCACTCAGAGCAGGCATTCTAGAGCACTCTGGTTGCCCCCAGCAGATCCCCCCCAGGCAGGAGGGCCAGACTGATAGGGTCAGCGAGCCTGACTGCCAGAAACACTCTGCTTCCCCATCAGGGTGGTAACTCCAGGCTTCCTAGGTTCGACCAACCTCAGAGCCAGCAGGCTAGCAGACCAGTCCTGATGCCCAAACCTGAAAGTTCTGCCCTTTCTCCGCTCACAAACCGGCTCCTGAACCGGTGTCTGTACCTAGGGCAAGAAGCAGAAAATACATTTGAGACTCACGTACACACACGCAAACACGAAAGGGAGAGATTTGCCCAGACTTGGTCTGTTTCTCCACTGGTGGGACGGAGGAGAGCAACTCTTGAAGAGGCTAGAGAAGAGAAGTCAGGCAAACGCCGAGTCCTCTAAATAAACACCATTTCTGTGGTTTTAATAAGCAAAATAGGAAACCATTTTAATAACCAAAAAACAGAAACCAGTCTGAATAAAACTACAATAGACTAGGTTTTAATATTTTCATATCATAAGCAGGGTTTGAAATTGATCCCTTATTTTACAGGAAATAAAAACAATTTCTGTTGCAGCAAATTTGATTTCAACACAGTTGAATCCGTAAAAACCAAAGCTCGTTTCTGATGCAGGACGAATATCCACAATATTTAAAACTGCAAGCACCATGCGGATCATACAATCTTGTTATTACTGTTAATTTATCAACTAATACAAACTCAAAAATGCATCCGGCCAGCAGCGCCAGCAAATTTCAAATGAGAACTAAAAAATACGCTTTCATTTTGGTATTTTTGTCAGTGCAACTTAAATCCTTTTACTGACCTGCAGGAAAAAAAAAAGTAATAATAAAGAAAAACACCCAGATCTTCCCTATAACTACTATACAAAACTGAAGGGGGGGGGACACCACCAATAACTCGCCCGCTGTCTCGAAAGCAGGGAAAGAAACGCACATAACATATTGGTCTAAAGAACGTACTTGAAAGTTGCAAAATAACTTGCCAATGTTTGGGTTTCTGGATCTTTCTGAGTGTAGCGGTTGGTTCAACACAAGTTCAGGTCACCGCTGGGCAGTCCGGGCTGGTGAAGACACACACCCTAAGAACATTTCGGCCCCGGTAATTGGTGGAGGCCTGGAAGGTTTCACAGAGACCCTGGGGTGACTCTGGTTGCAGTAAAAAGCAAACAAGATCTGTTTTCCTTTCCTTTCTTCATAGGGATGTCAATTTAGCCCTAAGACCAGGTGACATGGAGGACACTCCCTCCCGGACCTTCAGGGTTTGAAACTCTGCAGCTGCGAGGCCCTGGTACTCGGGAGCTGGGACCCCCATCCTCCTTCTCTCAACACAAAACTGAAAACTAAAATGGGAGGAAAAGAGGACTGAAAGCGGGCACCAGAGAAGGAGAAAACACAGCTTCCAAGGGTGCCCCAAGACAAAGTTGTTTTCTGATGCAAATGCCCAGAACTTTTCTTTTTTACTTACAAAAAAAGGGGGGCATAATAATAAACCCAAACAAAGACACTCAGCTTGCTGCCACAGTTCTCTAAGCAGTTTGGCGGGGCGGGTATTTACAAGCCGACAGCCGAGAGACTGAAACCCCGGCAAGCAGCAGCCGGAGTTTCCGAACTGCCATCCCTTCTCACTCAAAGAAACAAGGGGGTTATGATCCATGATCAACAACATGCTAAAGTTAAACAAGAAAATGGTACAAAATAGAAATTATTACCATACATGTCCAGCATGCAGGATTAATATTTTTAATGCAGATTTTCGTTTTTTTTTCTATATAATCGAGCAGGCAATAAAACTGATGAGATTTGCGCGCAGAACGTCCTAACTGAGGCCCGCGTCTAGGGGCTGAGAGCCAGTGTTCTCCGGACCCTAGACAGACAGATCCGTCTGTCCGTCCTTCCTTCCTTCGCTCAGCCTCGCCTCGCCTCGCGTCTGCCGGGACGCCAGGGTCCCTCTCCTCTCCTCTCTTCGCTGCTCTCTTGCTGGGCTGGGCCGGGCTCCGACTGCGAGGCACTGGGCTAGCCTTAACGCGCAAAGTTCAGGAAGCCGGGAGTCTCCAGACGGCCTTGGCGACTCCTCGCGACTATGCCTTGCCGCCCTCCAGCCTGGAGAAAAGTTGCTCTGGGACTTCCCACCACCTCGCCTCTCTCTGGCTCTGCTCGAGTCTAGGAGGCGGCGCTGGCACGAGCCGCTCTCGCCTTGGCCAAGGTCCCCTGCCTGCCCGCGAGCCCTCCCGTCGCCCGAGTCCCGCGCGCCCCTCCTCCCTCTCCCTCAAGTCAAACGGGTCAAGGCTGGGGCCGTGGCAGGGACAGGGTCCGGGAGAGTCCGGGGCTGGGGACACGGGACGGGGAGTCTGGGCCAGGGCAAGGGCGGGGGCCGGGACCCGCCACGACTCACAGAAAGAACTCGGGAGAGGAGGGGCTGTCGCTGGTGGAGCCCGCCTCCCTGAAGCCGGAGTTGGCGAGTTTCTCGCACTTGACCTTGTAGGCGTCTCTTTCGCGGGCCAGCCGGGACACCTCCTGCTTAAGCTGCTCCACCTGCTGAATGAGCTGTGTCTTCTCATTCTCCAGGTGGTGCTTCTGCTGGACGCGTTTATACCTGCACGACTGGGCGTAGCCCCGGTTCTTCAGGGTCCGCCGCTTCTGTTTCAGGCGGATCACCTCGTCCTTGGTGAAGCCCCGCAGGTGGCGGTTCAGCTCGCGCACGGACATGGACACGAGCTGGTCGTCAGAGAAGCGGTCCTCCACGCTGCCGCTACCGCCAGCCGCCGTCGCGGGGGCCGCCGCGTGCGGCCCAGGCCCGGGGTGGCTGGTGGGCAGCTGCTGCGCAGGGCTGGCCGCGTTGGACGGCGGTGGTGACGCTTGGTGATGATGGTGATGGTGTGGATGCGCGTGCGGGCCCAGCTCGTCGTGGGTCACACCGGCGCCCGGGTACGCGTGGTGCGGGTGTGGGTGGTGGTGGTGATGGTGGTGGTGCGCGCCTCGGAAGCCGTCGAAGCTCTGCAATGGCTGTGGCACTGGGTGCGAGCCGATGAGCGCCTCCACCGCGTCTTCGGGCGTCAGGTTGAGCGCCTCGGGGTTCATCTGCTGGTAGTTGCCCGCCATCCAGTACAGGTCCTCGATGTGGGTCTTCTGTTCGGTGGGGCTGAAGCTGGGCGATGAGGGCACCGAGCTGCACGGCGTGCTGAGCGGTGTAGACGACACCGAGCCAGCTGGCTGCAGGCGCGTGCAGGGCCGGCCCGGGCGCTCCGCGCGCCCCAGCGGCTCCTTTTTTACGTCGAACTTGAGCAGGTCGAAGTCGTTGACGTACTCCATGGCCAGCGGGCTGGTGGGCAGCTCGGGCCCCATGCTCAGCTCCGCGGCCATCGCTCACGCGAGGCGCAGTCGCCGCTGCCGCCCGGGAAACTTTGCGGTCGGCCGGGGCGCGCCGAGCCGGGAGCGGGGGCGAAGAGCGGCGAGCCCGGGAGGCGGGGAGCCGAGGGCTCAGCGGGCCGGGGCCGCCGGCCAAGCCTTTGTCTGGGGACGCGGCGGCGCGCCGGAGAGTCCCGAGGCTGCCTGCGCCGCCCCAGAGCTCTGGGATGTGACTGCGCCGGGGCCGGGCCGGGCCGAGAGGGGTGGAGAAGCGAGTGGGGTGCGCGGCTGAACTGAGGGGAGGCGCCGGGCGAGCGCCCGCCGCTCGCTCTCTAGCTCTCTTGCTCTTGGTCTCTCTCGATCGCAGCCGCTCGCAGCCCGGCGGTGCAGCTGTGCGGGATCCGGCGCCGCCACTGCCTTTTATCGCCTCCCTGATGTCACTGGGGCGCGGGGGCCCGGGCGGCCCAGCGCGCTGGCCAATGGCTGCACGGGCCCCACGGCCCGGCGGCGCAGGGCGGGGCGCGCCTGACAGCTCCTCCGCCCCCCGTGTCAGCTGACTGGCGGCGTGAGCAGCCCGAGAGCCGCCGAGGCCTGGCGGAGGGCTGGAGCCAAGTGGGACCGCCGGTCCGGGCCCAGCCCCCTACCCCCTCGGCGGCCCGGTCCCCGCCTGCTCTCCTTCGGTGCCGCCCCCACCTTATCCACCCTTTCGCGCGCTCTCCCCCTTCTCTACCCTTTTGCCCCCTCCCCTCCCCCCAGCCCATAGCAACCCCCAGGAGGCTCTGAATGAGCGCCGGGATGGCACCTCTCTGGCCCATTGTTCCCTAGCGTCCCCCCCCCGGGGGGGGGGACTCTCCGTGTGCCGCTGGGTCCCAGGCCGATGTGTGCGGTGCATGGCTGTGTTTCTACAGATCTGCTCGTATTTGTGTGTTGGGAGGGGGCGAGGTTGGGGCTCCAAGAGTTGTGTTCAAATTCAATCTTAACCTCCTCGGGCCAAGTAGGGGCTGCCACCCTCCTCGCGGGTGCAGTGGCCGGGCCCCGAATTAGGACTCCGCTGGCCTCGCCGCTCTCCTCTCACCCCACCCATAAATGCACAAGATAAAGGGAGAGGGAAAGGAATCGGCCCAAAGGCTCAGAAGCCCTCTCCCAGCCAAATGCACGGAACCCTGAATTCGCCGAGACTGGGGTCTGAGGCCAGTCCAGGACGGTGCTCCGGATGGCTCCTGGCTGCTGGGAATCCGGCCCTGTTTTTGTTTGAACGTTTTGTAACGATTAAGCAGATCCCGGCGTCAGCCCAAGGTGGAGAGGCTCAAACAGGCATAAAGTGCGACCCCAAGTGGCCACTGTGCGCAAAGGCGCGCCGAACCGCGGGACCCGCAGCAGAACGGCTCGGCCGACGCCTCAGACCCAAATGGGTTTTCCCAACCCGCCCAATTCAAGTTGGCCCAGAACGTAGGCTGTGCGCTCACCGGAGCCCAGGGCAGGTTCCTCTAGGGCCACGCACAGGTTCACGGTTTGGTCCTCGGACTCATCGCGAGTTCCGCGCTGATGTCCCCCAAGAAACTCCGTTCCCCAGCAGGGGTTGGAGGCGGAGGTGGGGGAGATGCCCGGCGGCAGCTCCTAGGGCTGGAAACTCCTAGGCCGAGTTAGGCCGAGGGCGGAAAGCGGAAACGCCCCAGTCGGGGGCCCCAGAGCTGTGACAATGAGAAACCTCCGCTAAGCGCAGACGGGGACCCCGGAGCGTACTGCACTAAAGGCACTGGGACAGGGCTCCCGCGCTGCGCACCTTCCCTGTCCGGTCCAGGATGGCCCGAAATATGAGCTCCCAAGACCCCGGCCGGGGCGCAGAAACGGGATAAACCGCAAATTCGCTGTACGCGGAGACCCGACCCGCCTCCCGCGTCGCCTTCTGCTCTGCAGCTTTGGGCACACGCAGCGAAGGGCAGGAGAAACGCGCACTTGGGTGAGTGTGTCCAGGCTGCTGCCTCTGCAGGACCGGCAACGATCGACGCCGCGAGTAAGGGTCAGGTGGGCACTCAAATGAAGACGCAGCAAGATTTTTTTCTTAAGTGTCAGAAGGTAAAATATTTGCCTCCGATTAATGTGAAAACTCTAATTCTCCCGCGCTCTCGGTGAGGCTGGAGAGAGGTGTGGTCCTGGGCCGCCTGTTTTTAGTAAAATGACTATATTTTAATTAAAACTCGGACTGAAAGGCTTGGATCAACAACTGTATTGCTGTAAGAGCCCATCTCCATCCCTCTGCGAGAAGCGTGCTCTCCGCAGAAAGGATCCGGCTGTCTCCAGGGAAATTCTGGGCCGTTCCGCTGCCCCGCCCCTGCTCGACGCTGGGCGCCGCGGACACTCACCTTCCGAGTCCCTGCCGCGTTCTCTCGCAGCGAGCGCGCATTCGCACTAAGCAGGGAGACCTTTCGAGGCCACGCTGGGTCGGCCGTCTTGGGGCTACGCAGACTGTGGCTCGGGCCAGACAAATGCACTGGGTTCTCCCGGTGCCCCTGAACCCCGGCCGGCAGCGCCCTCTTTCCCGCGGACACTGCGGCCTTCTATGAGCGCACCGAGGCCGCCGCGCTGGTCTGCGCCCTCACTGTGTCCCCTCGGGTTCTAGATGTCTCACTCTCGCTGTCGAGGACCAAACCTGAGTCTCAGGAGGGTGGCCCACTGAGGCCGTAGGGTTCCTTCAGCCCCAGCTCTGCAGGTCCGAGCTTCCTGCTCTCCTGCGGGCATCCTGCCACCGTCTCTAGAATTCGGGGGTTTTGTCTGGGTGGCTGCGTTCCACTTCGTCCCTGTGCCTCTGTCTCGGGTTTTGGTCAGTCCCTTCCTCTGGGCTCTTGACCGAGGTATCTCTGACCTTTCTTAGGTCCACTCTCCCCAATAACCTGTTTCTTTGCAGCCCTCCCAGCCGAGCCAGTCCCTCCTCTACCTACCTACCCCCTAACTATCTCCACTAAAAACTGTTGGAAACTGGGCTTGTGAAAGAGACACGGAGGTTCCTCCGGAGTGAAAGCCGCTGCAGAGCAGCTAATCTCATGGGTTAGCACCTGCCTCCCCAATGCGGCTCGCGGCTCGCGCTGCGCTCTGCTGGGGTTGCTCCGTCCCTAACCCTGTGGCCTCCAGCTCCCCGCCAGCCACCAATGGCTGCCTCCTCTCTGTGCCCTTAGGGGAGGGGATGCTGTAGGGACCAGCGAGCCCAGCTCCCGTCCAGCGTCCCCCGAGGCTACACACTATCCCTGAAAGATGAGTCGGATAATGAGGGAAGAAAAGAGAAGTGCTGCTGGGAGAGGTGGAGAGTCGAGGAGGAGAAGCCAGCAAGGGGAAAGAGGCCAGAAGACACAGGCGTAGTGCGCGCAGCCCGAAGCCTCTTTTGAAGGGAAGCCGAGGAGGACTGGTGGTAGCAGCCAGAGCCCTCTACTGAACAATTTATCTCTGATCCCTGAAATTCCATTTCGAAGTTTTCACCCCCTCTCCAAGTCCACCGCAGCTTGGGCCAGAGACGATGCGCTCTGGGCGCACTCCCTTGGGATTCTTCAGCTACAGACGTTGAGCGAGGAGGCTGTGTGCTGTCTGAACCACCGCGGAGCCTCGGAGCACTCGAAGTGGAAGTGGACGAAAAGTTATTTCTTAAGGGAGCAAGGGGCCACCGCCAACGGCGGGCTTTGAGATTCGCCGCGCCGCTCCCGCCCGCCCCTGCCCAGATCACCCGCTAACCCGAGAGTGGCCTCGGGCTCTTCTGTGCGCCTCTAGCCCAGCGCGGCGCTCCTGGCAGCCGCGTTCAGCCCAAGGTGCACCGTACACGCGTGGTTTCCAGAGGGCTTCGGGTGTTTAGTGGGAGAGCGGGTGTCTCTGGGCGTGCATGGGTGCATCGGGAGGTGTGTGTGTGTGTTGGGTGAGAAAGCGAGGTACTTGGAATGCTTTGAATCAAAAGCCTGCAACACCCAGGCTTGGCACCTAGTGCTCCTGGCCTGGGAGCCAAGTAGGTTGCAGGACTGTACTAGCCCAGGTCTCCAAACAAGAGAAGCCTGCAGTCCCATAGGCTCCACGGGTCTGCATTTGCATCATCTAGGTGTCTGATCACCTGTTTTCTCCTAGGAGCCCTGAAATCTCAGCTACCTTTCCGGAAGCCCACGGAGAGGGGAGGATTCTGGCACAACCACCCACCCTGAACTTCCCAAGGTCTTTGGCTTCAGAGAAAAGTCAGGAGTTAGTTCTTCCTCCTCTTCCTCTTTCCCAAAGACCGCTGTCACTTCCACCGTCCCCACTTCACCCAGTAGCCATCGGATTCCAACCCAGAGCTTCCTAAAAGGTCTTATCGAGCTTCTGGATCCTGATGGCCTTAAGCACCCAAAGGATTCAGCGGACCCCAGTAGAGAGCCTGAGTTACCCCAACTCTGCAGAGCCTTTTCCAAGTTCCCTCCCCTGGGGGCCGGGGACCCCACCCCACCCAGATACACACTGACAATGGAAATTTATTATTAAAACTCTTTTACCTGCTTCTTTTTACTTTGTTTTCATATGAATACTAGAACTATTTAAATTACATATGTGGCTTATATTCTATTGCTATTGGACAGCACCTATTAGACAATCACCAGGCAGTAATGCTTTTAATATAGATGAGCTGTTTAATAATACATTCTCATATGTATGGGGATTCTCAAAGCCTTTATCATTCACTTTTTCCTTCAATTCTCACAACCCTATAAGGTAGTGACTATCGCTATCTTTTTTTACAATGAGAGGTAGACAAGCAGGCAAGTAGGTAAATACAGTCATATAGTCAGTCCTAAGATTTTTATGAATTCATTCAGTCTCCACAACTGCCCTTGGAGGTGAAGGGACCCATCACCATCTTACACAAAGAAGGAGGCTCTGCAAGTTTAAGTGATTTCTTTAGTGACGGTGACAATAAGCTGGAGCTTCTGGCCCGATATCCAGCACCCTATATACTATGAAGCAGGTGGTATAGATCTCCCTTGGGTGGCATCTGGAATCCAGGTGTCAGCACAGTTCTTCAGCTGCTCTCCGGTTCAGGATTTCCAGCTCTCCACAGACCTGGCAGTTCCTTCCAGGTCACGGCTGAGCCTCTAGCTTGAGCCAAGTCTCTGCCAAGGGCTCAGTTATCAGGGCAGTGATGAACATCCCCTCTGGTCAATGGCCCGCACAAATCCTTGGGCTCCCTCCAATTGTCTTTCCTCTCTTGACTGCGTGGGGCTGGAGGATAGGGGTGAGAAACCAAGGCAGGATGCCAGCCAAAGGAAAAAAAAGTTTGCAGAGTCCTCTCCAAGGTCCTGTCCTCTACCCTCGACCTCAGCCTGGCCTCTAATCTTGGCGTTGACCCTTGGTCCTGTCTCTGTCCGGACCTTCGGCCCCCATCCATCCATATCTTAAATATGGTGTGTGTGGGGGGGGTATGGCTCGATGCTGATAAGAAGTTCACTGACACCAGTGGGGCTCCCTCCACCGACACACATCCTCCCCGTGACCCCAAGGCCAGTGTTAGAGATTCTGAGGCCTCATCATTGCTCCCCAGGACTGAGACCCTCATCCCCCCACAGCCCAACCAATCACTTAAGACTGGGATTTTTTCCATTTAATACCTTCACCCTTATGCAAGCCAGGCCAAGCCAAGCCACCTTCATCTTTTGCTAAGGTGACTACAGAGGTCTTAGCTCAGACTTTGTTTTTCTGTACAGGGCAGTGGAGCCACTTTTCATGTTATATGAATCTGCTCGTTCTACCTTCACCCCCTGGCCCCAGGCTTAACTATAGATTCCTTCGATGCTTGGACAAAGAGCCAAATTCCTTAGCGTGGCCTTCAGGCCCCAAGTGATCTATCTGCTCTTACTAACTTCTCCCACCTCATATCTCACTGGACACCCCCCCGCCCGTGCTCCAAGTACCATGCCTTCTGTTAAGTCCTTCTGCGTTCCATGCTCTAATCTTCCACCAGGCGTTTACACAGGCCATCCCCCTGCCTAGAAAGAGTCAGTCCCTTGCTTCTCAAGGACTCAGACAGAAGAGATGGCCTGTTGTGGCCCTTCCTGAGGGCCTCAGAGGGACTTGGGAAGGACCTGGGAAGGGAGGTGGGGAGAAGAGCCAGGAGCCAGGCCAATGTCATGGTCATTATGGGGAAATCACACACACTGGAGTCATGTGTCAGGGCTTCCTTCCATCCCTTCCCTCTCTAAGCTGGTTCAGCGTGGACTTCAGGTTTAGGAGAGGTCTTAGGAGATAATATAAGGAAGGTCAAGGCAAGGCTTTAGTCAACGAATGAGTCCAAATATTTTCCACTTGAGAAAACAATGTTACAGACACAGACTCCTGAACCATAATCTGGCTTTATAGATCTAACTGCAGCTCAGGAATTTGCATTTTCATAAGTTCCCTAAGTAATTCTGATGTTTGGGGTCCGAGCAACACACTTTAAGAAATTATACAGATCTTGACCATGAGATCCTGGGGTGGAAATACCGTGATGGAGTTAACTCTGTTATCTCATACCAGGAAGAGTGAGATGACAGTTTTGGAAGAATGAATGAATGAATGAATGAATGAATGAATGAAATTAACAACTAGACAAGCACTCTTGTTTCCTTGCAGTATGAAGTTTCAAAACTCTCCAGGGCATTCCTCAATGCCCTTTAGCCCTCTCCTCTCCCACAGTTAACAATCCTTACCCCTTCCTCCTTAGACGAAGGACCCATTCAGAAGAAATATGGATGATCTGATTCCATCAGATTCCATCCCACTGGCCTCCCCTCTTCCTTCCTCCTCCAGCCTATGCTCTACAGGGACCTGGGAGTCCAGCTTCCTACCACACTCTCATCTCAGCTTGGGGAGCGCATTTCTGGGTACCGGGCAAGCAGGTGACACCATCCCACTGCTGGAAGGGGCTCTCCATGGCTGATGGAGAGAACAAGGTTGTTTGGCTGCATCTGAGCCCAGGGTCATTTCAGCGAGGAGCTTCTGTAGTTACTCAATCTCTTTCTTCCCTTTCTTCTTTTAAAAATGAATTATACGAGATACACAAGCCTACTTTCTCATTGTAAAAAAAAAAAAATGCAGCAATGTAGTTTTAACATCTATGTCTAGAGCCACAGCTTGATTTTTATTTTTACTCAGCAACTTCTATGTCAATACATCGAGTTCTACTTCTTTCTTTTTAACGAATGCACAGCAATCCCTCCACTGGATGCTTTGTAGTTTTTTCCAGTCTTGTATTTATGGACACTTAAGTTCTTTCCCATCTTTCATGGTTGCAAACAATGCTGCAACAAATCGCTTTTTGCATGCTTCTTTTTGCATGTGTACAAGTATTTCTCTGCAATAGATAGCAAGAAGTGAAAATGCTGGATTGTAAGAAAGATGAATACTTAACACAGTCATATTAGCCTCTAAGAAGATTGGACGTCTTGAATTTCCCATCAGAAAGATATGACAAGAAGCTGTCTCTCCACAGCCACACCAACAATGGATTTTATCAAGTTTTTTCATTTTTTGGTGTAAATTCCATTTATATCCATTCCATTCTCTCACCAGCACTGGGATTTGAGGCACAGAGGTGGGCATGGCTTCTTTTCTCCCCTCCAGGGAATTACAAACCTTGCCATCAAAGCTGGATGTATGGTATGGTGACCATGCATCTGAGATGCTGACAGATGGATCCCCAGCAAATGAGCTCCCTTGGTTCTACCACGGAGGGTTAGGGGAGGGGCTGGCTGATAAGGCTGCACTTAATTAAGACTTTGAAAGCCAAGCAGAAATTCATCAAATAGAGAAGTACAGGAAGACCTTAGTCGTAGGCCCAGCCCAAACAAAGGTGCCACCTCAGGCACTTAGAGGGTTATTTCAGAGAGGCTGGACATAGAGCTGTAGGCTTCTGCTGAAGCCAGCACTTGAAGGGCCTTGAACGCTGTGCCAGAGAATCAGATCACAGTCTTAACTAGAAAATCATCTCCACATGGGCAGGTGTTTTTGTTTGTTTGTTTCACTGCTGGGCGCACAGCAGGCACTCAGTAAATACCTGCAGAAATGCGCAGAAGCGTCCCAAAGGTATTTAATTAATTTCTTCCATCTCTCACAGAGACAAGGTGTCCTCCGTGCCCGGGACTCTGAGTCTTCTGGCTCCATTCTGGATGCTGGGGATACGGCACAGCACGGATAAGCCTGGCTCAGGAATCCGTTTCTGGGTCTCAGAGCCCCTATCCAGGCCCTGTGCCAGGTCCCTTTCACCTCTGCGCATTAGAGATTGCTTTTGGTTTCTGTGTTGACAACCCCTGTTTCTGTGTTTGGAACGACTGTTCAGTGCCATTTCCTGATTTAATATCAGAGGCAGCACGGAGCAAGGATGCACAGTTAGCAGTTTTTGCTCCAAGTATTTTTTCAAGTTCCCTTTTGATGTAAGGGTTGGGTTTGCAGCTTCCCTGATCTTGCCGAGCAGTGAGGGAAAGATGGGGGCTGAGGCTGGGAGGACAGGAGAGGGGGTGGGGGGAAGAGGAGAGGGGCTGAGGGGAGAGGAGAGGATCCGGAGATGTACCCCATCCACCTGAGCTAAGAGACTCCAAGCACCTTTCTAGAAAGGGGGAGGCCAAAGGGCTCCGCAGAGACACAGGGGCATGTTAATGGGTCTGCCAGCAGCTGTGGCCACTACAAAACAAGGCTGCTGTCACCCTTCTGTGTGGGTGTACATATATGTCTCTGTCACAAGAACAAAGGACTAAGAAGTTCTCGTTGTGGCTCAGAGTATCCATGAGGCCATGGGTTTGATCCCTGGCCTCGCTCAGTGGGTTAAGGACCCAGCATTGCCTGTGAGCTGTGGTGTAGGTCACAGACACACCTCAGATCCCACATTGCTGTGGCTGTGGCCAGCAGTTGCAGCTCTGATTAGACCCCTCGCCTGGAAACTTCTATATGCTGTGTGTGTGGCCCTCAAAAACAAAAAAAAAAGGGATTAAAATGCTTAAATAAGCTAATGTAATGCAATTCAAAATAAATGAAAATGCACTGAGGGTTTGGGATGGAAATGCTATAAAATTGAGTTGTGATGATTTTTGTACACCTAGAATTGTAATAAAATTCATTAAGTAATGGGAAAAAAATAAATAAAGAGGCACAAGCTGAAAAAAAAATACCCTAAAAAAAAAATAAACCTGAAAATGAAAACAAACTTTAAGATGGAGACAAGTCCCCGTGACACTTAGGGTCTTTTGAGTGAAATCCGTCATGCGTAAGGCCTTTTCCAGGGCCAAGTGCTGGGGACAGACTGAAGAACTCATCTTCTTCTGGTGAAAACTAATTTTTTCACAACACTGTGGTCAAGCAACAGAAATATGCACAGAGGCCTGCACGTGCAAACGTACGCGCGCGCACACACACACACACACACACACAAGAGAACGGGACATGGGGACAAACCAGAGTCTGAAGGCCCTGCCCCTGCCACCTGTGGGCACCTGTGTGACCTGCCGTTGCAGCTCATAACTACCTCCACTGCTGTCTGGACCGCTTCCTCTGACCCTTTGTGTCATTTGGGGTCTCCTGAGAAGTAAATGGGAAAACAAGTTCAGACATGCAAGGGGTTCTCTGGGGACACACCTGGACACAGGACGAGGGAGCAGGAGACAGGGAGAGGCTTCAGCTGCCAGTGAAGGCCTGGCATCTGAGAGAGGAGCAGGGGACGAAGGAGGGAAGAGTGGCAGGCCAAGCTCTGTTCTAGCCACGTTCCAGCCTGGCTGGCGTGGCTAACGCATTGTGGGGATCAGCAGCAGAGGGAGAAAGGAGCTACCTGTTACCCTTTCCAAGCCTCCTTCTGGCCCAAGCAGTCTAGGGCGGTGGTTAGAGTCAAACAGGCTTTGAAAATTCAAAGGTAGCTCCTTTTTCCCTTTGCACCCATTTCTTTTGCTGCTGATCCCCACAATGTGTTAACCACACTGTCCCCAAGAGCGTCCCCAAGGTCTCATCAGGGCCCACTGCCAGTCCATTCCAGGTTGGCACTGGGGTCCCAACAGCCTGCCAGTCAGCTCCAAAAATAAGATTCAGAATGTTCCCTTGAAGTAGGCACTTTCCAGTAGCCACACGTCTTTTTCTCAAATATCACCTCCTCCAGGAAGCACCCGATTGCCCTGTTTCCACAGCACCTTATACCGACCTCCATCAATGCATTTATCACACTATGTCCAGAGTGTCTTGTTTTATCTGCTTCCACCACTAAACTGGGCCTCTCCAGTACCAAAACCAAGTCTAAGTCATGTTGGGGTCCCTAGAACTCAGCACATGGGGGCTCGGAACTGGAGGGTTGGCAATACATGGAGGGGACGCTGTGATAAATGAAGGCTGCTCTAAGACATCAAGACGGCTCCCTTGGAGGATAGGGGACCCTTGCCTTGAAACCATCCATAGCTTTGGCCTTCAGGGGTGCAGCCTGCACTCCCCAGCGTGGCCACCAGGGGCCTCATCAACCCCTCGGCCAATGTTAACTCTGGGCTACTTGCTTCTCAGCGGTCAATCCCTCCCTCCTACTGCGGCCCCAGCATCTCCGTAGGGGCCAGGCCGAGGCCGAGGCCCCCCAAGACCTCAGCATCTGCTCAGCCGCCAGTGGCCCAGTGGATAGCCCCAGCCAAGGAGGAGAGTTATTTTTATTTATTTCTTCTTAATCATGAACTTAATTTAGCTGCTAATCAGGTTACCATGGTGACTTGCACTGGATTTATAGCAGTTTCCTAAAGCGCCTTTTTCTCACTCTTTGGGTAAATGAATAAAATTTGGGTGATGAGCAAAGCGCATAAATATTGGGTGTCCTAGAAAAAGGTCAGATGCTTCCGTTTTGTGTTTGCCTTTCACTCCGCCTGATGCGTTTAAGAGAGATCCATGACTCTAGGCGGTCTGTAGGTTTCTCTCTTCTGCCCTCCCTGTGAGGCCATCACTGGATCCCGACTGCCAACTAGGTACCGTGTGAGACTTCTGCCTTGCTTTCAGGACCTGCACTTCTAGCCTCTCCGCTCTAATGTTCTATCTCCCTTTCCCCCGAGCTGCTCCCGGCGGGCTTGAGTTGTGCCTTGGCCTGTGCTGTGCTCGGGGCTGCTTTCAGAGGTGTTTCTTCCGTCTTGGGAGCGGCAGTGGCCTGGCTTGCCTTGAGATCACATGCCCTCCCAATATGGTATTTGAGGATACCTTTGAGCGCCTGCACTGGCTCACTGGCAGGGGTGCAGCGCATCATGCTAGCCAGCCAGAAGCCAGGGCCAGGAGGTGGCAGGGAAAGGAAATGACAAGCTGACATTTTGACAGTTTCCTGTAGTTTACAGCCTGGAAGGCTCATCTAGTGTCCCACCCCAGTGGTTGGCAGCAGGGCACAGTTCATCTCCCCTCACCCTGTGGGCTCAGAGGCACTCCTGCCTTGGGACAATCAGAAGCCCCCACCCATGGCTCCCAGGAGGGACAGTGTCTCCGGGCCAGAGGTCACAATTTTCAGGTTTTCCCTGAGGATCTTGGGGCTGGCTGCCAATCAGTCCCGGCATCAGCCACAGTCCATTAGTGAGCGCCCAGGGCTCAAGGCACCAACGGAGCCACAAGACACTCTTGCCAGATCCTGCTCAAGGAACCCAAAGCCACCTTTCATTACTGTCTTGGCCTTTGTTATCAGCTCAACAGAACCCCACTCTGGGGACCTCCCGGGCTGCAGGAGGAAGAGCTCAGCACATGTTGCAGACGAGGCTGTGTGAGCTCCCCGGGTCACTGCCCCTCTCTGAGTCTCACTTCCCGCATCCGGAAGACAGGGCTGTCATCACAGTAGACGTGCTAGCCCCACACCTCGTCCTGAACTTGGAGTCAGAAGAACTGGGTTCAGACCCTGGCTCCAGTGCTTTCATTTGCTTTTGCTTTAAGACTGAGGCCATGGGAGAGGAAATGTCAGTTCCCAGAATGCCTTTGGGATGGTGAGGTTAGCAGGCCCAGATGTTTGCAGTGGTGGTGTGCTAGGAAAGCCCCCAATGGCTCCAGTGACTTTGGCAGGCACCTCTGTCCATTTTCCTCCCCAGAAGAGTGTGCCTCAAATGAACGTGACCTGGGCGGGGGGAGTAGAGAGAAACCATCACCTACATGGGTGTGGAAGGACCTAGGGGTCCAGACACAGCAGCCCAAGGCTGGAGAGAGTCTGATGTTCTAGTCCTAACCCAGTGACCAACTTACTGCATCATCTTGGGCAGGTCACTTAACCTCTCTGGGCTTCAGAAGAGTTTTTTGTGGGAAAGTCAAATCCCACTCAAATGAAGGCGGGACCTTAGACTTCCAGTCCCCTCTCCAGCATATAAATTTGTCAGGCTGGTTCTGGCTCATCTCACAGCAGTGAGAGGCAGAAATTAGGACTCTGTAAAGGTCAAAGAGCAAACCCTCTTTGGCCACGGAGGGCTGCCTTCCACATCCCCCACACACCCCTTTAATGTAGGAATCAACAGGTGCCCATCCCCCACAACGACTCAAGAAGCATCTAGTGTGGAAGAAATCAGGGAACTGCCCGCTGGCTTAGTGTCTTCTGTTTTTCTTCTTTTTTTTTTTCTTTTTAGGGCCACAGCTGGGCCATGTGGAAGTTCCCAGGCTAGGGGTTGAATCAGAGCTGCAGCTGCCAGCCTACGCCATAGTCACAGCAACGCGGGATCCTTAACCCACTGAGCAAGGCCAGGGATTGAACCCACATTCTTGTTGGATTTTTAACCCTCTGAGCCACAATGAGAACTCCTATACAGCCTTTTATTGAAGAGCACAGGCTCCAGAGCCCAAGCATCTGGGTTCAGATCCCAGCCCTGCCACTTCCTAGCTGTGCTGTCCTTAGGTGAGTCACCTAACGCTCTGTGTCTCCTCTCTCCTGTCCACATAATGGCACTAATAGCACATACACCTCAAAGAATTGGTGGGAAGATGGAGCGGACCCATCCACAGTAAGCACTTAATGTAGTGTGTTGACATTATATACCAAACATTCCCCCCCAATCTGTTAGTTCTCAAAGCTTCTATTATTAGCCCCATCTTACAGTCAGGGAAACCGAGACGCAGAGGAATTAAATTTCTTATCTGGGCCTGGTGCACGAAGTCAGTGTGTTTGTCATCAGACCTGGCTGCTCCCACATCTGCTCGATATGATCAATGTTCTCAACTGACTTGTTTTGCCAAACAAGTTCTTAGAGCCGTGGAAACAGAGATGGGAGAAGGGAGTTCATTAAGAGGGGGCAGGGTGAGTTGCTGATCAATCTTAACATCTTTAGAGGAGAGACATTAGGATGTGATACAACAGGGATGGCACAACGCCATCCTCGAAGGCTTCTGGCAGAAATCGAAAGCGACTCTGATCAGGCCTCTGGATCTGAGTGCTGGTTTCCAGGAAACACGGGGGACAGAGGAACACGTTTGATCACACCACCGGGAGGCAACCAGCCAGAGCGTGAGACAGCCTGCAGGATAAATAACCCAGATTCATCAAAAAAAAAAAAAAAAAAGGCATTTTAAAAGGGAAATAAGTGACATTTTTAAATATCAGGAGAAAAGGGGGGGCTGTGATAAACTAAAAGGAACTTAACAGACATACCAAAAGCAATGTCGGTGGCCTAATTTGAACAACCTAAATATAAAAAGACATTTCTGAGACAATCGAGGATATATGAACATCAACCAAATATTAGCTGTTAAAGGAAATGGATGTGTTTTAAAATTTGTGTTGGGTAAAATAAAAGTATTATGGTTATTTTTTTTCAGTTTCAAATTCTCTCTTAGCAATGTCTCTTAAAATATTTATGCATGAACTGAGGTGATATCTGGATTTATTTTATATATATATATTTTTTTTTCTTTTTACCTGTGGCATATGGAAGTTCCCAGGCCAGGGACTGAATCAGAGCTGCCAGAAAACCCCTGATCTGATCAACTCCAAAGGGAAGCTAGGAACCAAACCTGCATCATCATGGAGACTGTTAGGTTCTTAACCCACTGAGCCACAATAGGAACGCCTGGATTTATTTTAAATACTCCCGTGAGGAACGGGGCAAAGAGTACACAAGGGTTTATTATAATTTCCTCTACTTTTGTGTCTCTTTGGGAATTTTCATAATGAAATGTTTAAAAGAAAAAGAAGGGCAGAGAATGGAGGAAGATCACTGTAGGATGAATTACAAATACAGCTTTCAGAAACTGTTTTATTTTTTGTCTTTTTGCCTTATCTAGGCTGCACCTGCGGCATATGGAGGTTCCCAGGCTAGGGGTCTAACAGGAGCTGTAGCTGCCGGCCTTCGCCACAGTCACAGCAACGCGGGATCCGAGCCACATCTGCAACCTACACCACAGCTCACGGCAACGCCGGATCCTTAACCCACTGAGCAAGGCCAGGTAACGAACCTGCAACCTCATGGTTCCTAGTCAGATTCGTTAACCACTGAGCCACGACGAGAACTCCCAGAAACTGGTTTTGAGTGAGGTCTGGCCCCTTAAAGACAGGAGGGACGTAGACTTCAAAGTTGTACGTCCTTTAAAACATGAACACATGCCACCCTGGAATTCATTCATTCATTCACTCACTCACCCATTCATTCACTATCTCATTCACTCCACAATTCATTCATTCGTTGGTTCACACCCTCATTCATGCCTGCTTCTATCCTTCCATTCATGCATTTGTTTGCTCAGTCAACACACCTGTCAAGAGCCTTCCAAGTGCCAGACACTGAAAAAGACACTGAAACAAAGTGGTCATCTTGGTCCTTGGGGTGCTGACAGTGGGGAGCAGGGATGAGCTTCAACTTGTTAAAACTGCCATCGTATAAATATATCGTCCCAAACCATGAAACGTCCGAGGAATGAAGTGGATTGTGTGCCTTCAGGGAGTTCAACATGGGGGCACATGACATGGTCTAGGGTGAGGGATAGCCAAGGGGAGGGCCCTCTGTGACATCTCAGCTGAGACGTGAAGGATGGGAAGGGGATGCCCATGTGAAGGGTCCGGGCCAGGGAAGGGCATTCAGGCCAAGGGAACAGCAAGAGCAAGTGTCCTGGGGCAGGAAGGACTGTCAGGATGGTGAGGCCCAGGGGGGTGGCTGGAGAGGACAAGAACAAGGAGCGTGTAGGAGACGAAAGAGCCTGCAGGCTGGGAATGTCAACAGCGTTAACTGTTGCCCTTTCAATAGGCTTTGGGACAGCTGACAAAGGCTCCTGCAAGTTATCGAGACAAGTATTGGGGAAGTTTGTGGAAATGTCCAGTGAAAATGCTCCACTTCAAGAAAGTTAATCTGGAGGCAGGGCTGGGGAAGAAGGGAGGGAGCCGGCCGTGGGGCCGAGAAGAGGCCACTACAAAGGGAACACTGGAATCGCTGAGTAAGACAGACTCCGGGATTTAGAGATTTAAAAACTAGCGGTGAAGGGCCTGTCAGTGGCCCTCCTTCAGCCACCCCGCCAGGGAAAGGAAGAAGCAGCCAAGCCAACCGTGGGGACAGTTGCCTAGTGATTTATGGTCCTGGGACAAAAGCTCCCGAGGAAAGGCCCTGGGAGCCTGAGATGTGTTGTTGGAACAATTAGAGCCATCCATCCATCTGGAAAATGGGCCTGGGGTACAGTTGGCATGGGCTGAGCACCGGCTCTTCCCCCAGAACTTTCTACATGGTGAACAAGCACAAAAGCCTAGGAGCAGAGGGGTTTAAGTCCCATTTTTCAAATGAGGAAAAAGATGCTGAAAAGAGGACTTGCTCAAGGTCACCAGCTAGGAGATTCAAATTCAGGCCCTTTGCATTCCCTCAAAGGCCACATTCTTTTTAAAAAAAATTTTTTTTACTATAGTTGAATTACATTGTTCTGTCAATTACTGTTGTGCGGTGAAATAACCCAGTCATACATCCATACACACTGTCTTCCTCATATTATCGTTCATCCTGTTCCATCACAAGTGATTGGACATCGTTCCCTATGCTGTACACTAAGACCTCACATTTTAGGATGGGTAGTCAATAAAGCCACGCCCCCCCCTTTTCTTTTTGGTCATAACCTACTGCCTCCTTGGCAGTTTCTGCAGCTGCCTGGGGTTGTCGGTCCCTTGGGGGCTACAGGGCTTTTTTCTCCAGTTTTCCAACATTGGGCTGCTATTACTCGTGCAGGAGGATTTGGCTCTCAGCACCCAATTCACACTAAAACAAAAGCAAAAACAAAAAACAAAACAAAGGCAACAACTGCCTTCCCTCCTGCAAAAGCAATGCTCACATCCTCCTTTGGAACTTTGATTCTTCAGGGACCTTAAAGGGGTCAAGAGTGACACTCCCCTGCCTCCAAACCACCTGCTGTGTTCTGGGCCATCGTGGGAGATACAGATGAAGCAGTTCCCCCTCCGCTCCCTGTGGGGCAAGGCACATCCCTGGGAGCTGGTCCCAGCACCTCTGTCTCAGGAGCTCTGACCAGCGATGTGATTCCAGCACAACCCGACCTGGCCCAGAGAAAGCCCACAGCAAAGTTCCCTGGAGACGCTGCAAACAAACCCATCTTGGGAAAGGAAAAAAAAGGGCATATTAAAACAAAGAAGAGAAGAGGGAAAGGTTTATGGTATAATGTTCACTATAAAAAGCCGAAAGCCCATATAAATCCAGTATGATTTTAATCGTGTAAAATAACGGGCATGTATAGGCACAGAGCAAAAATCCTAGATGAAAACGCAAACCAAAATATTAATAGTCATACCCCTGTGCATTTGGCTCATACATGGTTTTATTTGCTTCTTTAACTTTTCCCCTAAATGCCTTAAAGGAACATGTGCAATTTTCCAAATAATAAGGAAAAGCTGTAACTAATTTTTTTTTTAGTACCGTAGTTTTAAACAATAAAGTTGAGGGCACTGCCTGCCTCTCTGAATCCAGAGCCAGCTGCTGGGTGCCAGACCAGGCTTTGACATCCTGTGGGGTCAAGGGCAGCTCCCCTGTGCCTGCCGGACCTGAACCATGGCACCAGGAGTTGCCCATTACCTGCCCAGGCCCTGGGGGTGGAGGACGCGGAGACCCCGGGCGCACAGCCATCTGCCAAACCTCACCACAACCAGGTACATTTCCACGGCTCTCTTCCCCATAAGCAAGTCAGTAAATCAAAGCACATCTCATACGCAAGGTGGGCCCTTTCTGATAAAACACAAAAAAACTTAATCTTTGGTCCAGAAGCAGTAGATTGCGGCGGCAAGTCAGCAGCCAAAACCATTAATCTTTGCCGTGTTCCCCAACCGGCCCGAGTAGTAAAGAAGATAATACCCCAGCAGAATCACTGACCCACTACAAATTGGTCCTGAAAGGTCCACCAGCATAAATAGACTTTTGCTGATCCAACACTTGTTAGGAACCCCAACAAAGAGACTATTGGCTCATCTGATGAGCCGCTAGCAATGGGCCCTTGTAATGGCTGGTGATGGATGACCACCCTCCCTTAGAGGGGAAGATGCAGCTCCTGGTATGGGGCCCTTTCTCATCTTAAATTTGTCCTCAATAAATCACAGGTGCAGAGGAGCCGGCATCAGTTTCATTACACCTACATGCTCCAGTATCAATCACGCCACCATGGCGGCCTGTCTGGGCGCAGTTCATTTCAAGTGGCTTTTTCAGTCCTGATTCCATTTCCATTGAGATGCGCGCCTCCATGGGCGGGAGAAAGAGGCCTCTCTCTGAAGGCCTCTGCTCCTTTGGCTTCTGCGCCTACTCCTTCCTCTTTCTCCATTAATCTCCAGATAAGAGCCATTCTGAGCTCTGCCCTGGGTGGCTGTGCAAAAGACTCAGAGTCAGAAAGATGGGTTTTCAGATAATGGCTCAGTCGTTTGCAGACTTGAAACAAGACACCTTCCCAGGCTAAGGCTCAGTTTCTGCATCTGGAAAATGGGGCTGATAACACCTCTCTGCTGCGATTGAATGCAGCAATGTGTATCAAGAGACCGGCATGGTGCTGGGTCCAACGTGGACCCTCAACTGAACTTAGTCCCGGTCCACGTTCATTCCTGCCTTGGATGCTGGCTAAAGAGAAAGCAGCACGGGGGTTGGCTGATCCTTGCTCTCCTTTGGTACCTGGGCCCATGAAATAATAGAAACACCCTGTTCCTCTTCATTGTATCCACCTGCCTGGACCATTCCTGGCGCCGGCAAAGGTGTGTCAGTTAGAGTTCAGAATTTATGAAGATGCTGCCACAGATCGTTTTAACTCTTGTTCCTTTCATTGCAGGCAGTTAAAATACACTTAAAAGGAAGGACACCCGAGAGCTCTCAGACCTCTTCTTAATGCACATAATCAAATACTGTAATGTCATTAAATGCATGTATAAGGCTCATCATAAAAGCCGTGAACTTCTGTGTTAAAGAATCATAAATGAGAACAAACGGTTTCTTTTTAGGCAGACTCTAAGCTGGTCTGCCTACGGCCACCAGAGGCAGGCCCGAAGCACCCTCCAAGACGGCCAGCAGCCTCCTCCGGAGCGCACAGCCCAGCTGCCTCTGCTGTGGGTGAGCGCTTGAGGCCCAGCGCAGTCCTGAAAATCATTAACCACAGGGGCAGATCTTCTAGCAGAAGGGAGGGGAGCACGGGACCCCGCTCCTGGGACTGTCAGGAATGTCAGCACAAGTTTTTCAAAAAGACACATCCATTCACTCTAAAGATACAAGAGAAATGACGGGACAGAGCCATTTACTTGCAGAACTGCTGGGAGGAGGTGGGAAGGAGAGGCAGAGAGAAAGAGGAGGAGAAAAAAAAGGGAGAGGGGGGAGAGGGAGATGGTTCAGAAAGCAGGCAGGGAGAGAAAGAGCTAGAAAGGGGCATGGGATAGGCTTTACCTAAGAGATCCTAGTTCATCAACAGCACAGTCTGGCTCAGAGTCTGGAGGAAGATTCTACTGAGCTACAAGTATATGCCATACTTCATGGCAAAGATGCTGCTGATGCTGCTGATATTATCAAGCAGTCACTCTACGTCCCACCTTTGGTTAAAGTTCTCTACAAGCATAGCCTCATTTAATTCTCCTAATGACCCTCTAAGGTAGCCACTACATTCCGTCAGTTCTAAGACAGACACTTTCTTTTCCTTGTTTAAACATCTCTGAAACTGAGACGCTTTTTACAATCCCTGTCAGCCTGGCAGTGGTCTCGATGTCACTGTCATATCTAGGAACACATATCAAAACTTGTAGAATGGGTTCCTGTGGCTTAAAATCCTGAGGAAAATAGAGGAGTGGTTTTTAAAGCAATGTTACCAATGATGTTTGCCATGTTACAGAAGATGCTAGTGTGTAGAAATATATAAACCACAACAATTCTGAATCAATTTCAGAATATAAAGCTTAAGGAACACTTAATTAAACTATTTTGTTTGTGTTTTCCTTTTTACGTATATACAAAGGCCTTATGATAAAATCTGTGCCTAAATAAACCCAAGAGTTCTTTCTATAAATATAAAATTAAAAATTCCAGAGTTCCCATTGTGACTTAGTGGGTTAAGGACCTGACATTGTCTCTGTGAGGATGCAGGTTCTATCCCTGGCCTTGCTCAGTGGGTTAAGAATTCACCGTTGCCACAAGCTGTGGTATAGGTCCCAGATGCAAATTCGGATCCACTGCGGCTATGGCAAAGGCCAGCAGCTGCAGCTCCAATTTGATCCCTGGCCCAGGAACTTCCATATGCCACGGGAGGCGGGCAGTAAAAAGAAAAATAAATAAATAAAATTGCTTAAATTAAAATTCCAAGGGGTAAGAGAGTTATTAATAGTTTAATCAGCAATAACTATTTGTCCTAGCAAGACATAAAATAATGGTGCAACATACAATCCCTGGCTTCTTGGACTAAGGGAGACATAGTACTGTCCCATCTTACAGATGAGCACAGTTTCAAGCATTCTTATTATTTGCTTGAAGCCACGTAGAAAATCAGAACCCCAGATCTCACTGATTCCAGAGCCTATGTTCTCAGCCATGACTGCTATTCACCTCATCCATCTCTGGAGCCAGACCGATATAAGTTCAAATTCCAGCTTTGCCACTTACTGGCTTTTGTGACCCAAGAGAGCGAATTCTAGTGTCTGAGCCATAAAGCAGAGACGCTGATGAAACCGGCTTCTCCAGGTTGTGGGGGAGAAAATACATGAAGTTTCAGTGTCCTGCCCCAAGAAGACGATCAGCAAGTGGGAGTTAAATGAGGGTTTGCGTTCTGGTCTGTGGGGTCCCAGGAGCACACCCCTTAGCCTCTGCAGCAGCAGACAAAGGCTTGAGCTGCACCAGAAGCCCAGATCTAGGGCTGGAAAGGTGGGCACCAAGAAAAGATGCTTTTAGGGAATTCCCATCGTGGCTCAGTGGTAACGAACCTGACTAGTATCTATGAGGATGCGGGTTCGATCCCTGGCCTCACTCAATGGATTAAGGACCCGGCATTGGTGTGAGCTGTGGTGTAGGTTGCAGATGCAGCTCAGATGGTGTTGCTGTGGCTGCGGCCGGCAGCTGTAGCTCCGATTCAACTCCTAGCCTGGGAACTTCTATAGGCCGTACGTGTGGCCCTAAAAAGACAAAAAGCAAAAGTCATAAAGTCCCCCATCCCTGATGACAAGTAAAACATATTTACTATAGAAAACTTGGAAAATACTTTATCACAAAAAGATATGACCACACAGAATCCCATGACACACAGAACAACACCCCGCTCGCATTTTATGTTTCCTTCTATTCTTATTTCCTTCCATATTTTACATGATTGACATTATACCCACAATTCTGTACCTTGCTTTTTTTCCCCACTCAGCATAAGTATTTCCCCATGTTTTTAGAAACTCTTTCACAACGTCATTTTTTTTGTTTTCAATGCTTTACTGAATGGGTGGATCGTAATCTACTCACCCATTCCCCTAAATGTTGGACAGCTGGCCAATTTCTAGTCCGCTCTAGTGCACTCTTATGTGCCCAGCACTCTGCTTACATTTTTATTTCCTTGGGATCAATTATTTACCATTGGCATTGCTAGGTCAGATGACCTGTACATTTTTTGAGACTTTTGATAGAGATTGTCGAACTGCCAGTTCATCTTTTAAAATGTCTATTTCAACCCATCCTCGTCAGCACTGAATATTAATATTTTTAAATTCTTTGTTAATTTGACAAATGAAATTTTCTGTTTTAAATTAACGTATTTTGTTTACCGCTTAGCATGAACTTCCTCTTCAACTTTATTACTTGATTATATCTGTGAATTTGTGGGATTATAGCAGAGCAGTTAAGGGCCCAGGCAGTTAAGAGCAGCAGGTGTTGAATTCTGGCTCCCCACTTATAATTTGTATCATTTGGGGCTGACTATTTAATTTTTCAAAGCTTTATTGCTTTGCATTTTTTAAAATAAGGAGACAAGAATAACACCTACCCCACAGGGTCTTTGTAAAGAATGAACGAGAGATCCCGTGTAAGTTATACCAGGTACACAGTAAATGTTCAATAAATAATAGTTACTTTAATTCTTCTCTAAATTCTTTTTCATATACTTTTTTCATTTTTCTCTTAGCATCTTGATATCTTATTAGTTTGAAAGAGATCTTTCTATATGAAGGACATTAGCTCTTCGTCACATTTAATGTGACAATTTTTTAATTGGCTTATAAAAGTGTACACTCTTCCTGCTTAGATGGCCTCTGAAATTATCTTCATGCCATTCATAGCTAATAAAGCAACAGGGAGGAGTTTTTTCTATTAAACAAATGCTTAAAAATAGGAAGGGGGGCTGATTTCCAGTGACGTACCTCAGAAGACATAACTTCCATTCTCAACATTGCATTTCTAGTGGATGAGGCAGAAATAGATGGGGTTTATCGTATCCACAAGACAGAGCCTGAGCTCTGTGCCCACAGAATGTTGCTACAGCTGGGACATGTTGATGCCTAAGGCACCTGCTACTTCATGTTGGGGAAGGAAATGATGGAGCTTTCTGGAGCCTAGCCTTTCGCAGTTCTGAGTCTGTCCTCATGTTCACAAAAACAGTTTGGTTAAACAAAACAAAAAACAAGAAAAAAAAAATACCCTCCTACTCCAGGATTTGTACCCTTACTTCGGTGCACTGAGTATTTTTCTGTCAACGAGGGTTCGGAAGAGTAAGAAAGCCTCTGTTTTCATTTTTTATGTCTATTAAAAATAAACATGCTGAGAAGCTGTCTTTGAGTCTCTTTATCAAGCCCCAAACGATGTGTAGCCCTTGTCAACACGGCGTTGACAAAAGCAACCAGCACGATTTATAAGGTGTCAGGAGCGAACTTAGTTAAAGGCCAGTTTCCCCTCCATTGATTAAAACAGATTTTAGCCCAGTGATGGGCAGCCAGTCCCTGGACTCAGCTACGGTGGACAGGCAGGCAAGACCCTGTCCCCAGCCCCCCTGACCGGGCCCAGCTCTGGGGACACCTGGCAAGCTCTGCTCTCAGGACAGCTGGGAAGCCACCTCCTCATGGGTCGGCACAAGCCAAACGCATTTCATGCTGAGTCAATTTCATCAATACTTTGCTTGCTCTGGAAACTTCGGGTGTTTAGCGAGAGCAACGTCACAACACACAGCAAAGCAGCTTTAAATTCTAATGAGCTTCCCTGTGCTAATTAGTGACTTCGCTAACTGGAACCTTTGTTAGAAAACACACCCTCGCCTTGGAGTGATGCAAAATGCCAGCTTTTCCCCTCCCAAGCGTATCTCCCTTCATCTTTTATTATCAAGCCAGAAAGGGAAGTACTTTCTTCCTCTTACCCTGTGAGAACTAACAGATTTTTTTTTATTTAAGTGACTAGCATTGCATTGTGACTTGTAGAATCTAGAAAGTGCAAAAAGATCAATTTCTCCTAAACCCCTCCCAGCAGAACGGTCCAGGGGAGCTGCCGAGGGTACACGCAGCGTCCAGCGCTTCTGGATGAGACACAACAGGACGCTCCCTCCCACGCCCTTTCATTTCATGGTGAGATTGGGTAATTTGCAAATTGAACAGCCATCATTATTTTCCAAGGAGCAAGCAGGGTCTCCACTCCTCCCTAGGAGAATATGACCCAATCATTTGTCTCGGTAACGCGCACGGATTCTAAGACACTTGAGAATCCTTAGCCATAAAGCTGATTACTAACACAGGAATGGTTGGGAAGAAAAATCTTTTTAATCTGGGAAGGAGGGGAGGGGAGGGGAGGGCGAAGGCAAGAAGGAAAAGACATAGAGCTCACTAGCGGGGTTATCCACCCAAATCGGAGCTTTCCGTGAATCACAATTAGCACTGGGATGTGCGAGTGGAATTTTTCTCTCTCCTACTTTTCTGCCTTGTTTTTGTCGTCGTCCGTCTGAGTCTCTCTGTCACTGTCTCCATCTCTGCTCTTCTGTCCTTCCTGAGTACTTGATGAAGACACCCTGCCTGGAAATAATTGCATTCAAACCCCTGAGTCCCACTTAGAAGTCTTTGAGTCTGATCGAGATAAACCCCCGACAGGCTTTTTGTTCCCACTCAAAGTGCCCCATCATTTATTAGACGAATTAAAGTATCAATTTCTGTTTAAACATGAACAGGGTGATGCCAAATATTAGTCAGTTCCTAATAATTTTGAGGGATTAAAAAGATAATAAAAGTAATAGTCCATTACATTACCTACTTCAGCAAGATTGTAATGAATGTAATAAATTCTGGATCGGGGTTATAACAACTTCCATCTATTTAAAATGAATTTGTAGGGTTACTTTCATTAACTATGTATATGGGGAAAATGATCTGATAGATTACTTTAAAAGAGCTGTAAAACCGATTAGGAGAAAATATGCTTTCCAGACAAGGGCCGCCGGCCACCGGGGACCACTGCATCGATGGGAAGAGGGGATCCAGCCACCGAGACAACCCAATTTTGTCCCCCTTGCACGGCGCACTTGCTAATCCAATGAAATGACGAAAGAATCAGTGTTCATCAGAATGAACCAGGGTAAAGAAACCCTCCCCTTTTCTTTCTTTCTTTCTTTTTTTCTCTCCCCAGGTACATTCCGACTAATGAACCAGGGCTCGCTCTGGGAAGTTCTCTGCTAGGAAATAAACCCGAGGCCGGCAGCCCAGCCTGCCTTTGGGGCCCCCGGGGGGAAAGCTGCTGCATTAAAGGGCCCCATGCCCTCATTGCTGGAGGAGACAAGGGAGCAAGCACTTGGCTGCACCACAGAAATTACTGCTGCACCTCCAATGCCCGCTTCATTTATCAATTTCATAGCAGAAAAACCCCTATGACTGCCTTGTTCGCTGGCTCGCTAAATCTAGTCGCAGAAAGCTCCCCACCGCCAGTCAAGTGTGTTAGGCGCGGGCCCGGATAAAGTAACTTGAAAATACCTCTAATGATTTATACTTAATTGAACCTCTAAGTGATTACAGTGGCAGTCGCGAACGGCGCACACCCAGCTCGGCTCCTCGCCCACTCAAGCCCGGCATCTCCGGGCAGCAGGGGCTTTGCCTGGGAAGTCAGCAAGGACCTCGGGGGGCCGGCTTGAGCCTTCCTCTCGCATCCCGCAGTCGCTCGTCTGGGTCCTGGCTAAATTGCTCTCGCTTGCAGTAAATGACTCCATAAGCACCGTATCAGACCATTGATCCTTTTTATTAGATTACCCAATTGGAAGGTTAATGCATTTGCATTTGGCAAACGGAGTCGGTCAGCCTGAATCCCATTCGGGGATCAGTGTTTCAGTGGACCCAAGAGGAGAGCGGTGCTGTCAACAGATTGATGTGTTGGCAGCAGTTAGGGAGATGCTGATTTCCTTCTCCTACCCCACCCCCCAAAAGAAAATGCCAGGAGAATACACTTCCAGGGCCGAGGCTTCCTTCACAGAAGCCCCCTCATAGCCAGGAGCCTGGCACAGCTGCCAGGACCAGTACTCATGTTTCTGGAAGAAAGTGTCCTGCAAAGATTTTATGTCACCTCAGACAGGGACCAAGGTGGGCCGTTCACCTGGGACCCGGAACCTGACTGCTTCTTCTAAATAAAGGAAGGCCACGACTCAGAGCACTGACAAGGACACAGGCTTTGGAAGCCCCAAGTTATTCTTTTCCTTAGGTTTCTATCCCTGACCTAAATTATTCTTGACTTTTCTAAAGGCTTTCGTCAAACACCATTGAGGTAGTCCGTCCTTGTAAGGATTTCCTAAATGAATTTACAAGTTGGAAAAACACACTTTGTGGTTCCAACATGAATTCCATACTGGAGAGTATAGCTGTGGTTTGAGGGGATTAAAGTGACCCAGAGAAGTCACCCCAGAAAAACCACACTGTTTTATAGATTGAGGAACAGAGGCCCAGAGAAAGAATGAAACTGACCTGAGGTCTCCCATGAAGTTCATGGAAAAATCTTCCCAATATTCTACCCTCCCGATCAGCCTCCGGTAAGAAGGCAGTCCTCCCATAAGAGGTAGCTTTGAAGCTGTGACAGTAAAGAAATAGTTTTTTTACACAAATATCCTAAGACACCAGCCATATTTCATATTCAGCTGCATATACTAGGTCTTTGTCTGAATTGTCCCGTGGAGTAAGATTCATTGTAAAGTACTGCCTACGATATGGATTTGTTCAGCATCTTGCCTCCGAGGACAAGGAAGCTGGTTTCGTCACTGGAACTCGGTTTTGCTTTTTCTGCTGTTCGCGTTCCAAAAGTGGCCAGGAGGGTGGGGAGCCCAGCCCGCCCTGGAAAGTCAGACATCGGGGCTTCATTTCCTGGCTCACCGTTTAGGGGTTACGTTATCTGCCTGAGCCTCCATGACCTCATTTGTAATAACCCTTCCTTTGCCAATTGTTTTGAGATTAAATGGGATCATATCTTGAAAAATAATCAGCACAGATGTGGCCCCTTATCCATGCAGGGCTCCTGATCCATAAGCTCCATCTCTGTCAGTTTCATAGGAAAACGGTAATTTCCTAAGCCTTATTCTGATCAGTGATAGTAGCTGGGGACAGCTCCCACCACTGAAGGAACTGCTTACCTACTAGCTCGCTCCTGTTTTGAAAGAGAGACCCAGACCCCTTGGCCAGACTCCCACCTTCCTCCCCTGCTGGAGGCTGGAGGCTGAGCCTTCTCTGAATCGCCAGTCAGGCCCTGCCTGAGCCTCAGAGGAGTAAAGGTCATTGTTAAAAGAACGGTCTTCTTCACTAACATTTGTAGAGCCCTCGGTCATTTATCAAGTGCTTTTAACCCCATCAACAACCCTGCAAGTTTCAAATGGTTATGCCCACTTTACAGATGCAGAAACTGAGGCTTACTGAGGCACAGTGACTATCCAGAGTGACACAGCTGGGAAGGGGCAGAGCTGGAGTTTAAGCCTAAGCCCGTTAGTCAGGGTCCATGGTCCGTGGTCTGTCACTGGGCTCCCCCACGCCCACCCCCTACCCCTGCCTTAAGACTCGCAGAATCTTAATTACAGGGGACAAACCAAAGTTCAGCAGAGACCTGGCTTTTCCATTCCTTTCTTGCCTACTACTCCTTTAAGCCACCAGCCCAGGGGCAGGACAGGGATAGGAAGGTCAGAGGGAAAGCAGAGCTTCAGATGGTGGGAAAAAAAATTACTGAGTGAGCAACAGCTGACCTTGGCAAGTTATTGAGAAAGTGCCGAGGTGGCAAGGCAAGGTGGTGACAGGGCCCTAGGGGCCCTTAGGCAGGAGGCCTATCTGATGGGGAGTCTGATGCAGGCAGAGGCTCCCCGGGGATCGTTGAGGCTGGTTTATCTGGCAGAGAGGACAAAGGCCAGATGGAATAGGCTATTTGTCCAGAAAGTTCCCAGTGCACAGCAAGCTTTGGGCCTGAGCAGGCCAAATTAGGGGGACACACGGAACACCAGGGGGAGGGGAGGTGGACGTTCTGGATAAGGTGACCTGTTCATACTCAGACAGACTGTCTCTAAGCAGGCCTCTTTGTGTCTGCAGGGAGTGTGTGTGTGTGTGTGTGTGTGTGTGCGCGCGCGCAGGCCTATGACACTATCTGAGTGTGATGTGTGGGACAGTGTTTCTGTGTGTAGTTGTGTCTCCAGCAGAGGATGAGGGCGGTGGGCAGGTGTATAAGTGACTATAGCTGGACATGTGGATGTCCATGTGACTGTCTGTGCGTCTACGGACAAGGGTCGGTGTTGTACCACCGTTAGAAGTTTAAAAAGTCATGTGAGGGATGGTGGGGGAACAGTGGGCCCGTTCAATAGAAATGTAACCATTCAGATAAGTATGGGCTGCAGGACCAAGGAGGGAGAAGATCTGCTCTGCCTTGAGCAGGGAGTCAGGGAGGACTGCCTGGAGGAGGAGGCATTTGCTAAATGGGACCTTCTTCCTGAGTCTCTGACCAATGGACCAGAACCAGAGTCTTGGAAATCACTGTTACCAACCATGGTCATATTTAGTCTATCGTCCTCAGAGCAGACAGTGATGAGGACACTGCCTAGGCCACACAGCAAGACGAGCTAAAGCAGTTAACCATTCTTGTGCCTGGAAGTATAAATACGTGCTCCACACCAGGCCCTGTGTGCCTATGAGGTGAGGGGATACCCAGGACAGCCCGCCTGTCACCTCAGACTCTTGGACTTTGGGGCTTCCAAGTATCCTCCCAGCCTGGCCTGACCTGGCTTTTCATGTATAAGACAGAAGCAAAGACCCTTACTCAGAGCCAGGCATTGCCCTTGATCCTGGGGTGCCTGAATCCCACTTCCGGCACAACGTCTTCTGACTACATGGTTTGAGACCAGGCCTTTCAGCGATGTGACCCACAATTTCCTCATCTGCCAAATGGGAATGACTGTTTCTCCCATACCTGAGTTATGCACGTAGAGACTGGAGTCCTGGCCCTCAGCAGTTGTGCGACTTCAAGCAGATCACTAAGTCCTCGGAGCTGTGGGTTTCTTAGCTGTAAAACAGAGACAATAACAGCAAATGAGATAATGAAGAGGAAAACACTTAACATTTTTTTTAAAAAACAGCATTTGAGAGAAGTCACCTGTGAGATGGAAAAACTCAGCTCTTAGCCTCATCTGCCTCCCTCGTCTGGACAGAGCATCAGGACCTCTGAGTGTTGCCTTCAGGAGATGAGGAGACCCAGACAGGGGGCTGCAGGCTCCCAAAGGCAGGAAGGCCCAGGACAAAGTCTGCTGGCCAGAAGGCACTGGCCCGTGGCTCCCCGGAGCTGCACAGCAATGATTCAGGAAAAGGCTGACAAGGATATTAGCAGTGTGGGTTTTTTTTTTTTTTTTTTTAATCCTGAGCCCAGAGAAAATGCACGGTCAGGAAGAAAGGCGCCCAAGAGAGCAAGGAGGAAAAGAAGTAATCAGAATTAGCCAGCAGGCGGGCAGTGGGAGCAGGGGCAACCCAGCCCCACAGAGAGCTGGGAGTCCCTGCAGGACCCTGGGCTCAGGAGGCATCCGGCTAGTAGGCAGGCTTGGCCAGGCACGCAGGATGGATGCTGGCTGCCCCAGACAGGACCTGGGCCACCTGGAGCCCAGCCAGCAGGTGCAGCGGAAGACACAGGAGCTGTCGTCAGGTGAGTCCAGCACCCCCAGGGCTGCCTTGTGTCCCCTCGGGCCCTTTTAGGCCACAAGGTAGTGGAAAGGGTCCCAGAGAAGGACTGGAGTTCTGTGCTGCCTGTGCGTTGTTTACAGGGTTCTGGATGTGGGCACCGGGGTTGGGGGGAAGCCAAGAGGCTGCACAGACACTGCAGAAAGGCTGCAGAAGCTCCTGCAAGCAGGAGTCCAGGCAGCGCCCCCCCTCACCCCCGCCACTCCACCAAGGCTGAAATAAGATGAGGATGACAAGACCAAGGCTCAAGAAGGTCACTGGGGCGCTTTCCCTGGCAGGTGACCCTGTGGATCAAGGTATCCCAGGAAGTGGTCCCGGCACCTTCTTTAAGAGCAGAAAAGAAAGGATTTTGCTGTGCTGCTGGGACAAGGACATCCACTTCTTACATGGGCGGTGGAACTGATGCAGTTCATAATTGAAACCTGTTTTTCACGAATCACATTAAACTCTTCGATTGCTTAAGAAAAATCCCCGTCCCAAATGTGTATGTGTGGGGCGTGTGTGTGTGTGTGTGTGTGTGTTGGGGGAGGGGTCAAAACTGATGCATCCGCTCCTGATTCTGCTCCAGGTTCAAAATTAATGGAGTATAAATTAATGACAAACGTGCGTGATGTCCTGAGAGTCAGATGCTTCCCCCCACCTCGTCCCCCGCTCTATCCTCGGGCAAAACACTTTCCAACCCTGAGCCTCTTTGCTACGAATGTGAGAGGGAGAACGGGACCGTGTGTCCCCAGGTCACCCTTGCCACGGTGGCAACCCATCCAGTCCAGCCTTTATACTACGAAGGACTTCACCTGGAAGTGTGGGGCAGCTTGACAGTGTCCATGTTCGTAGCACCATTATATAGAACTGAATTTTACACGCACTCAAAGCATTTCTTTGCTGAATGTAACATTTCCTACCCTACAATTTTAGTAGCGTCATTTTGGCCTTTTCTCCCCCTGCCCGCATATTTTAATACATCAACAGCCTTGATGAATTGGAAGCATTGGGGCCTCTGTTTCACTCTGATCTCTGAATCTTATTCCCGGTTCCTCTGATGAAGGTTTGCTTTGCTCTCAAGTTCCTAAATTAGAGGTTTCGTTCTGTCAATGTGAAGTAAATTGGGGTCTTATCATTCGAGTGAAAGAGGGAAGGGTAACGGGGTGTGTTCCCTTGGAGCCTGGATGATTGTCCAAACCTCTCTGTGCAAAGCTCTAAATTACGCTTCCTGACGCAGAGAGCCTGGTGCACGCTCCCGAGAGCTACCGGGAGCTCTCGGTGATGCCATCTCCCATCAGAGCCGTCCGTCTGCGGGACGGTAACTGAGCAAGCGCCCTCTTGCCGGGTCCTTTGCAGGAATCACCGAGGCCTCTCGCCCCACCCCACCCGCAGTCCACTCGCTATGGGTCACCTACGTGAACGTCAAACCCAAAGAACAGCCCCCCAAATTTAATTTATTTCTACCTAAACAAGTTCTTTTATCATAAAGCAATAAATTTGTCTCGGTGCTAGCAATTTGTTGCGGGTGACATAACATTGCAAATTGATTAATCGCTACTGTACGCGGCAAAATGAGAAAAGCAAGGAATTATTATGAATAGCGTCCGTCTTTTACGGGAGGGATTCATTATTCAAAAGCGCTCACTGGTGCTTACATGCGCCCTCGATGCAGATTACATCCATTTGCAGACTTCCCACATCATGCTTACACAAATCAACAAACGTGCATTTATTAAGACATAGAATGAAAGCTATTTAAAAGTGAAAAATGGTCTCTTGCACTACTTTTCTTCAAGGGAGGCACATCTGGGTGGGATGTTCCCGGGAAGGGGGCCCCACAGCGGTCACATGAGTGTCTCTGGGTTCTTTGCACCCTGGCTCACGCGGGCCCCACAGCATCTGCCTGCTCGGCCAGTGTCAGCCAAAGGATCAGAAATATCCCACCGGTGGTTCTGGAAGCCTGGCTCTGGCTCAGGAGACTTAAGTCATCAGCTATCACTGTCTGCTGGGCAAGTACAGCCGCTTGGAGGTCTCGGTTCTGGGGAAAGGAGCCTCCTTACTGCCTGATGCCCTGTCCCAGGAAGGGAAAAAAATATTAATAGAGCATCTACTCCTGTACCGGACACTATCGTGAATGTTTCATTTTCCCTTAATAAGGCAAAGCCCTGAACTTCCCTGAACGTCACAGGGTGACTGTAGAGACCAATGGAAATAAGGTGTGCACATGCGGCGAGCCCGTGTTGGTTATGACCGCAATTATAATTTCATTTCACTGCCTCAAGGTCAGTCTTATTATCACCATTTTACAGGCAGGGAAACCGAGGCTTAGCAAGGTTGCAAGATATGTCCAGTCACACAGTGGCTAAATGAACAGGGCTGAGCTTAAGTGTTGGATCCGGCTCCAAAATTTCATTCTCTTTTTCACTAAGCCATGCCCACAGCTCTCTTCCTTGGACAAGTCCAAATAGAGCGAGTTCACTGCCTCTAGTCTCACAGAGAAGGTACCATCCTCAAGGCAGCCACCCATTCTTCTTCCCCTTGAGGGGCCAGATGGAACTTTAGAGCGGGTCCAGAGATTTGATGACCATCTCTTCCCCTAACTGGTCCCCACATCCCGGAGCCCTGTCTAAGTCTGGTCCCCTTCGCCTCCATCCACTGGTCCCATCATCGAGGGCTCTTTCCGAAGGAAGCACATGACTCGCCCCAGTGAAGGCTGGTGGGAAGCGCACAGCTCTAGGATTGATTATTCCTGCTGAACTCATGCTTTGTTTAAAAATAGCCTGAGATCTCAACTTTCATATTCTAATTAGATTTTGAAGCAACTTTTAGACAATGAGAATGGCTTCATTATTTCTCTGTTGCTTATGGTGCCATTAGCCACTCCCCAGCCAGGCTAAAGGCTGTTTTCATTCCTGCCATCACCCATCCCATGAGAGGAGATACTCATTCTCTTCCGAGAAAACTGCACCAAACCCCAGACCTGTCTCCAGGTGCCCAGAAGCCAGGGGTGGTCGGGTTCTAAGCTTGGGCATGTGGCTGTAGCTATGAGCCAGCCCCATTGGACACATCTCACAAGACGGTGTTTCTCAAAGGGTGTTTCTCCTACCATTCATACTGCGATTACGCTGGGGCTTGTAAGATACCCCGATTCTGGGCCTCCCCAGACCTGTCACGGAATCATCTGGGGCTGCGGCCTGGCAGTCTGAACATTCGATAAATTTCCTGTACAGTTTCTTTTGCTTCTAAAATTTGTGAACTCTTGCCCCCAATACTTCCCATCCTCCCTGCTCAGTTTTTGATGCTGTCCAGATTGAATCACTGGTTCCCGCAAATTTTGATTGACTCACGGGCACCCTCCACTTTCAGTAGGAGAGACAGAGCCTAAGATGTACTCACAAGCTTCACGCCCAGCTGACTCCTTTCCTGTCAGCTGCGCCCATCCTAGGTCCCTGAGGGCGTCCCAGGGCTTCCAGCAGGACCAGTGTCCCCAGGCTGAGCTGGGTCATAGGTCACTGGCTAGATACATTCCATAAAGCTGCTCAGTCTGGGGCAAGGAGAGAACAGACTTCAAGACAGGATGGCAGTGCAAAGGGCACCTCCACGAAGTCCTGGGCTCTCTTCACAATGGTCAGAGCCCCAAAGTTATCAAGTAATCCTATCCCTAGTTGCTATTATCACCCTCTGTCGTTATTTCACGTGAGATCGGCTCTCGCACCTTGGCACACATCAGCATCATCGTGGGGGATTTTGCTAAGACAGACTTCGGGGCCCCCTCCCTGAGCTTCTGACCCAGGTAGGGGGTGGGGCCTGAATTGGCATTTCTAACAAGCTCCCAGATAAAAGTGCTGATACAGCGACCAGATTTTGAGACTCTAGACTCTAAGCTCTGTGTTAACATCCCCAGTGTCCTGTGTACGTTGTAGGGGCACAACTGGTGTTTGCGGAACGAATGAATGGGTGCGTAAATGACGGAGCGATTGATAGGAACTGCTTTCTTGAGCCCTCGACCAGGACGCCTCAATCCACTCCACTTTGTCTGTGTTCCCCAACATCTGCCGGACATCTGTAAGAGTGCCCCGGGGGTAGGGGGGAGTAGGTGTCCTGGGACGAAGCGGAAGGCTCTTAATGGCAAGGCAGAGTGTGTGGCTTTCCACGCCCACAGAAACAGGACTAGCTCTCCTAGGAGGTCAGGAAGCTATGCAAGTCACCTTGAAAAATGGCCCATCACTTCCTAGCTGGGTGATCTCAGGCTTGGCCCTCAGACTCTGTAAAGTCCCAGGGTCCTCAGTTGGGGAATTGCCCCTCATCATTATCTCCAGGGTAACGGTGAGGGTTTAGTGGGTTTGTGCATAAAAAGGGCTTAACAGGGAGTTCCAGTCGTGGCTCAGCGGAAACGAGTCTGACTAGTATCCATGAGGACGCAGGTTCGATCCCTGTCCTTGCTCAGTGGGTTAAGGATCCGGCAGTGCCGTGAGCTGTGGTGTAGGTCGAAGACGCGGCTCAAATCTGGCTTTGCTGTGGCTGTGGTGAAGGCCAGTGGCTACATCTCCGATTCAACCCCTAGCCTGGGACCCTCCATATGCTGTGGGTATGGCCCTAAAAAGACAAAAAAAGGGGGGCTGCTTAACAGTATCTAATTGGTTTAGGGGGGTCATGGTCGATATCTGTTCCCTCTCTTATTCTCCTAGAGTCCCCAGCCCCTGTGACATGACTCCCAGGGGTGTCTGGGGGAGCAATGAATTCCCTCATTTCAGCTAAACCACCCGTGATCCTGGTTTCGCCGAGATGTATGATAGAACATGATAAATTATTGTTTTAAGCAGAAGCTTCATTCAAATATCCATTTCCCTGTCAAGTTAATTTTGTTTCGATGTATTTTCTAGTGGGTTTTGACTGGGAGCAGAGACAGTACATAAACAGAAGGACATTACATCTTTGGCTCGTTTTCTGAGTGATGGGCAGCTGATGGCCGGGGGTGGGGAGGGCAAGGAAGATCTGGAAATTGTAATGGACCAGAACCCGCCCCCCCCACCAGCCATGACGGGTGGATGACATAGTTCAGAGGGTTAATTCTAGGCAGCCTGTATCTGTTTGTAGGACAGAGCAGCACCAGTCAACTGGCTGAGCTCCTCCAGGCGGAAGCGCATCTCCTGGGAACAACCAAAAAAGTAGCCTTGTCTCCAGGCTCTGTATCCAGCCAAGGTCTTCAACACATCGTCTCACTTCCCCCTTAGGCTCTAAACACTGTATTTCCTAAGAACAAGGATATTCTCTTACATAATCACATGATAAGAGTCATGAACAGGAAATTTACATAGATGACACACTGTTATTTAGTTTACCGTCCACAGTCAAATGTCGCCAGCCCTCCCGTTAATGTTCTTGGTAGTCATTTGTTTTCCTGTCTCAGAATCTCATTCAGGATCACATGTTGCCTTGACTGGTCCTATCTCTTCCGGCTCCTTCAATTTCAGACGGTTTCCTCCTCTTTGTCTTTCATGACCTTGAAATTTTTTGAAGAGTTTGGACCAGTTATTTTGTGGGAGGGCCCTCAGTTTGCTGCCTCGTGATGAGATTCAGGTTCTGAATTTGGGGTCGGAACAATATAGAAGCGATGTGTCCTCCATGCCTCAGATCTGTCCCATTCTTGGTGATGCTGACCTCAGTTACTTGGTTAATGTGGTGACCCCAGTTTTCTCCAGTGCAAAGATATTATTTTTCCTTTGTTATCCATAAGTAATTTGTGGAGTGACACTCTGAGATATGTAAGTATCCTTGTACTCATTCGTTTTAGTCTCTATCAATGACTCTTGCTTGAATCAATTATTACCGAGACAATGGCAAAATGATGGATTTTTCTAAATCCAGCGCCTCCTCTATGTTTCTCAGCCTGCATTCTACTGTAAGAAAACAATAAGAAAGGTTCTCCCTCCTTCCATCTATTTATGAGTTCATTTTTAAATTTCTGACTCAATGGACTCAGAGACTCTTCTTTTATTCAATATGTTATCACCCACTGCCATCGTTATTTGACGCTTGAATTGCATGCTCTCTTTTAACCCTCACGACAGTTGGCTGATATTATCAGAGACGTCCCTATTTTCACCTTGAGCCTGACAGCTCCATCTGCAAGGACCCTTCTTCCTGACTCCCAGCCCCAGGCTCTGACCCTGGAAACACTGCTGTCTGGGTAGCGCCTTATCTGCTCAATGTCCTTGCTGGCGAGACAGGAGCCCACACACAGCTTCAGCAAGCCCTGATCCTCCAGCCTCCCTTCCAAGCCCCACGTGAATGGGCACGCAGGGTAAAGGGAGCCTGATTTCCCCAGCTCTCTCTTCCTCTGTCTGAGGCAGCTTGGTCAGAGGCAGGAGGGCTGTTACCTAACCTGTGAAATGGGTCGATTTGCTGGGACATCGTTGACATCGAGCCCCCAGGAGCTCCTGTAACTCGGGCAGTCCAGCTGCACGCGCTCCACCGATCCTGAGTTCACTGTTCAGTAAATATTTGCTGAGCATCTACTATGTGCCAGGCTCTGGGCTAGCCTGCAGTTACAGCAACGAGCAGGTTAGACAAGATGTCTGTTTCATGGAGCTCAGATTTGACTGGCATAGACAGCAAGCAAACCATCCCCCTGATAAACACCCGATGACGCAGGGAGGAGGCCTCTGGGGGAGGAATCGTTACGTTGTGAACATCCCCAACAGAGGACTTTGACCTTGTTTCAGGCTTCAGAGAGAAGCGGTGAAGTTAAAATCGATGGTTTACAACACACTTTATCTGAGGCCACTACTCAAAGCAGAAAAGAGGATGCTGAGACTCAGACTGGTTGAGTGGCTTCCCAGGGCTGCACAGTAACAGAACGAGGATTCAAATCCACGTCCACGGACTCCCCGGCCCATGCTGGGGATTCTGGGTCAAAAGGCCTGTGTCCATCTGTCCAACTTGGCACACTTTGTTTCCAGCGACGCTGCAGGACCCTGTTAAGTCACAGCAAGGAGGAACTGATTTTCTGTTAGGTCCAAACTTTCTCTAAATCAGAAGGTTTTTTTTTTTTCTTTTAAGGACTAAAGCCAGGAAAATTGAATAAGCCTGAGTATTAAAGCAAGGGGAGTAAGCCCAAGCTTATCACTCAACATCAGAGATCTATAATTGTGCAGCAGGCCGTGGGTGATGCATAGAGGAGGGCCGAGAGTCACCCAGATAGGTCCACGGCCAAGAGCGCAGACTCCTCACCACAGCACAGGGCTGTCTCCCTAGGCATGCCCTTCTGTCGGTCTCTGAGCCGTCAGAGCAGCTAAGCAAATCCCAGGAGGGAGAAAGGATGCCCACGCTGCCCCCACTGCTTAAGCATCAGGGCGAGTCAAGGTGGGGATGGCCCGATCTTACAGTGGCACCGTGCTACGCTGGACATGGAGCCCCCCAGGCTCCGGTCTCCTCTGACTGGCCTTGGCCAGTCCTGGCTGGATATCTGATCCCCCTGGAAGCTGACACCTCAGCCTGAGAGGGATCAGGACACACACAGCTGCCGCCACCGGAGCCCCAGCTGACTTCAGGGAGAGACTGTGAGGACACTGTGAGCTGTGCCCACAGCTCCTTCCTTTAGCTTCTCAGCCAGGGAATAATTTCTTGTGTAGAACAAGAATGGCAGAAAAAGAGAAAATTCAACTTAACTAACTTGGCTACGATTATACAGCAGGGAAACTGGCTCAAAATTCAAGTCCTCTATCTGCAGAGTTCATGCGTTTAAGCTTCTCTTTAATAAATCACTTCCCTATACAATCAGGAATGAGAGACACACGTCTAGTGCCTGGCAGGTAGCAGGTACCTCATAGTATTTATTCAATGCCTAGGGTGCAAATGTGTGAATGTGTTTGTGTGTAAATAAAAGTGTTTGTACATGTGAGTGTACAAGCAGGATGTCTTACAATGCAGGTGTTTAGAAATGCATTTAATGCAGAGGTCTTGAAGCTACTGCAGGAGATGCAGTAAGATGAGGAACAAGGGCACAAGAGTTCCCTGGTGGCTAAGTAGATTAAGGATCTGGCATTCTCCCTGCTGTGGCCTGGGTCGCAGCTGTGGCTCGGGTTCGATTCCTGGCCCAAGAACTTCCATATGCCACGAGTGCAGCCAAAAATAGAAGGAATGAGGATACATGTTACTTCCTGCATATCAGCTCTTGTTTCATCTCATGCTTCTCCCTCAGGGGATAAGGAAGAGCCTAAACACTGTTCGGATCAGTTTAGGACACGGAGGTGATAGCTAAAACCTACCCTGGGCACACTGAGTTTATTCTCTTAGAGCTTGAGCCTTGATGAAACTGAAAGATCACAGGATTCGGAGCCAGAAAACCTGTTTCATCTCCCGACCCCACCACTTCTTTGGGTTTAAGTGGCCCTGGGCAAGTCATTTTGCCTCTCTGAGTTGCCAGTCCCTCTCCTGGAAGTGAAGATGATCATATATACCTCTCAGCCTTGTTGTGAAGATGGATTAGGAAGAACAACCCCAGCACAGGGCCTGATGCACTGCAGGCGCTCAGCCTATGTAAGGTCACCTCTTGCTCCTTGCAGAGCACATCAGAGCCATTTTAGTAGAATCCTTGGGGAGAGGAGGATGGTGATTCTCAATCTCAGCTGAACTCGAGTCCCTAAAACCTGGGTCCCTCCCCCAGAAGGCTCTGATTCCCCAGGCTTTGGTGGTGGCCTGGGAATCAGGGCTTTTAAAAGCTGCCTGAGTGATGCTAATGGGCAAGCAAGGTTGAGAATCTCCAGTCCACAGGGTTTCCCTGCCACTCATTAAGCCCCTCCTGAGCTTGGCCACCAATCTGTCTGGTGTCTTCCTTGTCAGCTGAAGCCAGAGCAGAGAGGAGGAGGAAGCAGCTCATCCCAGCCAAAGTTCAAACCCTCTCCCTTGAACTGAGATCTGGACTTTCAAATCAAAACTCAAGTCTCTTAACCTGACAAAAGAAACTGTGTATGTGTGTGTGCGCGCGCATGCGCGTGTGCATGTGTATATACAGATATGCAAGGTGTTTTAAGACACAAACATGACAACTTAGCTATACATTTGGCAAACTGACTTTGCTAAAGGAAAAAGATAAAAACACTGTTAGACTAAATCATATTTAGCATCTGCTTTTCTCCAAACACTTGACCTCCCATCCTCCTGTTTTCTCTCCATCATCCTTGCTCATAATACCCTCTGAGTGTGCTGGGCCAATAGGGAAAGTAATGTTGAATATGGGGGTATTCTCACCTCTCAGGCTTAAACTCCTGGTCGTTTATACCTAAGCCTCTCCGCAGATTTCTGAGTCGTTTTGGAATTTGCATGTAAAATAAAAGCTTCCTACATAATTGAAATTATGGCCAATTGACCGTGAAATGGAAGTGCCCATGACCAATGAGGTGTTGGGTGGGGGAAGCTGCTGTGCTCAGAAACGGGGCCTCTGGAGCCCCAGGGCTGGTTTCCTGGCTCAGAGAGAAGAATCCTCCTGGAATCCTCACGGCTCTTAGCCAGTCCCCCAGGCTTACCGTGGTTCTTAACTTTGGTAAGAAGCAGTTTGGTGTGGCTCCCAAGGGAGATACTCCGTTATGATCATTTTTTTCTTTTAGTTGAGAACCCTTCCAGGGGAGGGAAGTTGGAGCAGAATGTGGAATATCTCATCTCTCGGGCCATGACTTGGCAAGCCACGGACCTTCTGAGCCAGACCGGTTGTGGGATGCCTGGAGAGAGGGAATGGATGATGATGCTATAAAGGTGGACAAAGCACAATTGCTGATAAAATCTTTGGACTTTTTAAAGAGGAAGCAGTGGAGAGGCATCAAAAATCCTGAAAGAGGAATTCCTGTCATGGTTCAGTGGAAACAAATCTGACTGGGAACCATGAGGTTGTGGGTTGGATCCCGGACCCCACTCAGTGGGTTAAGGATCTGGCATTGCTGTGAGCTGTGGTTAGGCTGCAGACGTGGCTCAGATCTGGCATTGCTGTGGCTGTGGAGTAGGCCAGCAGCTGCAGCTCCAATTCAACCTCTAGCCTGAGAACCTCCATATGCTGTAGGTACAGCCCTAAAAAGCAAAAAGTCCTGAAAGAGGAGTCATCTATATAATTTGTGTTTTACAAAGACTGCTCTGCAAGGAGGACTTGAGGGGGTGCAAGTGGAGGCAGGGGATCCAACCAATTCATTTAAAAATAGCCTAGCATCATGTTGGTATGGACAGCATGATAATGATGAAGTGGAAAGGATGGGGGCGACTAGGGCATGGATAACTGGAACACAGAAAGAGAAAAAGAGCAAGCGCTATGTACTACCATCGCAGCAATGGGAGGAGACACTGTTATCCCCATCTTGTCGAAGGGGACAGTGAGGCTCAAAGAAGTTATGTTGCTAATAAATGGTAGAGCCAGGAATTAAATGCATTTCCATATGCATTCCTGAAACATCAATGAATAGATGAGTGAAACATTAAGACAAGGGAGAGGACAATATTTCACCCCGATCAGACGACACTCAGGTATGGCATTCAATTCTAGACTCCACACTTCAAAGACAGACTTTGTTTGACTAATAGAATATATACAGAGAAAAGTGACAGGAGTGGTCAAGAAACTAAAAACTATGTTATATAAGATCAAAGTTCTGGGGGTGGACAGGCTAGAGAAGAGCAGAGCTGAATGGCATATAACCCTGTATTCGAATATCTTGGGTCCTCTTGAAGCCCAGAGAGTGAGCAGGAGCAGACCTCTGCTTGGTAGGTCAAGCAGGGCCAGGGAGGGCATGTTATAGACTAAGGTCTTTATCTGGAAGGCAATGGGAAGTCATTGACAACATCAAGCAAATGGCAACATGTTTTCTGTTTCAAAACATCACTCTAAAGTTGGATTCAAGAACACCTCACTCAATAAAACTGAATGTTTTCTTCATATGTATTCCAGTACAAATATCTTAGTGAGTTTACTACTCAAGGGTTTCAGTTATTGTTGCTATAGGAATAAATTCTTTTTTTTCATTATTTTTTCTAACAGATTCTTGGAATTTTGATTTTTTTTTTGTATATTTATTCCATATCCAGCCACCTTAATGAACCCTTATTACTCCCAATAAACATTCCAGTACATTATTTTAAGTGTTCTAGGATAGCAAACATATCTTCTGCAAGTAATAACAGTTCTCTCTTTCAATATGTATAGTTTGTAACCTAAAAAATTACATTGTCTTGGAGTTCCCATGGTGGGTCAGTGAAAATGAACCCAACTGGTATCCATGAGGATGCAGATTCGATTCCTGGCCTTGCTAAGTGGGTTAAAGATCCAGCATTGCTGCAAGCTGTGGTGTAGGTCACAGATGAGGCTTGGTTCCCATGTTGCTGTGGCTGTAGTGCAGGCCAGCAGCTGCAGCTCTGATTTGACCCCTGCCTCAGGAACTTGCATGTGCCATGGGTGCAGCGCCCTCCCCCAAAAAAAATGGAGTTCAGGTCATGGTGCAGCTGAAACAAATCCGACTAGGAATCATGAGGTAGTGGGTTTGATCCCTCACTCAGTGTGTTAAGGATCTGGCATTGCTGTGAGCTGTGGTGTATGTCACAGACGTGGCTTGGATCTGGTATTGCTGTGGTTGTGGTGTAGGCTGGCAGCTGTAGCTCTGATTAGAGCCCTAGTCTGGGAATCTCCATATGCCACGGGTGTGGCCCTAAAAAGAAAAAAAAAATGCCTTATTGCATTTACTAGATTAAATTAAATTGTTTCATTGCATTTAATAGAACTTCTAAAACAATATTTGATTTAACAATTCTTTGCACAGTAGACTTTTCCCCTTATTGTATCCTAAAACTATTTGGCAATGAGTCTGGAGACATTTTTGGTTATCACAATTAGAGAGATGTTTCTGACCTTTAATGGTAGAGGCATTCTTATCAGTCTTGATTTCAATGAAAATGAAATTCCATTGTGTTTCACCATTATGTATGGCTTGACTATTAGTTTAAGTACAAAATTTTGTTGAGCAACAAGCCTTTAAAAGTGGGTTAACTAAAATTTTTAAAACCAGAAATAGACATTGAGTCTTATCAAATTATTTTATACTCTTCATCATGATGATAACTTTTTTTTACATTTGATCTGTTCTTATTATAATATAATAGACTTCTTGGCTCCACTGGCATTAGTTTAGAAAATCACTGACCATTGTTAAATAAGAGATCCCTGCTCTTCTCCTGTAGTACACTATAAGGATGGTGTTAGAATTAGCTTGGTTATAAGTCAGCATAAGTAATTTGGAGTGTCTGTCATTGTGGCTTTCAATGAGGATTCACGTTAAGCCACTGTTTTCTTCCTCTGGTTTATAATGGCCAAATATGGATACCATGAGCCTCTTATTGCCTTCAGCTATCTGAAGGATGATGGCTAACCACGCTAAAGCCATCTCAGGACTCTTTTTTCACATGCAAGCATACTTTGTTTTACTGAACTTCACAGATGTTGTGTTTTTATATATTGAAGATTTTGTGGCTACCATGCCTCAAGCAAATCAATTGGCAACTTTTTTTGATAGCATTGTTTTTTAATTGAGGTCTGTACATTGTTTTTTCTGTGTGTGGCTGCTCCCATGGCACATGGAAGTTCTCAGCCCAGGGATTGAACCCACACCATAGCAGTGACCCCAGCCACAACAGTGACAAGGCTGGATCCTTAACCACTAGGCCACCAGGGAACTCTGTATATGTTGTTTTTTTAGACATAATGCTACTGCACAGTTAACAGAATACAACATAGTGTAAATACGTTTTACATAAATTATGAAATTAGAAATTTCATGTGACTCACTTGTGTGCAATATTGGCTTTATTGTTGTGGTCTGGATGCAAACCCACAATATGTCCAAAGTATGGCCATACTAAAGAAATAGAAAACATTAGGGCAGACAATATCAAACATACTCTCCACAAGTGAGAAAAATCACCCAGACATTTTCACATGACACAGTGACAAGTAGAGACTTAATTTTTTTTTTTTTTGTCTTTTTGCCTTTTATGTAGAGCCGCACCCACAGCATATGGAGGTTCCCAGGCTAGGGGTCTAACAGGAGCTGTAGCCATCGGCCTACGCCACAGCCACAGCAACACGGGATCTGAGCGGCATCTGCAACCTACACCACAGCTCACAACAACGCCTGATCGTTAACCCACTGAGCGAGGCCAGGGATCAAACTGGCAACCTCACGGTTCCTAGTCGGATTCGTTTCTGCTGAGCCACAACGGGAACTCCCCCCATGACTGTTTCATCACTTTCCTTTGTATTGTTAACAGTTCCTATTTATAAATTTTAATGTTACGCTATTTGGCACACCAGGATTCATGACTACTTTTTCCTATTATGGATTGCTTCCTTATTGCATGAAATTGCTTTAGTAATGCTTTTTATGTTGAATTCTCTCTCGTCTTTCTGTGTCATTTTGCTGTAGGTGTTAAGTTTGTACTAATTCGTAGATGATTTCTGTTTTTTACTTGCTTTAATCCAATCTAAACATCTGTTTTTTGAATTAAAGTTTATTCTATTTAAAGACCAAGAATTCTAGGTCTTACTGCATTGCTATTTTATACTTTCTAGGTTTTATGCTTTTCTTGCCATTAGTTACATTTTCTGTGGCCCTAATTTATAAATTCTGAAAAACTTTTAAAATATAAAAAAGCACTAGTAATTATATATCAAAATATTCCAATAAAATCTATTCTCTTTTCTTTTCTCCCCTGGTTAATTGAAGAGTATACTATTTCCTTATATTCCTCTAAGTGATTGTTTTTTCCTTGTAAAAACCGCATTTGTACCTGTAATTGTCTGTTCATTAGTGTAATAAGTTACTTCTGTTGACTCCTCCTCTAAAAGAGGAGTGAGTAAGCACTTTAAAATTTACCCCCAGTTCCTCAGTAACCTACTTCCATGTTTTCATTTATATAATCTAGAATTTTTAGACTCAGGTTATTAATGTTTAATTTTATGTTTGTTTATATCCTGTTCATCTTTTCCAAGAATTGTTTTTAGATAACTGAATTGCTGAGTAACTATATTTACTGTCCTTAAAATAACATAATAGATTCAGTTCTATGTTTACTGGTTTTAATATTTACTAATTTGACTTTATATCTGGATTTCCCCATTCCTGTGTCCCCATCAAAGCAGAGAGTATCTTCAAGGATTCTATTTGCCTTGCTTTTGTATTTTAGGATGAGCTCATAGATGACACATTTTGCACATACATCTTTCTATTGTCTTCACAAACGAACAACTTGACTGAGAACAACGTGGTTTTTGAATCATAACCTTTTCCTCTGAAAATTCCATAGATATTGTCTTATGGTCTCATATTTTTCAGAGTTATAGCAAAGTCTGAAAACAATTTGATCTTTGGCCTTCAAAGGAAACTTGTTTTCTTCCTGTATGCCTAGAGGGTTTATTTGTTGATTAACTCGAATATTCAACATAATATTTTTCGAACACCTACTGTGTATGAAACACTGATTTAGACACAGCAATGAATAGAACAGACAGAAACCTCTGCCTTCATGGAGCTGACATTCTAGTGATGAGAGACAGATGATAAACAAAATGAATAATTAAACGTACAGCATTCTGATAGTGACACATCCTATAGGGAGGATAGCAGTGATGAAGGGCATAGGGAGTTGGACACGTGACAGTTTTAATAGGGTGATAGGGAACCCTTTAGTAGGCTGACATTTCAGTAAAAACCTCACGGAAGTGAGGGAGCTCATCAAATGGCTGTCTGGTGAAGAGCATTCCAGAAAGAAGGAACAGCATATGGAGAGACCCTGAACTGAGAGCATGCCTGGTATACCTGAGAAATAATAGGAAGGCCATGGTGGCTGGAGTAGAATGAGCAGGGGAAAGAGTAGAAGCTTATGAGATTAGAATTGTAATGAATGTCAGATCCTATAGGATCTAGTTAACTTGGTTATATACAGGTCAGCCTTTACTAAGCTGGGGTTCCAAGGAAAGTATGCACTGGGCGTTGGTACTTTCTAAAAGGAAGATATGGCAATTTCCTAAATTAACTCGTCTATGGAATCCCTTTAAAATATTTAAGTTTTTCCTAGGGTTGAAAAAGTTTTCTTCTGGTTCACCTTCAGTTATTACTTTGTGTGTTCTAGCCTCTTCTAAAATTTGGTTTTGAAATTTTTTGAAATATTTTTAAGTACTTCATATAGCAAAAAGAATATACTCAATGGTCTTTTCTTTAGGAAAAGCAAGTGATCTCTAAGTTTCTGTTTTCTGTATATTTAATCACTTTGCTTTTTTCTCTTATATTTCACTAGTTTTTCAAGTTTATCCAAGATTTCTAATGCCAAGTCCAATGGCTGCCTCATCTATTATTATTAGTTCAGAAGTGCAATAAAAATAAATTTAAAATCATTTATTTTGTGATCTTATTTGGCTTTTATATTATATTTTTAATAGTAAAAATATGGCTTATATAACAACTAGTATTTATTAAAGACATGCTTCATCCCAGATATCCTGCTAAAAGTTTTATATGCTTTATTTCATTTACTGCTCAAATCAGCTACTTGAAGCAGGCACTATCACTATCCCTATTGAACAGATAACAATATTGAGGCGTATAGATTAAGTACACATTGGCTCTGTTTTCTGCATTGCCAGTTCTGCTTTGCGACCCCTCTAATGTTGATGTTAACCTGGTTTCCTTATAGTTAGTGCTTTATTTATTATCTCATCTTTCATTATATTCCTCACTCCTCTAAGCTTGCTCCCTTCATATCTCATATTGGCATACCATCAGCTCATTTTTCACTTCTTGTATCATAAATGCACTTTCCCCTGAATTTCACTGAAGAGACAGATTTAGATGAATTCTAAAATGATCTTCAGTTTACTAGAATCAGTGCTTTCAAGAGTAATTTCTTTCCCTGCATTGTGCACACTGTTCTCTGTTTTATGATGATTTTCTCAGAGACCTCATGTGCTTCCTTTTCCCTTTTCTCTGTTTACTCATCTGTGATCCAAGAAAGGAAGAAGGAAGGAAGGAAGGAAGGAAGGAAGGAAGGAAGGAAGGAAGGAAGGAAGGAAGGAAGGAGAGAAAGAAAGAAAGAAAGAAAGAAAGAAAGAAAGAAAGAAAGAAAGAAAGAAAGAAAGAAAGAAAGAAAGAAAGAAAAAAGAAAGAGAGAAAGGAAGAAAGGGAGAAAGGAAAAAGATGTCAATCCAAACATAGGCTTTTTTGGTAACTAAAATGAAATTTTTCTTTGGTCTCTTTTCATTGTCCATCTGGTTGTTGTTTGAATCACTGGACCCAGTACACAGGCCAGAGAGCTGGCTCATACCACATTTTCTCATCCTCTCTCCAACTTTCCAGTGTTTTCCAGCCTTGTATTTACTGTGACCCAGCTCATGGGGAGTGACACTCTCATGAACTGGCTTACCGGCCCTGTTACTCTGAGAAGGTCACATATTCCTGAAGAATCTGTGCAATTCAAACTCCAACCCCTGAGCCCCCAGATCTGTCCCAGGGCCCACCCCTTCCCAAAGTCAAGGTCACCTCCCAGGATGTCCACCATCCACCCTGATGCATTTCCACCCCAGTGGCCTGACAGTGCTGGGAACGGTACCGATGGGACAGCATTTCTGGGGTGGGGTGAAGGAGCTGAGAACTCTGAGCTTAGAACAAAACTCCCATAGAATGAGGATGGGACGATTAAGGCTGCCTCCTGCCTTTTCACCATATGGCCCCAGTTTCTTCCTCAAGACCTTATCTGACTTTGGGTTGGTAACAATTACATGCATATCATTGATTAACATTCCAGGGTTTCGATGCTGTTAAACATGGCAATTATTTGTGTGTTTATTAAGCATTTCCATGGAAAAGTAGAGAAGACAAAACAGGCATGACCAACTTAAACAGAAACAGGGACGAAAGATCAGCGTGGGTGATGGGCAGCTCTCTGCCTTGGCCTCCTCCAGCTCTCTGGCCTTGCCTTACCCCTCCCTCAACCCCGAGCAGGACAAGAAGTCCCTGATCTCTATAAGTGAGAAGAACTGGAGTTATCAGCAGAGTGCAATGACTGAGTATGGACTCGAGAACTAGTCTGCCTAGCTTCAAATCCTAGCTCCACCACTTACTAAATGAATGACACTGAACAAGTTACTCTTTCCTTTTTTTTTTTTTTTTTGGCTTTTTAGGGCTGCACCAGCGGCATATGGAGGTTCCCAGGCTAGGGGTCTAATAGGAGCTGTAGCCACCTGCCTACGCCACAGCCACAGCAACGCAGGATCCGAGTTGCATCTGCGACCTACACCACAGCTCACCGCAACGCTGGATACTTAACCCACTGAGCAAGGCCAGGGATCGAACCCACAACCTCACAGTTCCTAGTCAGATTCGTTAACTGCTGTGCCACGACGGAACTCCTGAACAAGTTACTTTTAAAAAAAATTCTCTGCCTTAGTTTTTCCGCCTGTAAAAATGGTGATAATAATAAAACACCTCACTTTCAGAGGGTCAGTGTGAGGAGCAAGTGATGCAATATTTGAAAATCACTTATACTAGCACCTGGCACATAACAAAATGCTACGCAGGACTGGCCAATGGGGACCTGCTGTATAGCACAGAGAACTCTCCCCAGTATTCTGTGATCATCTATATGGGAAAATAATCTGAAAAAGAATGGATGAATTGGGTTGTGATGATCACTGTACAACTATTTTAAAAAAAGAATGGATGTGTGTACAGGTATAACTCAAGCACTTTACTGTACAGTAGAAATTATCACAACATTGTCGATCAACTATACTTCAAGAAAGCCTTAAAAAATGAAAAAATGCTATGTATGTGATTGATTAATTGATTGATTGATTGATTTAGAGTGGCCGCACTGGTAACCCATCAGTCCCTGAGGTTTGGGCCAACTTCTTATCTCCAGGATCCTTCGTGAGTGGGCTTCCATGAAAATATGAAAACAACCACTAGGAAGGCCTGAGGATTTCTTGTGTGCCAGACCATGGATACATGCATGAATCATCTAATCCTCACAACAGCCCAGTGAATTTGGTGCTATCTTTATCCCCATTGTACAAGTGAAGCTTGGAAGTTTCACTGCTACTAAACGGAAGAGCTGGGCTTCAAACCTGAAAAGGCTGAAAGGCAGATCCACCTCTGTTTGAAGAGGAAAGAGACTTTGGGAGTTCAGAGACAGCTACTCTTCCAGGAAGAAAGTTCCAGGGCAATTTAAAGGGCCCCAAACCCAGCACAGATCTGGTGCTCTGCAAATATTTACTGCATGTTTGTAGACTGAAAGTCTTGTCCATGGTCACTGATTCTCAACTGGGGGGAGAGGCAATTTTGCCCCCTAAGGAATATTTGGCAATGTCTGGAGACATTTTTAGTTGTCACAACTAGTGGGGAGCTGAGTGTGGGGATGGGTGCTACCGGAATGTTGCTAAATATCCATCAGTGCAGAAGGACTAGTCCCTTACAGCAAAGAAGGATCCAGCTGCCGCCCCACAGGCCAATTGAACTGAGACTGAGAAACACAAAGCTTTTGAATCAACTGCTCGCCTTCTCCTAGTATCTCTGACAAGACAAAGGAGACTAGATACCCCCAATGCCATAACGCCCCGTAAGGACTCTGTGCCTTGTCATTTACCTCTGTAAATAGGGCCGTTTCTGTGCCTCTCAAGACTTCAGCTCATCTCGTTGTTCCAGATCTTTGTGACAATCCCAGACCTGCACTGGAAGACAAGGAATCGTGAATTTAGAGGGCAGGGCACAGTAGGAGAGGAATGCTGGCCTTTGTAAAAAATTAAGCTGCTAAATAAGAAACTGGGGCGGCAAGCCCCTCGGAGCTGCCCGGACAAAGCCTAGACCGTGTTAGATTTCATAGGCTGCCAGAGAGAAGTGACTCTACACTCCTTCCACTCAGGAGCTTTTGTCTTGCATTTAAGTGACAAGGGAGCTGCTGGGGAGACGTGGTGGCCGGGCTCCTGGTCCTCACAGAGGAGGGAAGCTGGCACCCCTCTGAAGTGGCTGCGTTAATGTCATGTCATTACGCCGTATTGCTGCACAGGTTAATATAATTGGGTGACTATGTGTGAGCAATGATCCGTGCCGTGTTACAGCTCTGAAACAAATGACATTTAACCAGCCAGTCTGTAAGGTTCCTTGTTATCTACGCGGTGAACAATTGGAATGGAGAAGCAGACCTCTGTACGAGCAACTGATGAATTAGTTGTTAGGTTTCCTCGACAGCCTGGATTTATAAGAGCACAATTCTAACATAATTTATTAGGTCTATAAACAGACAGATCCGATGTTTTTACTGAGATTACATCTTGTCACCCTCAGATATTGTGTCACTGACAGCCCTGTTATAATTTAATTTTATTATTCTGATAAGGTGTTGTTTCCAGGGTTTTTTTTTTTTTCCAAAAAGACATTTTCATTTTAACTAGAAAGGAATGGAAACTTAAGCGGGGAGTTCCCGTTGTGGCTCAATGGGTTAAGAACCCGATATAGGGTCTGCGAGGTTACGGGTTCAATCCCTGGCTTCACTCAGTTGGTTAAGGATCTGGCGTTGCTGCAAGTTGCGGCATAAGTCGCAGATGTGGCTTGGATCCTGTGTTGCTGGGGCTGTGGTATAGGCTACCAGCTGCAGCTCCAATTCGACCCCTAGCCTGGGAACTTCCGTACACGGTGGGTGTGGCCCTAAAAAGAAAAGGGAAAAAAAAAGGGAAACTTAAGTGCGGGCTGGTTATCTGCGGGCCACCCAGACAGCTTGTCCAAGCAGTGACTGTAACTATGAGCCTCTCGAGGGCAGGAAGGAAGTTCTAGCATGAATGAGTGGAGGGCTGTGGCCTGGCCATGGCAGGAAGAAGCTCTGCCAGTATCTGAGGGATGGAACTGGGCCTGTGAGAGGAGTCGGCGGGGCCGGGGATCCATCTCTTGTCCTAGCTCGCCTTTGCAGGTGCCCCTCTCCGCACCCACCTATCAATCAGCTCAGGACACGGGCTAGTCTACCCCATGTCCGGTCACTACTCACCTGAGGTTGAAGCTGGGGTCTCTGGCCATCTGGCCCAGGGGTCTCCCTCAGAGCTAGTCTAAGCCCATTTCCTCCGGTCACAAAAAAGCGGGGAACACATCTGCTCCCCAAGGCCCTTCTAGCCAAACAATCGCAGGTCTGAGCGACCAGTTCCTAAGCAGTAAAGGGACAGTGGCTGCCCCAGGAATTGCAAGGATCTGAGGGTTGTGTGTGCAGCCCAAACAGTGCAAGACGGTGGAAAACCACCCCACATAGAGGCAGTCAGGGGAGAGTTCATGCTCCTCGGGTAGCTGTGACCTTGGGCATTCCATTTCTCCTTTAGGAGCAACTACCCCCCACTATGCAGTAAATAGCTGCCTCATGAGTCCTGGTGAAAATAAGATGGGAAAACCGAACAGACTGGCACAATATTGTAAATCAACTATGCCTTAGTAAATTCTTTTTGAATTTAAATTTTTTTTTAATTAAAAAAAAGAGACAGGAACAGAGAGGTGTTTTAGAAGCTAAAGCCCTGTGCAAATGAAGGGTACTTTTACTAGCAACCACATCTCTAAACCCTATTTTTTTTCACCTGTAAGGGCTCTATATTTTTAAATTATTGTCATTATTTTGTAGTAATCTACATTCAGCTTTAAACTGTACCAAGTGCTTACGTATGGTATAATGTCACATGAGCTCATTTTAATCTTCCTCCTAATATGGTGAGAGTGGGGGAGTTTATTTTACCCATTTAAGGGAGGGAAAAAGCAGGGCTGGTAGAGGTTTCTTTGAATTACGCAACTAGTTACAGGATTCTGACTCACAACTCAGGGACTCCATACCTGTGACTTTGCCCTTCTGATCAAATCACGGCTTCCTTGCTCCGGAAACCTGCACATTCAGGACTGGAATGGGGCAGAGATAGTTTTGAGGACAATCAGAGTGAAAGTCTGGACTTCCGTGTGGCTCAGTGGGTTAATAACCCGACTAGTTTCCGTGAAGATGCTGGTTTGATCCCTGGCCACAACGCCGGTCAAGGATTCGGTGTTGCCACAAGCTGTGGTGTAGGTCGCAGATGTGGCTTGGGGAAGACCCTAAAAAGAAAAAAGGAAAAAAAACTTGCAAAAAACCCAAGAGTGAAAGTTTGTTGCCAGCTCCCCATTCTCAGGAGTTCGGCCACAACTTGCTCATTGGAGAGATGATTCTGGATGATTCACCGAGAACCTGGGGTGGGGGTGCACTGAGGGTTTAGCTCCATTTGCTTGCAGGACCAGGCTGGAAGCAATTCTTGGAGTCATTCATAAAGGCCCCATGTCTTGTGGGGAGAAAAGAAATTAATATCAGAAGTGGCAGCATCTGAGTGGCAGCTTCATAACAGGCTTGAACCCCGACCTCTCAGCTACAGCTGGGAACGGCTCAGTCAAGCACGACATTGACTCCCAGGGTCCTGGAACCTGAGATGTGCATGTGGGCTTCAAGGTCACTCAGTCCAGCCCCCTCATTTTACAGATGAGGAAGCTACATTCCAGAGAGGGCAAGGGGCTCACCCAAGGTGCAAAATTGGGGCAGGAACCAGGCGTCCTGGTTCAGCGCTCTTTCAAAGATGGGGTGCCCCAACAGCCACACTTAACTGTTTGATGCTTTTCTCTGATCCAGTAAAACACAAGGTCCATCAAGGCACCGAGTAAGAAATATGGGGCCCGCACAGATTCGCTAAGTCACCGTGTGCAGCTGGGGGGGAGGGGTCTTACACAGGAAGGAGGCACCCTGGCACCCTTTGCCACCTTCACCTTGAACCTCTTGCCTCACCCCTCCTGAGTTCCAGCCCAGCTTCCTCACCTATGTACAGCCTGGTCCTACTCTAAATCTCGGTGCCAGGAAGGTTGATTTTCCAGGTCACTTCTCTGTTCTCATTACACTATTCCTTCCAGACAATTCTGCCTCAGGCCACGCTGGGTAAATATTTTCTGGTCTCACCTGATCCTCAGGACCCTCTCCTGGGGATGTGAGCCCAGTCCTGAAACAGCAGCTGGATGGGAACGAAAACAAAGCTTTCTGAATACAACCACTTCAGCTCAAGCATCGCATCTTCAGAGAAGCACTCCCTGACCCCAGCCACCTTCACCAAGGACCAGACCAGTTTCTGGCACCCTCGGCCAACAAGCTTTCACATCTGTAAGGAGACATGGGTGTGATTTCTTGACTGGCGTGTGTCTCCGCCGACCCCCACCCCGAGAGCGAGCTCTGCAAGGCCAGCCCGTGAGGGCTTCCATTTGCTGCTCTGTCGTCAGTGCCCAGCACAGAGCCTGTGGGAAGAAGGCAGAGAAAGCACTTTTTCGACCACTCCGCGTAGGATGGAGGATGGCTGCCCTTGAAGAGTCCAAAGATGATGTACCTTTGAGCAAAGGGATATGGTGGCTTGGCTGAGTGGGCTTCAGGGTGGGCATGGCTGAGACAGAGCACAGAGACAGCACCCCACCCCCACTGTCCCCGTCTCCTTAGGGGTGAGTGTCTCCTATTGCCCCCAGCTGGAAAAGTGCCCCATGGGCGGAGAGTGTGAGGGTGACCCAGGATGGAGGGGACCAAAGCAAGATGCTCCCTCCTACCTGCTTGTCAAGTTCACTCTAGCTTGCAACTCAGCATCCCATTAAGGCAGAGAAAGTAGCAGGGGAGTTCCCATTGTGGCGCAGCGGAAATGAATCTGACTAGTAACCATGAGGTTGCGGATTCGACCCCTGGCCTCACTCAGTGGGTTAAGGATCCCGCGTTGCCGTGAGCTGTGATGTAGGTTGCAGACGCGGCTCGGATCCTGCGTTGCTGTGGCTGTGCTGTAGGCCAGCAGCTGTAGCTTTGATTCAACCTCTAGCCTGGGAACATCCATATGCCGAGGTTGTGGCCCTAAAAAACGCAAAAAAAAAGGAGAGAGAGAAGGTAGCAGGAAGGAGAGAGAGTCCCGTGTGTCAGCCAGGGATGAGCCCGGCCACGATGGAGAGCAGGAAGAGAGGCCACTGATACTCAGAGAAGCCCCTTTGGCGCCTGGGTCCAGAGGGAGGAACATGAGCCTTGGGCCCAGTATAGGAGCTGTGTCTGGAAGCGGGGGCAGCAGATCAGCAGAAACTGCTCAGAGTCACCGAAGCAGCATCTGTAGCCACTGCTCTTGAGAAACAGATGCCCTAGGTTCCTGAGAACCCAATCTGACCTGCAGTCCGGTTGAGAGAGGAAGGAAGGGATGGGCTGATGCCTCCAGGACCTGGCAGTCCTCAGCAATAAGGGCTACTGGACACGCATGGCTAGGGACCCAGGCACAATGTCATTGAGAACAATGTTACAAGGTCTGCCCTCTAAGACGACACTGTCCAAAAAAAAAAAAAAAAAGGATGCAAGCCCCATAGGTCATTTTAAATTTTCTAGTAGCCACATTTTTTAAAAACGTAAAAAGAAATCGGTGAAATTAATTTTAGTAACAAAGCCTGTTTAACCTAGTACATCCAAAATGCTATCATTTCAACATACAACAAATATAAAAATACTTTTGAGATATTTTAAATTCTTTTTTGCAAAGAAATGACTCTTTCCCACCCACAGTCTATTCAGTTCGGACCAGCCGCATTTCAAGTGTTCAAAAGCCACATCCAACTAGAGGCTACTACATATCACCATCACCAGCTCTGGACGCTCAAGTTGGCCTTCAGCCTGAGACTCCCATTTGGCAAGTGGAAATATCTCAAGGTCATTGGGGGTCTGAAGGCACCAAAGGTGAAATGCAGAAGGACAAGAGCAGGTGCAGAAACAAGGGGTTTCATAAGCCAGAGGATGTTCATGCAGATCCACAATTGCCTGTATCGACAAAACCACGCTTCGTGCATGGTTGTGGTGGAATTTCCTCTGGCCGGGAGCACCCTGGAACCGCTGGTTCGGTGGCTGCCCTCTGGAAATGCTCAGCTCTCAGCCTGAGAAATGGAGCTGTTTGAAACTGATCCAGGTTTTCGACTGCCTGGTCCCCGCACCCCATCTGTCAAGCACCAGGAGCGAGGCAGATGCTGGAAACACATCTGTCAACCTGCCCTGATGCTTTCTGGCACTTCCCCCAGCCTTTTCGGAGCTCCTCTCTCCAATCCTGGAGAAAGCTAGCTCTCTCTCTCACCCTGGAGGAAGCTGGACTATCAGGGTCTAACAGTTCCCGGCACTCCCGCTGGAGGGCGTCCTGGGACACCCCGGAGGTGGCTGTCCGCCCCACCCGCCCCGAGGGCCGTCCCCCACCCTCAGGCACTGATGGTTCAGTCTGCTCTACCACTGCTGCGGGTCACTCTGACAAGCCCCGCTCTGAGACAGCAAGGGGGTGGTGCAGATCCTGGAGGTCCCCGCAGACACAGTGAAGGGTCCTCGGAGGGGCTGCACGGGCTGCAGTCCAGCAAATCCCGGCGCAGAGCAGGACCGTGCCTACGCGGCCAGCCCCACACCCACTTCTGCCTCCCATTTTCTCTTCTAGAGCACGGGTTAGGAATGAGACCAGCAGGAATGCAAAGACATTTCCTGCTAATCGGTATTTATTAGCTGCTGGGTAGAGAGCTGACAAGGAGAACAGCTGGCCCTGGCGAGACGAGGGCTCCAGTCCAGGTCAGGTCCGTTGCCTGTTCTCCTGGCCAGTCGCTGTCACCATCTCTGGAAGTTCCTAAATGATTTTGGCATCGCGTACTTTAATGGGGGAAGGGAGGGAGTTGTTCAGACTGGTTGTGGGTGTCTGGGTGGACTTTTTGTTTGTCTGGCCTGGCGGGGGGGGGGCCCTGCATGGATTAGGCAATCTTGCGGTGCTTGCTTCTCGGTCACGCCAACCCAGGTCAGAGCCCAGGCTCGCGTAGATGCTCAGTTAATAGGCTTAATCTAACAGGTGAAGGGAAGGAAAGAGGGCGGCCCAGGAGGGAGAGGTCAAGAACACAGACTGGGGGTTTGGGACTGACATATACACACTGAGGTAAATGAAACCGTTGGCCAATGGAGACCTGCTGTGTGGCACAAAGGACTCTCCCCAGTATTCTGTGATCATCAATGTGGGGAAAGAATCAGAATGGATGTGTGTATATATATATATGACTGGGTCACTACAGCAGAAATTATGACAGCCTTGTAAATTAACCATACTTCAATAAAACTTTAAAAAAAAAAAAAAGGAAAATTTGACCCAGGGCGAGGGTAAGCGACAAGCGGACAGAGCTTCCGCGGGGCGAGGGGGGTTTGGACCAGAATAGTTGCCCCACCCCCACCCCCCCACCCCGTTGCCCGGCCCTGTGTCTGTACATCTTTCTTGGCCTCCTTCTCCCAGTGGCACCCGGGTGGTGTGGCATGGGGGGCCGGGCCACCCAGGCTTGAGCCGAAGAGACTTGCTGACTCTTTGTCGTACCTCTTGAGCCCTCAAGGAGTCTAAACATTGGCTAAAGGCACACACTGTATGTGGAAATACTCATTCCCATATCAGTGTTTTCCTTATAAAAGCAGGTTGTTTCATGTGTGGGTAGAACTAGAACTCCTCATTTGTAAACTGTTAAATATGATGTCAATGCTAATTTCTCGGCATCGCCCCATAAAGGAACTCCCCGTGAAGTGCATCTCGCGGAAAGCCATACAAGAAAATGGTCAAAATAAATTAGGGAGAAATGCGGGTGGGAGCATACGGTGTGTGTTTTGCCAACACGCAGCCGTGGGTTCCCTCTCCACACTCTGGCCCCCACAAGAGAGGATTTGCATAGCTGCCGTGACAGATGCCACCGCTTCCCAGCGGCCACCCGGCCTTGACAACTTTCAGGAAACAGTCTGCCAGGATTTGCTTCAAACAAAAACAATTTTTTTAAATCACCAAGCATTTCTCCCTTTTTAAATTCTTCTCCACCCCACCCCCCTTTGCAATTCTCCATACCGTTGTGTTTTTTAGTGCTTTGGATTTCAGTCCTGAAAAGAAAAGCCACAAATGAGAGAAAATGGTTGGAGATGTGCCCCCAAAAATTATCTTAGATTTTGGGTTGCCTGTCCAGGCTTGCAGGAACAATCCGTCTTTAAAACCTTCTTTAAAAATCAGCACAAACCTTCTTTAAAAATCTCAGATGCATTTTGGGCACATTCAAAGGAGAGGACATGATATAATAATGCATGGCAGGTGTCTAGCAAATGTAAGCCTATTTCTCCATTAGTAGCCTTGCACGTTATGGCACTTTATTAACCAAATCCGGCTCTGGATTTTAACCACAACCCAGATTCCGTCACACAAAAGAATTCGAATCCCTGGGGTCATGGGGCTACTTTGAGGAATGAGTATTAGTACCTTTTTGCAAATGCGTGATGTATGAACTGTATATATTTCTTTGATAAATTGTTTTTAAATATTTCCTCCTTTTTATTAATTGAAGAGGAGCCTCATGTATCAATGCCATTTTTTCCCGTTTTTCACATAAATTATTTTCTTGCAATGTTCGTTTGTATTATTATTGCCGATATTAAGGCAAAGACTTTTTTTGCCTTGTAAACAAGATTTTGCTTACAGCTAAATGGAAAGAAGTGAAGTTAATCACATTGAAATAATAGGTTTAAAAAGGTAATTCAGTGGTATTGGAATGAAGTTTAATCTCCGGCAATAGAAGCCATGCTGAGAAAAATGGCAGAAAAGCTTGTTCTGTAATTAAATGGTATTTATCATTGGCAGGTCAGCTTCACTGGGGGAGAGGCTCCAGGACGCCACAGGAAAGGGGGAAGCAACTGGGGCAGACAAAACAGGTCCAGAGCAGAGCCTGGGGAGGTAGGAGTCTGCTGGGAGGAAGAGCTGGGTGCAGGGGGTCCCCCCATGAGCAGGGCCCTGCCCCTGCCTATGTGTCTCAACTCACAGCTGTGAGTCTGGCAGAAACACCCAGAGCATCCTCCACAGCCTTCCAGAAAGGACCCAACCCACAGCCTCCCAGGTCAGGCTTAACCACATGAACTTGGAGTTGCGAGAATATTGGCATCAAATCTCTCTCTGTAAAAGAAGAAGAGTGAAGCACTAGCCTCCTGGAGTGGTCATAACCAGTAACCTGGGATGTTATGTGCTATGGACCAGGCCCGGCACTTATCAATAAACAGCACTAATTACAGCCACACAAATGAGCATCTAGCTAGTGCAGGTTGAGAATCTCCAGCCTGGCAAGGAGCAGGCTGGGCTTCTCAAACAGATGGTTCTCTGGCAATCTTCTGCAAATGTAGAAGTCAACCCATCCACAAAGCCTTGACCCCACTGTGAGCTGAAGGCATACAGCCTGCAGCACAGAGGGCTAAGAGGTGATTTCAAGACAGTTTGCTTGGAGTTCCCACTGTGGCTGAGCAGGTTAAGAACCTGACATAGTGTCCATGAGGATGTGGGTTCGATCCCTGACCTTGATCAGTGGGCTAAGTATCGGCATCGCCTCAAGCTGCGATGTAGGTCGCAGACGCTTCTCAGATCTGGCATTGCTGTGGCTGTGGCATAGGCAGCTGCAGCTCCAACTGGACTCCTAGCCCAGAAATTTCCATAAAGTTTCCAGTCATAATAAAAAAAAGCAAGGGGAAAAAAAAAAAGCTCTAGGCAAAAATGGTCAAATCCAGTTGGCCCTCATCCCCAATTTCTCTTTCCGGACCCTAATTTCCTCCCAAGGCTGCAGGATCCAGGCCCCAGAGGCTGGGAGGGCTAAGACCATGCCATCCATGCATTTGACCTGGGTTCCAGCCCTGATTCAGCCACTTGCAAGGGCTTGACTGTGGACAAATTAGCGTCGGGAAATGGCAGCGAGTGACAGTGGCTGGTGGCAATGAGAATGACATAGATAATTCAGGGAAGGTCTTTAATGTTCCAGAGGCCGATCCTACAGCCTCTCACAGCTTCTTGCTACTCGGTGGTTCTTCCTTTGAGGCCTGTGCGCCTTTTGACTCAAATTTAAGTTCATGGATGTGACTTTCACACCAGTGCCCTGCAGAGTGACAGAAAGCTCCAGAGACAGAGGATGGTCTGGATTTGGGGAAGGACCTCGGGGTTTTAACTCTCTCTGTCTGTCTATGCATCAGGACATTTGCTGGCAGGAAGCCCGAGCATTTCTGAAGCCCCTCCAGTGAATTCCTCTTCCACAGAGCCTGTTTGATATTGGTAGGATCCTGGGGCTCACATGCTGCTAGAAGATGCTTAAAAATCAAACTTGTCCTCATCTGGGCCGCGTGCAAAAATATACCAGGGCCTTCTTCAGCATCGGGACAACCGAACCTGGCACTGCTCCAGCCTTCATCTCCAAGAAGCTTGAATTCGGGCCCTTTATTAGCTCTCCCGTCTTTATTAGTGTTCCGGAGCAAAGTGTCTGCAGCTAAAGTTATTGGATTTTCACTAAAACCTGAATACATGCACAGTCCTTCTGTACTTTCATGTTCAGAAAGGGTACAGACTTCCAACTGCCATCTCCAGCCTCTACCCATATCTTTCCTCATTACAGGCTGTGGTCCAAAACCAATATGCATTAAATAAATACCCCACTGAGAGTTCCACTTTGGAGAATTGTCTCATTATGGTACAGATGTGGGCTATCTCCAAACAGCACCAACATCTTGTATTTTATTTTATATTAAAAAAAAGAAAGAAATTAAACTCTGAGTAGTATCTGGGAAGGAAGTGTTTGCACGGGTGAATGTTTGATTTCATTTTTCTCCCAGCACGCCTTCCTCTTTTATCTCATAATGGCCCTTCCCAGTTAATCTGTCTTGAAAACCCGCAGGTAGAGATGTTTACTGATACAAGCCCTATGTGCAACTCAGTTTACAGAGACCATTGAAAGTACATACGTAGTAAATTTCACTTGATGTCTACTTATTAATGCAACTCCACTCGGAACATTTCAACAGAAAGAGGTTTTGCCAGATGGGGGAGAAGCCTGACGTTATGGGTAGATAATGGCAGGAAACATTTGGTTGCCATTCTAAGCGACTGATTCAGGCTGTCCCAGTGATTGCATTTTTCAGGGCAAATCACCAAATGCAACATCATTTATTTTGTCTTTTAGCAGAATTTAAGGGAAAAAATAAGTTGTGTTTTGTTTTGCTTTTTTTTTTTTTTAAGGATCACTGAGATCCCATGGAAACATTTCAGCCTTCCATTGCACACAAACACAACACGTTACTTTCAGGATTTTACGAAAGCAACTTGAACCGTGGTTCGCACAGAAACATCCTGTGCCCCCAAACCACAATTCTGACTTCCCAGGAGCTGGTGAACTGGAATCCTTACGTAACGCCCACAGACATTTGTTTTCCCTGGGACCCGCCTCGGATCCGATGTTGGTAGACAGAAAAGCAGAGCAGAGGAACTTATATTTCCTTTATGCAGGTTGTGGAGAAATATAACAGAGAGAGACACACACTCTACAAGGCCTTTACGGTCCCTCTGTGGAACTGAAATAGGAAATCAATGACCAAATCAAGACTGGGGCACCGAATTCTTCCCAGTAACCTTTTTTTTTCCCTTCCTCCAGTCCCCAGCCCCTCCTCTGTGGACGACTTAACATCGCCTTGCTCGTTTTAGAGCATAATTGAGACCACTTTTATTTCATCATCCTTCCCCTTTCATTGATCATTGCTAATTTTCTGGCTCAGTGCCATCCGGGGAATGGGTTTACCTAACCCCAGCAGAGGGGCCATCAGAGTCATTTGGGTAAAGATAGGTTTGCGCTTTCCCTTACAAGCCCTCAGCGGCGTGAGGAGCAGACCAGGGAGGCAAGGACGCCTTCTACCCTCAATCCTCCTACCCCTCTGCCAGCCCAGCCAGATTTAAGAAAATATCTGCCCACCCCGGGAGTCTGCCCAGCATCTCCGGGAATGCGACCTATGCCTCCTCCCCCATGGAGATAAAAACACCAACACAATAAAGGCAGGGGCCCCCTACCACCACCACACAAGTGTCAAAAGAGTGGGTGGCCAAATGCAGCTGTACCTCCCAGTAGCCAGATGGGAACACAGCACATCTGTCTGCAGTTTCTCTGTTCAAATGGAATCACTGCTTCTTAGCTCGAGCCTGAAAATATGTGCCAAGGAGAGACTGAGATCCATGAAGTCCCATCTCCCCTCCTCCAGATGCCTCAGACTGGAGGCAGAGAAAATCCCTAAGGTGAGGGTGGCAACGCCTTGAACTTGGGCAAGCGTGAAACCAGAAAGGGTAGGGCAGCCCTACAGAAAGGATCAGAGGGAAACAACTCCCAACAAGGCATTCCCCCATCCCAGGAGGGGGAAAAAAAAAAAAACTGTAGCTGTGAGAAATGTGATAGAACTGTCAAAATTATTTGAAATCAGGTTCATAGATTGTAAACCCCAAGTGACACTTTTATGTGTCCTATAACAGAGTGGAAATCACAGCATCTTCATCAAGGTATGAAACAAAGGCAGGTACTATCTGGGGAAAAGACCTGTCAATGAGACATCCAAGTTATCCGCACAACCCCACCCACCGTTTGTTTCATCATAACCCCGGACAAGAGATGCTACAAAGTTTAATGAGCCAAGTCTAGCAAAGCATTTGAAGGTTCAGAAGCAATGGGTGTGCTGGAGACAACTTATACCAGCTCACAAGAGCCAAATGTCACATTCTCAGGAAATCTGCAAGTGGATTAACATCGTGTGGGTAAACTGAAAGTGGCCAGTCAGTATACACCATGGAAATGGGCAAGTGGTGTTTTTGTTTTCAGAAAGCAGGTTGTTATTTACTAGCACTACTGATTGGAGGACTCTCCCTCTGAGATTAGTCAACACGATGACTAGGTTTAATTCAATCAAGCTCTCTTTCAATGCCCCCAAACTGCTCAAGGCTGTGAGTTTTTAACTAACATCAGCAGGTGCCTAGCATTCTCAGATGTGCACAAGGATAGGCAGGGAAAGAAGACAAAGGGAAGAAAGGATCTTTCAGACCCACATCTCTGATTTAATAGACCACATTGGCTTTGAGCAATTAGAGCAAATTTCTACTTCAGTTTTTCCCTTGTGTCAAAGGGTTCCACCACCTAAAAGCTTAGCTTAAGGCTGGGACTGCATCTGTAGATATCTGTCTGTGTCATGCTTCAAAGAGGGGTGACTTATGCAAGCTCACACAGTGAGTCCAAGGCTTTGGGAGAAAGCCCGTTCTGAACCCAGCTTGCTGTGGAATCAGTGACCTTAGATCTATTCCTTCCTCCTGGGTAGTGGAGGAAGTGAACTCCGTGGTCTATCTCTAAGGGCGCACGGTTGGCTCTGACATTCTGATGTCCAACTCTGTGCCATTGGTCTGCATGGACTCTTCAGGGAGAGTGGAGAGGTTAGGATCTGGAAGACAAGAGATGGGCAGATGCCATCCATTTTACAGTAGAAAACATGGAAACGCAATCATTGATCGGGAAATCCTCCCAAGTCTGAAGATCTGCTTATTTTCTGGATGACCCATGAGCCTTTGGGAGAGAAACCAGAAATCCACATGAGTTCTCTAGGAACAACCCAGTCAGACCATGAGTTGGGACATCAGAGTTACCCAGATCTGGATTTGAATCCCAGGTCCTCCACCTCCACACTGAGTGACAATCAGAAATTTACTTAACCGTTGTGATCTTTTTTACCCTCATCTGTAAAATGGGTCATAATAACACCCACTCTGCAACACTTTTGCACGAATTAAGAGCACTTAGTATCATGCCAACCCAGACTAAGAACTTAATAAACAATAGCTATTAACATTATTATTTCCCCAGGTGATGGGGCTAAATTGAGAGACCAAGGATTTGTAGTCCCAGCTTTGATCTAAGCTGAGTCCGTACCCAGGGCTGAATTGGACGTGGATTTCTAAGAAAGACCGCTGAGTACACTGGGCTCGTAAGGCAAAATTTGGGGTAGACTAGCCAGGAGATGATGTGCACAAGTCAATTTGAGTTAAAAGCAGTTGTCTTTTTGGTTTGGAGTTAAAGAAGCAAAAACATACACAAGAGAGGCCTTGATGAATCAAGGAACTCATGGCCAGGTCCTCTGGGGAGACGTTCTGGGAAGAGGCCAGTGAGGCTGAACTCTTTAAAAGAGACTGCAGCAGCCCTACTGTGAAACCCACAGGACAAAGTATGACCCCAAGAGGGGAAGGCTCTTCAGCATCAGACCCAGTGCCGCTCCATCACTGGGGTTGCCAAGGAACTGCACCATGCAGTGAGACACTGCACGCTGGATATGGGCATCGGCGTTCCTCCAGAGAGTACCAGCAAAGGTGGAATTAGAGAGAGGATCCTCCACTAACTGATTCACGGGCAGCAGGTGTCAGCAAGAAAGGAGGGGCAGCAGAGAAAGAACTTGGTAAACTCCTTCTCGTGGGGAATGAGACTTATTCCTAAATCCTTAAGGGACTCCTCAACAAAACTGGGAGGACTTTTCAGGGGCCATTGAACTGGAGCCAGCGCCAAGTCACGCATGGGTGGGTTTTGCTAATGTGGTCCCAGGTTTAACCTCAACCTGGGGTGACCTAGATAAATTTGGGCTCCACATCTTGTGTCTGGAAGGAAGTCGCCATTTGCCCAATGCTTTCGAGACGTCCTTATGGACCGGTAGGGAAAAGTGAGCTGGTGCTAGAGCTCCCAGGTGGATGCATGACTGATCGTACCTAAAAAGATACTCTCGTCCTAGTAGTTGCATAATTAGGATCAACTGGAGAATGTCACCAACCATACTGGGGTACGGCCTCTACCTTTGATCAGTTTTATTTAATAAATACAGAGTAATGTCTGAGCCTCGGGTAAGTGATGCTGTATCATCACAAGCAGTTCTCTGAAGAAGCCAAGACTGAGAACCAGTGGCCTGAAAGGTAGTCCCCAGTCCACAGGCCTCTATCTCTGATTCTTTCTTGGTCAATATTAAGCCAGTGGTTTCAATGAGACTCTCAAGGTTTGAGATTCATATGTTAGATGACCTGAAGCCAAGACAGATCACCAATGGGCTGGCTAATGGCATCCAGAACCAACCAGATCTCAACACGCTACTTGTCAAAGTAGTAAGTTCCTCATCACTGGACCTGTTTGAGAACAGATATGCAGTCCTAAACCAAACCCTGTCTATAGAGCACTGATCACATCTTGTCTTCCCCGAAATACACGTACACATATGTACAAATAAGGTTCAGAGAAGGCAAATGACTTGCCCAAAGTCACCCAAACATGCAGCGCCCCAAAAAGCCAGTCCTTCAAGAAGTCCTGGGTCTTAACCCAGATGTTCTGACCCTTAGATCATTTCTCCTGACTCCAGAGTCGCATGGCTGTCTCTAGGATGCTCTAGAGAGGAATGGGCCACAGGACCTTGAAGGATGCTGCCAACTCTGAAACCCTGGGCGGCCCCAGAGACTGAGGCTGCCCCAGTAACGCACCCTCCCCAGGGCCTGACTCCAGCCAAGGCACGCCCACTTCCTGAGGCCTCCTCTCAGGAAGGAAATCCCAGTCATCATAAAAGGAAAATAAGGAAATAAAATCTTAATAGCATTTCATAGATGATATAAAATCTCTACAACTCTGGGTGACAGACAGTAAAAAAGATCATTTAGAGAGAAAAAGCTTTCTAAGACTTCCTGTGGAATTGGTTGTCTCAAGAAGCTCAGATGGTGGTCATATATAATGTCAGCAGTTCTAGCTCTCAGTGGGAAGCAGTGCCAGCAGGACCTGGGCTGAATGGGCTAAAGGGCCCAGAGAGAGTATCTTGGAACTTCAGGCACAGCAAGCTCACAGAGCCATGAGATGAGCCCAAGACACACAGCCTGTCTGCCTGGCAACCTCCTCCACATGCTTCCAACCTTAGCTCAGCCACTGCCTCTGATGGAAGACTTCTTGAACCCCAAAGTCCTCCACGTCTTCCCTGGTACTCCGATACAGGCTTCCTTCACACAGCAGTGTTTCTCAGAATATGTCCACAGAACGCCAGCACTTGTATCAACAATGGGTCTCTTATGAGGAAAGACCCCTAAGACCCACCCTCTTGACTAGCCATTGCAGAATCTCTAGGCATGGAGCCCAGGCTTCTGCATCTTTAATAAGCTCCATAGGTGTAGGTATCATTTCATCTGAGACTTGATGGCAACAAGGAGCCTTGTTGTGAAGATCTGAGAGCAATGTGTTCCAGACAGAGAGAATGACAAATGCAAAGGTCTTGAAGTAGAAAAAGAGTTTGGATAACTCTTTTTTCCATCTTGCAGGAGAAGCCAAGAAGCTTGAATGGCTGGAGAGCAATGGGTGAGGGAAAAAGTGGTAGAAGTTGAGGCTGGAGATACATCAGGGGCCTCCAATCCTGAGGGTTGGAGTTTAGTGGAAAGCCATTACAAAGCTTTGCTGAGGACTGAGTTATCAGTTTTAATTCTTTATTCCACTACAATAAATTACTTGCACCAATAAATTACAATAAATATCTGCACCCTTCCCATGGCCTGATGGTGATGAAGTGCACTTCCTTTCTCCTTGACCTTGGACTTACTTTAAGTAATGGGATGGTACTGAAGGTGTTGGGAGTGAGGCTTGAATATTCCTAAACTTTCAGTGTCCTTGTTTTTCACCATGAGAAGAACATACCTTGAGTAGCCACTGGTTCAAAAAGGATGAGAGACACAGAGTAAACTGGGACCCAACCTACAATCTGTAGCCAAACTCAGCCTAGCTCAGCCAACTCTCAGCACAAGAAATAAATGCTTATTGCTCTGTAGCACTGAGTTGTAGGATGAATTGTTACACAGAATTACTGTGAAAATAATGTCTGATAAAGACTTTAAGCAGAGGGGTGTTTTGATTTCACTTCTATTTTGTAACAATCACTCTGGTCGCTATGGGAAGATGAGATCATGGAAGACAGAAGCAGAAACAGGAAAAAACCTGAGATGCCTGTTGCAGTTTCCTGGGTAAGACTCCTAGGCACTGATGGAGATGGAGAGAATTAAATGGACTCTGAATGTACTTGGGAGACTCAGAAGCAACAGGACTTGTGGATGGACTAGATTTGGGGATGTGAGGACAAGACAATATTGAACAACCCTCGGAGGAACCACACAGGTAAAGTGGTGTAACATGGCACCATTGAATAGAGTGAGGGAAATAGGGAAATGGAAGATAAATGTTTTCTAAATCTCTTGGCTTATGAGACTGAGTAGACAGAGGTGTCTTTTAGACATAGGAGAAAGAAGGCTGATGTGGGGGGATGGGAGAGGGCAGGGGTGGACCAGGAGCCTGCTTTGGCCATGCTACCGTTGAGATGTCCATCAGACATCCAAAGGCAGGTGTAAGTGCGCAGCTGGATTTATGGGTTTGGAGCTCTGTGGATTGATCAGGGCCAGAGTTGCAAATGAACAAATCAACATCTGACCTCAGTGTGACAGGTCTTTGCCAGGCTGTTCCCTTCATTACCTCGTCACTGACCACTGCGCTCCTTTTTTCTCCTTTAAGACCCAGCTCAAATTTCACCTCCAGGCAGAACTGGCACTTTGAAGGAAATATCTCACTTGGGTCAAAGTAGTCTGCCTCTCTCGGTAGGTAAACAGAATATTCATATTCCCAGGTGCTCCACGATATCAGCCATCTTCCCCCCAGGCATTGGGTTGGGTACTTTCAGAAGCGATGTCTATTTACACATCTCAACTGCTCAGCAAGTATAAGTACCCTCCCAATTTAAAGTTAATGAAACTGACACCCCGCATGACTAGGGTCTTGCCCAAAGTGTCTGCAAGCGGAAGAACCCGGATGTAAGGAAGAACCCAGGTGTATCTGATTCCGTGGCTGGGGCTCCTTCTGCGTTGCCTCCAGTCCTTGCCTGCCACCCCATCCCCTCCGTCTTCTTACTCCCTTGTAGCCCTCCTCCTCCCTGGCAGAGCTCCCACGCTGCCTGCGCCTCCACACAGGATGTGCTTCCTGAAGTTCCTGGTCCAGATGGCCCGTGGAAGCTGCTCCTCATAAATCACCAGGCCTCGCAGAGCTGCGCTCAGCCACTTTCTCCTCTCCACCTCCCCAGGTCCCGGTGCGTGGGCCCCATCTGCCCAGTCAGCAGAACAGGCTTCTCCGGCCTTGGGAGCACATCCGTGGTCACCCTCCCCATCAGGGCCAGGAGCCACGGAGCAGACTCCTAGGAGCTGATGAGAAGATGCACAGAGCATTGTTAGGGACTTGGAGGCGGCTCAGTGGAATGGGCAGGGGACAGGGAGAGCAGTGCTTGAAGCTTTGCCCCTAGGGGAGGTGCCTCTGCAAAAGGCCATCTAACCCAACTGCTGACCAGGCCCCATCACCACGGGATACTCAGACACTAAGAAGAGGCCAGACCACAGGGCAAATGTCTCCTTGACGCCATAGACTCCCCCAAGAGCATTCAAATACAGGTCATTACCTCAGTGACAACACCCTGAAGAGCAGCGCACCTTGGAGAGTCACTTCCTTTCCATGAACTTTAGGGTTATTTATTTATTTATTTATTTATGCTGTGCCCACGGCATGCAGAGAGGTTCCCTGGCCAGGGATGGAAACTATGCCACAGCACTAACCAGAGTCATAGCAGTGACAATGCCAGGTCCTTAACCCACTGAACCACCAGGGAGCTCCTAGTTTTCTTTTCTGTTTGTTTGGTTTTTTTTTAATGACCACATCTGCAGCATATGAAAGTTCTCAGGCCAGGGATCAAATCCAAGCCACAGCTGTGACGCATACATAGCCACAGCAACAGTGGATCATTTAACCCACTGTCCTAGGCTGGAGATTGAACCTGCACTTACACGGCCACCCACACCATTGCAATCAGATCCTTAACCCACTGTGCCACAGTGGGAACACCTACTTTCCCTTCTTTTCTTCTTTTTAAATCTTTTTAGGGCCACACCCACAGCATGTGGAGGTTCCCAGGCTAGGGGCTGAATTGGAGCTGTAGCTGCTGGCCTACACCACAGCCACAGCAAGGAAGACTCCAGGCCGCATCTGCAAACTACACCACAGCTCACAGCAACGCTGGATCCATAACCCACCGAGTGAGGCCAAGGATCGAACCTGGGAGATTTTTCACACTATGTATGAGTTTAATTGGATTTGGTGCCCTGACCATGCTCTCTTACATATTTTTGAAGGAACATTCTTGACTATTCTGCTAAATATGCCCTTTCACATCTTGTCACATGACCTATCCACCCACCGGTAGCATCAGCCCCTGATTTCCACCTGAGGAGCTACCTATTCTCAGTCTATGGGTGCTACAGGGTGGTACCTAAGCCTGGCCAATCAAAGTTCTATGTCCACTGTGGTAGTGATTGGTTGAAGGTGGGCACGTGACCTACATGAGTCAAATCATCCATCGGGGTAAATATCATGACATTGTCTGAGCCTGTGGGACAAACACAAGTACTCTTTTCTGCTAGATTCAACCCTAGAAAGAAACTGGCAACCATCTTGCAACCATAAGCAGAGGACTCAAGAGAGGATGGTGTCAATGGGGCAAGAAGCAGAACCACAGAGGGAGAAGGTGGCTCTTGATTACATCAGACCATGGTCTTTTTACTTATGTAAATCAATAAATTCCTTTTTTTCCTAACTCCAACTTGAAATAGATTTTATGACCCTTCCAACCAAAATGAGACCCTAAGTGGGTCTCAGATGGGCCACTATTTGGAACCCTCCTCTGAAGGACTGGAAGCTGCTGCAGGGAGAACTTCTGCCCTGCAGGATGCAAATAGGACTCAGAGTCTGGTACACCCAGCTCCCTTTCCAGCACCTTCCCCGTCTCTACTACTCCACTCCCTTATCCCCCAGGCCCTCTCCCAGTCTCCACACCACCGATGCCAAATTCCCAGAGAGCAGCAAGCCTCCTCATAGTCACTCACTCACCTCCACTCTTTCTGTTTCCACTGCCCTCACCCCCCATCTTTACCCAGCTCCCTGTAGCCTCCTTCAGATCTCACCTCCCCTGTGAGCTTTTCTCTGAACTACAACTTGTTTTTAGTTAATCAAATTCTCTCTCTCTCTCTCTTTTGGTTGTTGTTCAAATCTATGTTATTTCTTTACCAAAATAAACCTGGCCTTTAAAAAAAATACCCAAAGAAGCGCTGGCCCCGTTTCAGCATGAGGGCTCATGGAAACCACTTCAGGAAGTATGACACCCCCACACACTTCCTGGGAAGAAGAGATTTAAATCCATCTCAAAAGACCAGAGGAGTGAAGAAAATGGGCATCACAAACTGGTTCCCAAGGTCTGAGCCTGAGAAACACAGGAGAGACCAGTTGCTGAAAAAATAATAATAATACCCACAGAAAGGAGGCTTTTATTCAAGAGGAAGATTGACTCAGGCCCTCTACCCTCATCTCTTCCTGTTCTCAACCTTACACCCACCACTCCAACTGCACTGACTCTTTGCCGTTCCTCAAGCTGCCAGGCAGGCTTCCACTTCAAGACCTGCCGTGGTTATTTATTGCTGTAGAACATATTAACCCAATCTGTATTTGCTTAAAACAATTAAAAAAAATTCTCTGGGTCAGGAATCCGGGAGTGGCTTAGCCAGGTGGTCCTGCCTCAAGGTCTCTCTTGAGATTGTGAGTCAAGGTGTCCTCGGGACCACAGTCGTCTAAAGGCCGTAGGATCTGCTTCCAAGGTGGTCCCTGAAATTAGTTCTGGCTATAGGACTGCTTGAGTGTCCTCACAACATGGCAGCTGGAATGAGAGATCCAAGGTCAAAGCTGTCATCTCTTTGACGATTCAGTCATGGAAGTCACATTTCCCCGATCTCTTATTAGCTACACAGGTCAGCCCTATTCAGTGGAAGAAGGGACTATACAAATGTATGAATACTGATGTCCCTGTGATCCTCCTTGGGAGCTGGGTCTCACGGAGACCTTGCAATTATTTTCTCTAACTGGTGCATTCTTTTCCCAAATATCCCAATGGTCCATGGCTTGTTCTTTTTTTCCTCCTTCAGAGTTTTGCTCAGGACTTCCCATTGTGGCTCGGTGCGTTAACAACCCGACATGGTGTCTGTGAGGATGTGGGTTTGATCCCCGGCCTCACTCAGTGGGTTAAGGATCTGGCTGCAGCATAGGGGGCAGACGTGGCTCGGATCCAGCACTGTTATGGCTGTGGTGTAAGCCTGCAGCTGCAGCTCCGATTCAGTCCCTAGCCTGGGAACTTCCATATGCTGCAGGTGCAGCCCTAAAAAAAAAAAAAATTTTTGCTCTTCAAATGTCACTTTTTTAAAAGGACCAGACTTTCAAAAACTACAACTCTTCCTCCTGTCTTAGAGTGTCCCCTAATTTTCTATTTCCTTTCCTTTTTCTTCATAGCACTCATAATCAAATATATATATTTAATATATATTAACATATTATGTTTATAATACATATAGTTTTAATTCTAGACTTACAGAAAAATAGAAAAAAAATAGTGTGGAGCATTCTCATTTACACAACCCAATTTCCCTTAATGTTTGTCCTTCCAGTTTTTTGTTGTTGTTGTTGTTTGGGGCTGTTTTTTTTTTTTTCTCTCTCTCTTCCCCCATTTGAATGTAAGCCCTGCTTCTGTCTATTTTGTTCACTGATGTGTCCCCAGCACACAAAACATTGCCTCATTTACAGTAAACTTTCAATAAATACTTGTATAAATGAAAGGACACTTCCAGCAACTCAAAGAAAAACCAACACTGGACTTTTGATTTTTAGTCAAAAGTTCTTAACAGGACCACAGACAGTGTTTAGCGTCAGCTGATCCACAAGACTTGGATTGATTTAAAGTCAGCTGGGAAAGGCTATGGGTGAGGAAGTGAACGCGAACCCATTATAAAACAAAAAAGTAAAAAAAACTCTCATTTATTCATTCATTTCCGTCCTTGCTCTTTTTGGTAGGGTTTGCATTATTGTTGGTCAAGTGAATTGTCTTTCTATTCATGTCACTAATCTAAGCTCCATTTACCCACATTGCTGATGCAGTAGTTCCCTGGAAGAGGCTTAATTGGACCAACAGGGTTCCCCCCACCCCCACCCACCAGTAGCGGGATGACTGGTGCAGAGCCCCCGAGAATCTCCCACCTTGGGAGCCCCCAGCCTTGCAAGTCACCCCAGTTCCCTGCTGGCCCTTTCTTTGCAGGGTTCCCAACCTGGAAGGCTCTTCTACCTCTTCATTCACTTGGATAAATCCTCCCACGAAACCAGTGCAGGACGCATTCCTTCCTTTCTTCTCCAAGTTCACCGCCACCTGTGTTAGTCAGCCGGGGCGACTTCTCACTGATGGATCAATGTCCACTCCCGGGCTCTGAGCCCCTCAAGCCCTGCAAACCCCATTCCTGGGTCCTGAACAGCGCCTAACCCACCCGAGGCTGGGGCGATAGGCCGGACAGGCACAGTGGGTAGTGATCAACCGTCTACTACAAGCACAGCCCTGTGCTGGGTGCTCCTCCGATTCGACCCCTAGCCTGGGAACTTCCATGTGCCGCAGGTGCGGCCATAAGAAGAAAATAAAAGCAGCAGAATCCCAGACACCATCCCAGATATCCAGAACTGGGGGTGAGGCCTCGGGAACTGCATCTTTCAACCCACTCTCCTGGTGACCCCAACTTCGTGAAGACACACTGCTTCTCTGGGACCTGGCAGAAGCCGGGAGGTTTTGTTTTTTTGTTTTTTGTCTTTCGTTTTTTTTAGGGCCGCACCCGCAGCATATGGAAGTTCCCAAGCTAGGGGTCTAATCGGAGCTACAGCTGCTGGTCTACACCACAGCAACATGGGATCCAAGCCACGTCTGCAACCTACACCACAAGCCCATGCCAGATCCTTAACCCATCACAAGCCCAAGCCAGAGCGAGGCCAGGGATCGAACCCACAACCTCATGGTTCCTAGTCGGATTCCTTTCTGCTGCACCACAACAGGAACTCCTGAAGCTGGAGTTTGTGATTTTTCTCCTCGGTTAGTTCAAATGCAAGTCACAGGCAGCACTCTGGGGCTTCCTGGGGCCTGGCAAAAGCAGTGACAAACGTCTAATTGCAGCTGCCTGTGAAACAAGGGACCTACAGGCCTGAAAAAACACTTTGTCAGGGTACTCAGGAAGGCCAAAGAGAGTTCTCTGATGATTACTGGGATGACAGACAGGGCCGAGAGCGAAGCGCACATCCATGAAATAGACCAGCCTCCAACTGCACCTGCAGAATCTCTGGGGAACATTGCAGGGACCCCCCCAGAAGGGCAAGCAGCCGAGAGCTGCTCACTTTCCCCACCCTGGGTCTCCACCCGGACCTCAGTTTCCGCTTTGCACCAGGGACTGTCTTTGCACCAGGCAGGACCTAACTTCACCACCTCACTCACATCGACGCTGAAGGACAGCGTGATGCCCATTTGACAGGCTGAGACACTGAGGCTTGGAGAGATGTGGTGTGTTCAGTCGCACAACAGAGGTGGTGGGACTGGGGATGAAATCGAGTCTTTTTTTTATCTTTTTCTTTTTATGGCCATACCTGTAAGTTTCCAGGCTAGGGGTCGAACCTGAGCTGCAGCTGCTGACCCACACCACAGGCACAGCCACAGCTGCTCCAGATATGAGCCACATCTTCAACCTACTTAGCAGCTTGCTGCAACGCCAGATCCTTAACCCACTGAGCAAGGCCAGGGGTCAAACCCAACCCAGCAGGAAACCCAAGCCCTTCTTTGTCTACCTGAGCAGATGACCAGAAGTCTCTGAGCCTCAGCTGCTTTACCCGTAAAATGGGTCAGAGTCATGGCTGCCATGAGGAACAGATAAGGTGATCCCATATGGAATAACCCCAGTAGTCAGAGAGCCCCCCAAAACTTGCCAGTCCTGGCCAGTGACTGGCCCTTCCCCCCCTCCCCTGCTTCTCTCCCAGTTTTCCGCACCGGCTGGGGCACAGGTAGTGCTGGGCCAGAGGTTGTGCTGGCTGAGTGGGCCAGACGCGGGCATTTTCCCTTCTTGCTGAGCACTGCGGATCGCACCACGCATTTCCTCCCCTTTTGTGTGTGTTTTTCATGACCTGCTGCCAACAGCTTTTTGCTGGGCGGCTGCCACCATTTACCCAGCACAAGAAAACTGCCTTTCTTCCCCCATTTAGGGTCTGGTTTTAATTTCTACAGTATTCTCTTTAATAACAATGCCTAATTAAAACATCTGTTAAAAAGTCTGTAACATTAACTTTACAGGGAGAATTTAATAGAATTATATTGGAATTGCAGGCATTTAACGGGCTTCCTAATTAGGCTTTTCTTTAAAAAAAAAAAGGAAAAAGAAGAAAGAAACATTCCACAAATTAAAATCCAGTCTCTTTTTTTTTTTTATAATAACGGAGGCGGATGGTCCAGCAGCTAGAGAGAAGGGGCAGAGGCAGGGAGAGTGCTGGGAGCCCCAGCTAACTCAGGGCATGAAATCTCTGGGATGGGGAAAGAAAAGGGAGACACGTAATAGTAGTGTTGTGCTAGGAGCTGTCTCATTTATAATCTCAATTATATCCTGACACCAGCCATGAAAAGTATTATTAGCCCCCATTTACTGATCAATAAACTGAGGCAGAAAGGAAAATAATGTGCTCCAAACCTCTGTCTCTGTCTCTCTCTCTCTCTCTCAAATACACAGCCAGTGACTTCTGGCAGAGTCGCTGCTATGTAATCTTTCTGCGATTCCACCCAGCCCCCTAGCTTTGCGTCAGAAGGGTTTTCTATAGCTCTCTGTGCAGCACTTGTCTCTGGAAAAAAGAATGGATATGTGTGTATGTATGACTGACTCACTTTGCTGTATGCTTAAAACAAATACAACATTGTAAGTCGACTCTGCTCCAGTAAAATTAAATTTTAAAAAATAAACATGGGAAAATAAGCCCTAGTTCCTACTGTGGCGCAGCGAGTTAATGACCCGGCTTGTCTCTGTGGAGGCGCTGGTTCAGTCCCCGCACAGGGCAGTGGGTTAAGAAGATGAGGCATTGCTGCAGCTGTGGGAGCCACAGCTCTGGTCTGGATTCAGTCCCTGGCCCGGGAACTTCCATATGCCAAGGGGGGAGGCCAAAATAGAGAAGGAAGGAAGGAAGGAAGGAGGGAAGGAAGGAAGGAAGGAAGGAAGGAAGGAAGGAAGGAAGGGAGAAAGGAAGGAAGGGAGGGAGGGAAAGGAAAGGAAGGGAGAAAGAAAAGCCCAGGAGGAGTTCCCATGGTGGCTCAGCAGATTATGAACCCAACCAGTATTCATGAGGATGCTGGTTTGATCCCTGGCCTGTCTACTGATCTGTTACGGATCTGACGTTGCCGTGAGCTGTGGTGCAGGTCAAAGATGAGGCTCAGATCTGGCTGTGCTGTGGCTGTGGTGTAGGCTGGCAGCTGCATTTCCAATTCAACCCCTAGCCTGGGAACTTCCATATGCCCTGGTGCGGCCAAGGAAGGAAGGGAGGAAGGAAGGGAGGGAGGAAGGGAGGGAGGAAGAAAGAAAGAAAGGTAAGCCCTGGGGAAAAAGAAAAAGGCAATGTAAATTCGCATCTTCCTCCCCCACCACCATCACACCTACCCGCCAACCCAGACCTTCTGAATAAGAATTTCTGAGGGCGGAGCCCTGTGATCTCTGCTTTCTAGGTGACTCTGATGCCACTGAAGTTTGAGATCCACAGATCTGAAGACACCAGAGAGCCCTCCTGTCCCTGATACAGACACTTGTCCTTCTCCAGCTGGACCCCAGAACTTCAGCATCTTACCTGCCCTTTGCCATTGACCCCAGCCTAGTCCCTGTCCGAGTGCAGGTGGAATAAACCCTAAGAAGGGCTCCTGGCCTGAGGCTGACCTGCTAGTTACAGGAAGCAGGGTGGGACTGGGGGACTGCCATCCCCCAGCGAACCCAAAGGCTTGCCTGGCAAGAGCCCTTGTGTTTCTTCCCAGCCAAACGAACTCAGCCGCTGTTCCAATGACCTCAGAAGTCAAGGGGCGGGAGTCATCTCCAGCGAGGCTTTCATTTTCCAGCACACCCCTGCCTGTTTTCAACTCCTCACCCCTCTGGCCCACCGACAGGCATTTACCAAAAACTGCCAGTGAGCCAAGCCCTGGGGTGGATTTGAAGACAAAACAGACCCAGAGTCGCCCCAACAGAGCTCCCAGTGGGGCAGGGACAGCAGTCAGACAACAGACGTGGCAGGTTAGTGAGGCGCCTCCCCAGTGTAGGAATGCTTTGCTCTTGCCCCGGTGGAAAGGCAGTGAACGCAGTTGCTAGAGCAGCGACTGGAGTCAGTTGGAGCCGAGTCGGAAGCCTGACTCAGCCACACTTGGGCCACATGATCTCGGCCCAAGATTCGATGGAGGAGTCGAATCTATGAAAGGGAAAGGATTACCATCTTTCCTCCTCACTGCAGGGCCCAGAACACCTGCCAGAGGGATGGGGCGACCAAATGTGACCCAGGCTGATACGGTCCCCTCTGCTCAGAACTGGCACACTGTGGCTTGGATGTGGACCGAGAACTTGCAGCAAGCAGCAGCTCCTGAACCACACAGCCCTGACTCTGGGCCCCAGTCTCTCGCCCTCCTTTGGGGTTTCACTTGAATTCCTCCCTCACTGCCCAGCAGGCTCCCAGGCTCCTTTGTCACTCCAGGCTAGGAGTGGCCAGCCCCCTCCCTGCGCTCCTCCACCGTACTTAGGAATTCTGATCTTTCCTAAATAACCAGGGAGGACAGCACAAAAGAACAAGAAAACAAGAAGAGGAACTCTCCAGCAGCACTACTCAGCCACTTACTCGCCGTGCGACCTTGAACAATGTCATTAACCTCTCTGGGCTCAGTTTCCTCCATCCTTCAAATGGGACTAATAATAATATGTCTAACTCTGGAGTTGCTCCGAGGATGAAAGAAGTTAATATGTGGAATGTATTTAGAATAGTGACCAGTGCACGGTAAATGCTACAGAAGTGTTTGTTCGATAAATAATAAATGAAGGCATGGATCCAGTCTGGCTCTCAGCCCTGAAACATCAAAGGTTACAAGTTCACAAAACCTAAAGGCCCCTCCCCAGCCCTTTCTCTGTGTCAGACCCTAAGCGCAGGTGGTCCCTAGCTGGAGGCATCTCCTATCACCTGTCCACACGGAGCCAGTCACACACATGGACCTGGGCAAGTCCCTGTGGGAAGCGGGCGGTACCCACTGCCTGGGCCCCGTGGCCGCTTCAGGAGGGCCGGAATTCACAGTTCAGCGCATGGGCAGATTCAACTGGACAATCTCCTGTGTGATGGCTTCCTCTGTCCAATTACTGCTAAAATTCATCAAATGGAACTGAGAGGTTTTAATGCTGGTAATTGTGGTGCAAAACGCTCCGTAATTGGTCTCAAATGAAAGTGGGGAGAACACCATGGAAAATGAAGCTTGCTTGGCCCTGAACAGTGCAAGAGTGATGGCTCAGACGTGCTCCCCAGAGCCAGCTGGTCTCCCCCAAGCCCCACACCCTCCCCGTTGGACAGCCTGGTGGGGCCTCAGACCTCTCTCCCTGCCTGGGCGGGGGTGCGGGGACAGAGCGGGGATTCCGGTGGCCTTTTTTCTCCCTTTAGATACGGATAACCTCCTGCCTCCAGGTCTTTTCTCTGATCCCCGTGCCTGGATTCCATCACCACCCTCTCCCTCGCCATGTTCACGTCTCATTTTATTGATGGAGTGGAGCCTTCCTTCCCTTCCCCGTGTAGAGCTAACAAGCCCTGCCTTCTATTACAGCCCCTCTGTGGTAGCCCAGACGCTGCAGCTGATAGGAATAGTGACTCTGGGGAGTTCCCGTTGTGGCTCAGCGGGTTAAGAACCCAACTAGTGTCCGCGAGGATGCAGGTTCGATTTCTGGCCCCACTCCAAACACAGGTTTGGAGAAGTTACCCAGTTAGCAAAAGGCAGAGGCTGGATTTGAACTTAGGATATCTGGATCCAGAGTCCATGAACTTCACTCCTTCTAGAATCTCTGCTGTGTACAAGTGGGACTCGCAACCTTTCTTATGGAATGTCAGAATTAATCCACAGGCCAGAGGACCAGAGCAACGACCCAGGAGGCTACAACCTGGCCACATTCAGCTGACGGGGTCTTTGATAGCCCAGCTCGGGCCCTCAGGTCACAGTATCTCATTTCATTCTCACAGTGACCCCAGGGGGTAAATTCTTATTCTCTTCATTTTAGAGATTAGGAAATGGAGATCCAGAGAAGTTAATCAGTTTGCCCCAAATCACCCAGCTAGTAAGTAGTGGAACCAAACTGAACCTGGAACTGGAACGAGTTCCCTAGACTAGCACCTTAATATGTGTCTGACTCACCCAGAGGTCTTGTTTAAATGCAGGCTCTGGAGTTCCACTGTGGCTCAGTGGGTTAAGAACCTGACATAGTGTCCGTGAGGATGCAGGTTTGATCCCTGGCCTCGCTCAGCCAGTTAAGGATCCAGAATTGCCAAAAGCTGAAGCACAGGTCACAGATGTGGTTCAAATCCAGCGCTGCTGTGGCTGTGGTGTAGGCCGGCAGCTGCAGCTCCAATTTGACCCCTAGCCTGGGAACTTCCATATGCTGCAGGTACAGCTGTAAATAGAAAAAAATCAAGAAAGAAAAAAAATGCACATTCTGGTTCAGTAGCTCAGGGGTGAGGCCTGAGATTCTGCATTATTATTATTGTTACTTTTTTTTTTTGTCATTTGTCTTTTTTAGGGCTGCACCCGTGGTATATGGAGGTTCCCAGGCTAGGGGTCCAATCAGAGCTGTAGCTGCCAGCCTACAACACAGCCCCAACAATACCAGATCCGAGCCACATCTTCGACCTACACCACAGCTCATGGCAACGCCAGATCCTTAAGGCACTGAGCAAGAACAGGGATCAAACCCGTGTCCTCATGGATACTCGTCAGGTTCGTTAACCACCGAGCCATGATGGGAACTCCTATTATTACTATTAATATCATTTCTGTTGTTGCTGCTACATTATATTAACTGAGACATACATACACCCCAAGAGAAGGATGCCCACATCCCTCGGTGCTTCCTATGTCAGTGGGGAAGGGAGGGTCTTACTAACGATTTGATGGGAGAAAGGAGGGCAGGAGGAAAGGGAGGACAAAGAACAAGGTGAGACGCAGACACTGCCCTTCTTGCACAGATACCTGTTTCCACACCTGCATCCTCACATTTCCAGTACTTTCACTACAGCTAAAAAGACCTACATGTCCAGTATTTTCACTCCCACTGTGACAGCCCAAAGCAGGAGCCTCGAAGCGGTAAGGTGACTGGCCGGAGGACGCACAGCCAGGGCTCCCGTCCAAGCGCACGCCCTGCCCTCCTGCCCTGTGGAGGCGCCCGGGTTTGCTGATTCTCATCCCTTCCCAAGACCGGGGCCGAGCTGGGAGCCCGGGAAAGGACGCGCCAGGAAACACGTGGTTTTTCGCCCCCGTGTCCTGCCACGGACCACAGTCCTCCTTTCCCTTGGCTCTGAGGTCCCCACTGCTCCTTTCCACGTGAGGCGACCCAGGTGGTCCAGGGCTGGGGAAGCTGAGCCAGCAGAGGGGGGCCCCAAGAGGTGGGGAGCTGTGTCACCGCAGGCTGAGAACACACAAACACACACAGGCACACGCTTTCCCATGGGAACCCAGCCCCAGCCACCGCCCAACCTACCAGCCAGGACCACCCCCACGACAGCTTTCTCAGGAAACCTGGATGGGCTGAGGACGCAGGAATTGGCCTGAGAGACCATCGGAGGCCTCGGGGTGGGGGGATGGGGGAGACAGGAACCACAGCCGGTGTTTTGTGGACAGAATGGGAGGCTTTTGCTGATCCCAGCAAACCAAGTCCCTCCTGTCCCTCCCGAGGACCTGGGACAAGATCAGGCAGGAACCACCCATCCCCTGGAGAGAGAGGGGGCTCGTGAGCCGAAGTCAGAGACAGCAGAGGACAGAGAGCCCCTGACAAGGAGAGAGGCCAGGAGGGGCGACACAGAGGCTGAGCAAGACTCCATGGAGAAGAGAGGTCAGGATGGAGAGTCGAGGTGAGGGGACAGAGGGACGCATCAGGCCAGTGGTCCAGTTCTGGCCACGCCCGCAGCTCCTCAGCAGGTGCGGAAATCCTGGCTCCACACCCCAGGGTGATCAATCCGTTCTGACCACTCAAGCCAAACTGGCCTTAGGCTGATGGATTAGCCACGTGTCAATTAAGTGATAATCTTGGTAGAACCTGGACACAGCGCCTATGAAGTTTTTACTAAATGCCTGCTGGGTACCTACTAAGCTCTCAGTGCAGATGAGCTCTGCCTCTCCTTACTGTCCTGGTTTTTAGGGAGTGGCAGGTGGCAGCACCCAGGGGAATGATGAGGTACCTCCGAAGTCTGCCTGGAACAAGAGCCGGCCGGAGCAGAGCCCGTCAGTCCGGAAGGAAGGGGCCCAGGGCCCCAAGGGTGTCCTCCCTCCTCCCTCCAGGACCACAGTCAGCCCCTTCCTTCTGCCTGATCTGCCAGGCCTGGGAGTCTGGCAGCTGCTCTCTGGCCAGAGGTGGAGCTTGGGGGTGCTTGCTCAGGAGGCAAGGCCCCATGGACGACGGGGCTCAGCGTGGAGCATCGCCTTCGTGGGCCCCGGAGGCTTTTTTTCTCTGCCACCGAAAACACTTCATAATCAAAGGCGCTTTGAATGCTTCCCCAGATGTCAGCTCACATCGGCTCTTTATTGTCAAGTAGGCAGTTTCCCGGTTGGGCCCATCCCTTCCGTTTTTCTCTGCAATATGCCAATTGTCCCCGCACGTTTAAGTGTGCCAGTAGTTTCGTGCCTGTTCCAAAAGGCAAAGTGACCCATCGGAGGGTTCGGGCACAAGTCATGGGCTCAGCACCCACCACCCTACCAGAGAAGCCAGGGAAAACAGGCCCCAAGGGACTCATTCTTTCCATACTTCCTCCAGCTGGGGCCAGCCTGGTGGACCAACCCCACCCAAAGTGGGTTGAGATTTGGCATTCAATTCACAATGAGGGGCCCATCGAGTCAGAGCCAGGTCAAGGTCACAGAGTCAAGCAGGAGATCTGAAACAGCCAAGTGCCCTGCGCCATGAATGAAGACAATGTCTATGGCTACCCTCTTCCTATCACCTCATCCCCACCATCATCACCATTTATTAAGCACTTACTGTATGCCAGCAACTGTGTTAAGCTCTTCTTAATGCAAGTCATCTCATCCATACAACTACTCTATGAATTCGGAGCTATTATCACCCCTGTTGTACAGATAAGCAACAGAAGCACAGAGAAGTTAAGTCACTTGCCCATAGTCACACAGAACACTAGTGGTAGAACCAGGATTTGAACTCGGGCATTCTGACTCCAGAGCTCTCCTATTTTGCATGTCACCGAAATTATACTCCTTCACGTGCACACAGCCCTTTACATTTACTCTGCCAAGTTCACATCCACGAGCCTGTGAGCTCATGGGGTAACTCCCTCTCTACAGAAGGGCAAATTGAGATGCAAGGACTGGCAGGGGTCAGAGCTGGGACACCTAACCCCGGCCAGGAGCTCCCAGAGCCAGAGCTCATGCCTGGGCTTTGCTGGCCCGTATCCTGGGATGGAGCTTGTGTCCAGACCAGGAAGTTCCCCAGTCTCAGGGGACGCAGATGGCAGCCCTGGAGCCCAGCCTGTCTTGACCTCTTAATACCTGAGACACCAGGTCCAAGCCCCTACCACCCAAGACTCAAATTTTTTACTGGCTTGGGCCCCAGCTGGCACCCAGCACATGCATCTTTGATCTCCCGGGGCAGGTTTCTGCTCGGCTCAGCATTCAGCAGATTAGAGGCAGAGCTCTGAAGACACTGCTCCTCCGGTGGCCTGTCCCTGCCACAGGACTGAGGACCTGGCTGAGCTGTTAGGAGGAGGACAGCCAGGGCTGGCGGGAGAGGGGGCACAGAGGGGGTTCCCCCTCCCCCCTAGCTTCCCAAGGAAGCTCTCTTTTGCAACATAGCAAAGGCCTAAATATCAATGCAGGAAGGACTGCAGTGACTTCAGCGTGGCCTGGATCCGGGTCCCCAGCCTGGGAAGACAGGGGCAGGGAATCAGGGCAGAAGGGGAGCAAGGGGCAGCAGAGGGGGCGGGAGCCTGCGGCAGAATTTGACAGTGGTACAGGTTTCTGAGTGTGGGGCAGTTTGGGGTCAAGTTCCCCGCGCCCTTCACGGCCTGCTGCTAACAGCAGCCACAGCAGAGACACTGGGGGAGACCCAGCTCCCCAAAGACCTGCAGGGAAGCATATACTAGGGAGATGGGAGGAGGGGGGTGGAAACCAGGATCCCCTTAGGGTGACAACTGAGCCCACTGCAGCCTCTCCCAAGATACCCGTATTTCAGAAGAGTTTGTCTAACTACGCCCTAAATATTTTAAGTAATCATTCATTTGCAGTTTTGACTAGCCACAACCATCCACAGTCCTCTGGCCAGCAGGGTGACCCCATCAAACCGGTATAATTTCTGCCCAAGGCAAAGCTCAGTGTTGTAGGTGACTTGGGTGGCCTGATGGCAGCTTGTTGAAATATTAAATATAGTTTGAGAACACTTCCTGGCCGGTCTATGACCGGATCTGCCTGGTTCAGGGCTATTTCTCCAGGGAATCTGGTACATGCAGAGCCTCAAAAAATATTTGTGGAGTGGGAGTTCCTGTTGTGGCTCAGCGGGTTAAGAACCTGACTAGGATCCATGAGGATGCAGGTTCAATCCCTGGCCTCACTCAGTGGATTAAGGATCCGGCATTGCATGAGCTATGGTACAGGTCACAGACAGCGGCTCAGATCCCACGTTGCTGTTGCTGTGGCATAGGCTGGCAGCTGCAGCTCCAATTCGACCCCTAGCCCTAGAACTTCCATAGCCCACAGGTTTGGCCTTTAAAAAAAAAAAAATGTGGACTGAATGAATGAATGACCCCCACGATAATCTTCCCAATCATCTCAGGATCCAGAAACTCCAGATTTTTTCCTCCTGCCAAGATGAACTCTTCCTTACCCTGAAGGGCATCCAGGAATTTACAGCATCATTAACTCCGCCACAGCCACAAAGAGGCACACAGCTAACAGGAACGAGGTGTGGCCGGGTGCACTTGAGCTTATGCAGGACACACACACACACACACACCAGAAACAGCGCTGAAGGCTATAAGAGTGCTAGTAGCAGAACCATAGCTCCCAATTAAAATGAGTGTAAAAGGGAAGAGAATCCATCTGCAAAACCACAAAGCCACAGAGAAGACACTGAAAAAGCCTCTAAACTTGTCTACAAAAATGTGCAATTATGTATGAACTGTTCTGCGATCATTTTACCCAGCACTGGTTTTCAGTCAACTCCCTTTTAACCATTTAGAGTCGGGAAGAAAACTGGTCAGGGGAGGGAAGTGTGAGGGACACAGAGGACAAGGTGATCAGGCAAATTCTTGCCCTTCGGCCCATGACTGATGGCGCACGATGGCCCTCAGCCTCCTCTTCTGAGAAAGGGGGGCAGGGATGCCCCCTGCCCAGAAGGTAACAAGATCGCCTAAGCAAACGCTCCCAGCGCAGTGCCAGGCACGGAGCTGCCTGCAAATATCGGTGGCTTGGGTCTAACAAGAATCACAAATTCCTCTGCATGAACTGTCTGCCTCTCAGATACTTTTACACCAAGGATCACAGGACAAGGTAACTCTTCTCTGGATAAACTGTGGGCTCATCTACCCAACTAAGGCCCCCAACGCCCCAGGAAAAGAGGTTCCATACGGGAAAGAATCTCAGAAAAAAATCCCTCCAAAATGACAGCGGTAGCTAACTCCAGGTCTGGAAGTGTATCTGCTCTTTAAAAAGAAAAGGAACTTTCTCCCTGAAGTTTTCTCTATTCCTTTTTCTTTTTTTTTTTTTTTAATTTTTATTATAGTTGAGTCATAATTTTCCATCAATTTATGCTGTACAGCAACGTTTTTTTTTTTTTTTAATTGTATGACTGCACCCGTTGCATAGGGAAGTTCTCAGGACGGGGATCAAACCCACAGCTTTGCAGCAACCCAAGCCACTGCAGTCGGGTCCTTAACCCACTGCACCAATGCAGGAACACCTATTTTCTCTCCTTATTTCCTGGCTACTGTCTTGGTTCTATTCCAGGAGGTCCCTCTGAATTACCAACTTGTAGACCAGGAGGGAGCAAGGAACAAAACTTTTCCAAGTTTCTACCCTTTTCCAGGAATCATGGTATATCACATTGCAGATCATAGCTTCTGTGCTTCAGTTTCATCATCTCTATAAAGTGGGGAGAATGAAGGTAACTTTCTCATAGCGTTGTTATCAAGATCAAACGAAAGGCCATGCCCTTCACACAGCACCTGACACTTAATAATCACTCAATAAACGTGTGCTGTCATTATTTCTTAATTCTCACCACAACGAAATAATACGTAAAGGCTCAGAGAGGTTAAGCAACTTGCCCAAGGACACCCAGCTAGTAAACAGCAAAGGTGGGATTCGAACACATGCAGCCAGGGTGTCACCACCCCATGCTGCTTCCACTGGATAAGTGTCCACTGATCAGCTTCTATCACACCCCAGAGACCTAAGCCCAGGCAAGACGTCTGAGAAGGGAGACTTGGGATTTTTTTCACGGAGGATGACGCAGAGTACACAAATACTCACAAGTATAAGGCGATCGTGTTGTACAAGTGGAGAAATGAGGTCCAAGGAGGAGCAGAGACTCTCCAAGGCCAATGGTAAATCTAGACTCAGAGCCCGGTCTCCTTTCTTCCAAGCTCTGGCCTCTAAACCAGGCCACTGAGATCACTGTCACTCCACGGAGGCTTGGCGGACCCTGGGTCACAAGCTCCCACGCACTAAAGCAGTGATCTTGAGTGGCTTACTGTCCTCGCTGTATCTCAGTTTTCCCATCTGTAGAGTGAGGATGAAAAGTGACTTACCCGGTACCGTGAGAAATAACGTAATATATATAAAAGTGCCAGCAATAGTCTGGGAGCTCCATAAAGCTTCGGTGAATCTGCGTTAGGTTGTGCAGGGCGATTACTTCTGTTTTATCTCCTTACCGGGTGACAGACACCCACCCCTTGCTGGATAACCACCTCCACGTGGTTGATTTTTGCCTTCGAATAGGTACCTGCCCTTGGCAGCAGGGGCTTCTCAGGCATTGGACGGATGGAGCGGGTCGGGGGGGCCTCACCCCCTCAGCCTGCCCTTTTCTCCAGCCTTCCCTCTTTCCTTCCTCCTTCCCATACTTGCCGCCTGGTTGTTTTCTCACCAGCAGAAAACCTTTTCTTCTCCAGGCCCACGGCACGAACCCTGCACTTCCGAAGGAAGCAGGCGCTGAATAGATTTAGCAGGTTCTGATAAATGTCATGTTTATTTTGGTGCCAATGGAGTCACTGCATTTTAATGAAGACCCCACCCCAACCCCACCCCTGCCCCAGATGTTTCTGCTGGTGGAAACACCACACATTCCCTGCCACCTCGCATATGCGGTTGGGATACGAAGGCGCTGGAAGGTGAGGCCGGGGTTGGCCCGCCAGCTCCCTGCCTGGCTCCGGGACGCTGTTTCTCGAGGGCTGGCTTTGCCGGCCAGGACCTCAGCTTCCTCATCTGAAGATGAAGGACACCAACGCTCTCAGCTGGGGGCTGGGCACCATGGAGACCATGCGGGTCTGCTGAGGCTAACTGACTCCAAAGACCCAGGCCCAGGGTCTGGGCAGTGGGTGACTGGCTGGGAGAGCCAGCTGCCTAGGAAGAGCTGAAGTGGGTGGCTGAGCAGACAAGATTCCCTGTGCCTGAGAGTGAGAGCCACAGATCGGACCCCTTCTCCCGAAAGCCCCACCCAGGAGGGGGATGCTGGCCTGGGAGGGAGGATGGTACTGGGAAGGGCAGAGCCAGAAGCACAGACCTTCCTTTCATCCCAGCCCAAAGTGGAGAGGGAAATGACAGAAGACCCACGGACCTGGCTCCCACCGTACCCCACACCATCCCACCCCGCCCTCGCCGCTTTCACACGCCTCTGGGCTGGAGACCTCGCCAGCTGATGGACTGGCCTTAGGTGGCAGCCCCTCGAGAAGGGCTCCCACACACACTGTAAAATAAAATCCAGCCTTTCTCTGCGTTTTGCTGAGCCCAGGTGTTCTCGGCATCCCCATTGTCTGTGGGCTTTATGCTGCAGAAGCTTTTTTTGTCATAATCCAAAGCCTGCAGAACCCTGGGTGTGTGGAGGCAGAGGCAGAAAGTGTGGGAGGCACAGGGGATGTCAGAGGGAGACACTAGACGGCAACGCCTGGCATCGCCAGAGAACCAGACATCATGGTTCGGGTCCCCAAGAGCAGACCCAGAGTCAGGGATTCCAGGGCCAGTAGTATGTTTCGGAGGTGATCCCAGAAGCATCAGGAGGGGAGGGGGGTGAGTCAGGGAGGGGAAGGTAGGTGCTAAAGGAAGCAGGCTTGAGAAAGTCGCCACCACCGAGGGGACTCTGGGGGGTGGGGGCCAGTATAAAACATGCACTCCTAGGGAGTTCCTGCTGCAGCTCGGCGGGTTAAGAACCTGACTAGTCTCCAAGTGAATGTGAGTTCAATCTCTGGCCTCACTTAGTGGGTTAAAGGTCTGGCGTTGCCTCGAGCTGTGCGGTAGTTCGAAGATGTTGCTCAGATCCTGAGTTGCTGTGGCTGTAGTGTAGGCAGGCAGCTGGGGAACCTCCATATGCCGTGGGTGCAGCCCTAAAAAGAAAGAGAAAAAAAACACACACACCTCTAAGTTCTCCCCCCTCAGAAACAATCCATCACTGGCTGAGGGTCCCTTCTGTGGCTCTAACTCCATCGCTGACCCATCCTCAGGTAGTCTGTTCAATGGCCTGGAGGAGTGGCCAGGACACTAGACATGTTCATCTAAGAAGTGAGACCCCTGAGGCTCAGTGAGGCAAAGAGCTGAGTCCACACTTGTGAAGACAGGCGGCTGCTTTTTTTGCTTTTGAGGGATGCAACAGTGGCATATGGAAGTTCCCAGCCTAGGGGTCCAATCAGAGCTGGAGCTGCTGGCCTACACCAGAGCGCCAGCAATGCAGGATCTGAGCTTCGTCTGCAACCTACACCACAGCTCACGGCAACACCGGATCCTCAACCCACGGATCAAGTCCTGGAATCAAACCTGCGTTCTCATGGATACTAGCCAGGCTCTTAACCCGCTGAGCCACAGTGGGAACTCCAGGCAGCTGCTTTAAAAGGAAAGCTATCTGGGAGTTCCTGCTGTGGCTCAGTGGGTTATGAACCTGACTAGTATCCAACAGTATCTAACGGGAAAGCTGTTTGTCTTCTGAGACCCAACCCGAACCAACCTTCTCCCTGAAACTTTTCACTGCTGGCCCCCTCCCAGCAGAAATTACACTTCCTCTAACGTCTCATCTCCCTGCCATTAGGTCATCTGTCACACCGCACTGGCCTGACCCTCTACCTGTCTGTCTCCTCGGATGCGCTGAGGATCGCGTGGAGGGCGGCCAGCACATTGCAGGCTTTTAGCAAATGCTGTTCCCTCTCCATGCTCCTTCCAGCCTCGTTTCACCAAAGGCTAGCACTGTGCCTGAGACACGAAAACGCTTTATTGAGTCGCACTGAACAACGGGGTCACTCTAGCAGCCAAATTGTCCTCAGCATCCACACCAGAGGTAAAAAAGAGTTAGTCACGGTCAAGGGACATTTTAACTGCAGCCCACAGGAGAAGAGAGGAAGCAAACCATGTCAGTCACCAGAAGAAAGGTGCATTCCAGCAAAAGGGAACAGTACGTGCAAAGGCCCTGAGGTAAGAGTGTACCAAGGATGCTCAGGGATGAGCAGGTAGACGGTCACGGCTGGAGAAGAGTGAGACGTTCAGAAAGGGAAAGGAAATGAGATCAGAGCAGTGCTTCCGAGATCACACTGAGCGCGATAAAGCCGTAACCGGGACCCTGGCTTTTACGATGAGTGAGGTGTGGAATCTTCACAGGGTTTTGTGTAGAAGGAAGATATTATCTGAATGATTTTTTAAAGTTTTCCTTTTTTTTTTTTTTGTCTTTTTCAGCCTCCCGTGCACATATGGAGTTCCTGGGCCAGGGACGGAATGCAAGCCAGAGTTGTGACCTACGCCACAGCTGCGGCCACACCGGATCCCTAACCCACTGCGCTGGGCCAGGGATCAAACCCGAGTTCCTGCCTCAGCACAGAGACAATGTCGATCCCGTTGCGTCACAGCGGGAACTCCGTATAACTGACATTTTTTAAAAGCTCTTTGTCTGCTAAGTTGAGGGTAGATTGCAGGCAGAGGAGGGGACGGAGGGGACAAGAGAGAAAAATCTAGGACACCATCCAGGAGTGCAATGCAGGAATCGAACAAAGAGTCATAGGCAGCTGCACCTCAAGTGATGGAAGCGGCAAAAGGTTGCATTCTGCATATGGCTTGAAGCTGGAGCCCACAGGATCTGCAGGTACTGTGGCAACCTATCCTAAACGGCAACAAAGAAAAGGCACAGGGATGGTGGTTGTCACTGGTGAATCTGGAGAGGAGGCCTCTTGATGAAAAGTGACCTGGGGGCCAAGATCTGACATCTGAGCAGGAGTTGATTTGGTAAAGATTTTACAGATTCCTTGATCCAGTCATCCTGACGATAATAAGAGGGACAGGGAGTGAGTGGGGGCTGTTTCCTCCTGGGAAAAAGGACAAACTTGGCCCCCAAGAGCTGGAAACAGCCCAAAAAGCCGTGTTGTGTTACATACGGATCTGCAACCCCAACAGCTTTGCTGTTATGGGCCTGTTTGTCATAGATCAGTTAGTGGGGAGATTGCTTCGGCTGGAAATGGAGCTGTAGACAATGCCAGAGCGGATAATGGTGCCCGAACGCTGCCAGGCGCTAATCAGCACTCGGCAATGACTCTGCAGTGCCGATGGAAGTGCAAGCATTTGGAGTTATTACCCAAGGCTTGTCTCTGCAATTAGATGATTGCATAACCTTAATATGATCAATCTTGCCGGATGTGAATTGTGCAGCTGTAACCACAAAATAAGGTGGCATTTCTGTTTTCTTGTTGAACGCAAACATTATATATGCGCAAGTCATAATTTTATAACGGTTGCTGGTGGCAAGAAAGAGCTTTGTCAGTCAGAAGATGCAGTTGAAAAATGTGTGTGCGTGTGTGTGTGTGTGTGTGCACGTGCGTGTGTGTGCGTGCATGCAATACAAGTGCTTAAAGAGACAGCCGTAATGTCAGGTTTCCTTCGCTTTGGGAAACAGTGCTTTGCGGGTTTTGCTGCTTCCCTTTTTTTTTTTCCTGGGTACACATCAATTTTGAGGGCAGGAAGTTGGGAAACTTGGAGCCCCACTGGAGCCCTCCCGGGACAACACAGCTTGGCTCTCCCACACACTCCCCTCGGAGAGTCCTAGGGAATCAGCTTGATATTCATCAGCAATTGCACATCACACCCCGTTCATCAAGCCTCATTGTTCGGTGGGGACGTGAGCTACGACTTAGGCTCTTCCGATTCGAGATCCTTGCAGAAATCTTAGCCCAGCCCCCGAGGCCCAGCTTGAGGGACTATGGGGACACAGCCCTCAAATGCCCTCTCCACCCCCCCAGCGCTGAGTGCCTCCAAGGGACTGTGACCAGTGGGGAGACCAATGTTTTTGCTCTCCGGGTATCTCCCCAGGCTGCCGGCCCCGTGTTCAGGGGGTACAGGACTCTGAGAAAGGGGAAAGCCTGGAGGTTAGGTGGTTTTGTTTTGGGTCAGAGCTTAGTCACGTGAAAGGGGGGGAGGGACAGAGAGAAGGAGATGGGGGGAGACGAAATCCAAAAAGATATATTTAAGAATAAAGCATTATTGGAGTTCCAGTTGTGGCTCAGCGGTAACGAATTCGACTAGTATCCATGAGGATGCAGGTTTGATCTCTGGCCCTGCTCAGAGGATCAAGGATCTGGTGTTGCCGTGAGCTGTGGTGTAGGTCTCAGACATGGCTTGGCTCTGGTGTGGCTGTGGCCGTGGCGTACGCTGGCAGCTGCAGCTCCGATTCTAGCCCCGGCCTGGGAACTTCCATATGCTGTGGGTGCAACCCTAAAAAGACAAAAAAAAAAAAGAAAAAGAATAAATCATTATGATGGGATATGATGGAATGTCAGGAAGTAAAACCCAGTGGCCAAATGAATGAATGCTTAGTGGTGTGTGTGTGTGTGTGAGAGAGAGACAGAGAGACAGAGAGACAGACCAAACCGTTACGTCTGACCAGGGCTATGATTTCATGGCTGGAATAATGACAAAGCCAAGTGTCCCAGGCTGAGTTCCCCGGGAGACAGGCACGGACAGGAGATGAGCTTGCAGGAGGTTTATTAGTGGGCCAGGCACTCTTGGGGCGGGGGTGCTGCAAGACTGGGCAGAGGGAGAAACGGGCTGCAATGCTGTCACAACAAGACGCCCCCAGCCAACCCCAAGGGGAACTCTGAAGCTGGGATGACCCTTCAGAGCTGTTTCGGGGTGGGGCAAAGGGATCGTGCCTTTATCCCTTGCACTGACCAGTCACTAGACGTAGGCTGCCCCAAGATGGGAGTATGACCTTGAACAAGGCAATTGCCCTCAGGCAGGGCAATTCCTGAAGAAGGCTGGTGGCAGAGAGCTATCTGCTGACAACCTCCCCAGCCAGAGGAGGATGGGGAGGTTGGAGTTGGGGGATTGGCCCCGTGGTCCTGAGTAGGGGTCTGGACAGTGTGGTCGACCATCACCAACATCAAAATTTTAAGAGTAATACGGACTAAAATTGGGTGGAAGTCAGAGATGGTCCTGAGGTGAGAAAGATCCACATGCAGCCAGGAGGCAGGTGTTAATGATGGGTGAGCCGATGGAGTCAGATTGGTCCCTCGATTTCAAGCCTCAGTTTCTCCCAAACAACCACCTATCTTAAACTTTGCTGAATGGACAAGGTGAAGGCAAAAGTCCAGAAGGCAGGTGCCAGAAAAGAAAGAACCCCACCCAACTGGCGTGATCGTCTAACAGCCCACGTGTGCAGAGCTCCACGCTACATACATGTGTGCCCACCCTGCCAATCTTCAAGACAAGCCTGGAGACTAGAAACCTCAGAAAGGTCTACTGCAGTCAGAGGCGTGGCTGGGCTCCCCCATCACCAGCGAGTCCCCAGCTTCCACCTCCAGGCCACGCCTCTCTCCTGAGCGCAAGACCCACCCATCCATTCCCTTAAGGGACACCTCTGCTCCAATACCCGAAGGACACTCAAACTCACATGTCCTAAACTGCCTCCATCCTTCACCCTCAAACCTGGGCATCCTCTTCTGTTCTGCATTTCAGTAAACAGCACGATATCCACCCACGTGGACAGGGCAGGACACGGCACCCTTGACTCCTGCCTCCCCCTTTTCCCCCACATCCTACAAGCCCTGGGGGCTGTACCTGCTTTATCAGAACCTCTCCCCTCTCTCCGTGCCCCTTACTCCACCTTACTTTAAACCCCCCTTAATGCCAGGAAGTAATACTCCTAGTTACAACATCTTCCTGCCTCCAAATTCACGTGCTCACTCAAGTACCTTCTCTTTGTACATCCAGAGGATCTTCCTAAAATATGGATCTGATCACAACTCTCCTGTAAGACCCTTCTGTGTCTGCCCTACTGTCTTCAGGATAAAGTCTGCGTGACCTCCTACCTGAGAACTCTTCCTCCGCTTCCTGTAGTTCCTGCATCTCTCTGAATCCTCATCTCTAGATGTCCCCTCCACCCCGCATAACCCCACCTCCACAGGCATTTACACTCCAACCCTGTGCTGTCTAATGCAGCATCCGTAAGTCACACGGGGCTGTTGGCCACTTAGGAAAGTGCCTAATCCAACTTGAGATGTTCTCCAAGAGTAAAATACACACCAGCTTTTGAACACCTACCATGAAAAGAGAGGATGATAGGAGAGAGGTTCACTGATCAGTCTGTGTTGATTCCACGTTCAAACGGTAATATTTTGGCTCCTTAATATTCATTTGGGGTCAGTTAATTTGTTTTACCTGTTCCCGTTTTTTTTTTTTTTTTTTTTTTTTTTTTTTTTTTTTTTTTTTTTTTTTTTTTTTTTTTTTTTTTTTTTTTTTTTTTGCTTTTTAGGGCTGCACCAGTGGTATATGGAAGTTGCCAGGCGAGGGGTAGAATCATAGCTGTAGCTGCCAGCCTACACCAGAGCCACAGCAACACCAGATCCCAAGCCGTGTCTGTGACCTACACCTCAGCTTACAGCAACGCTGGATCCTTAACCTGCTGAGCGAGACCAGGGATCGAACCTGTATCCTCATGATGCTAGTCAGATTCATTTCCGCTGAGCCGCAAGGGGAACTCCTCTTTTTTTTCCAATTATTTAAATTAAAGTATAGTTGATTCAGTGTTGTGAATATTGCACCAATTTCTGCTGTGCGGCACAGTGACCCAGCCATACATGGATATGTATTCCCTTTTTTATATTATCTTAAATGTGGCTGCTAGAAACATTTTCATTACACAAGTGGCTCTGATTCTGTTTCCACTAGATGGTCCTGCTCTAGCCCCTTCAGGATAGAAAAAAACTCCCTCTTGTCCCACCAATACCTAGTTTTTTCAGTTCAGGATCAAGATCAGGTCCTGTCTGAGAATTTTAGCTAACTTTAAAAAAAAAATGACATTGCAGAGCTTTGGCCTCTGTCTTTGTGCAGTTAAGAGGTAGCCACCAGTAGGGTTTTCACTGGGCAGGGGCGGGGGAGGGGAGGAAGAATGGCAAGTCCTGAGCCCACTAAAAGCAGAGGGACCAAGAAGGCCATAGATTTCCGCATTAAAATGTCAAAGACTGTCCCCCTTGAAAGTGGGGAAAGCTGGGCAGCGTGTGCTGCCATGAGGAAAAACTAGTCAGTTCTGTTTCTGACAATTTTATGTGTTCAGGTAAGTGAGTGTCCTGGGGGAAGGGGATCACCTACGGGTCAGAGGGACGGCGTTGCCCAAACACGGGAGTAGCTCATAGTGGGCTCCAGAAAGGATTAAAGAGAATGGCCCTTTCACCAAGAGAGAAGGAAGAACAGACCAAGGACCTCAAGAAAGTGGGCAATGTTCATAAACTCCTTCTGAGCATCTTTTTTTAAATGGCCGTACCCATGGCATATGGAAGTTCCCGGGCTAGGGGGTCAAATCAAAGCTGCCGCTGCAGCTGTAGCTGCAGCCACAGCCTATGCCATAGTCACAGCAATGCAGGATCCAAGCCGCCATATCTGTGACCTACACCGCAGCTGGTGGCAATACCAGATCCTTAACACTCTGAGCGAGGCCAGGGATGGAACCTGCATCCTCACAGAGACAACGCTGGGTTCTTAACCTATTGAGCCATAATGGGAACCCCATGAGTATCTTTCTAAAGTGTTCTTCTTTCTGGGACTCCCTGAACAATCATACCTTACAGAGTTCTGAATATTTTTCCCGGCATTGTCATTTCTATCAGATGCCATCCACACTGAAATAATATGTGCCGCACTGTAACAGCTCTGCATGACGGGGCGGCGAGGTGGAGGTGGGGACGGGAAGCCTGGTCTCTGTCGTGATACTTCCAAGGAGCCAGACCTCCCAGGACTCTGTGGATGAATGGGGGGCTGGGGGGGGGGAGGGGAGACTCTGTGACGGCACTGGGAACAGCCCAGAAGAGACTGGGCAGGGAGCTGCAAATTGACAAGAGGCTCAGGACCAATGGGAGACAAATGCCCAGCTCCCCAGTCCACCCTGGAGGAAGACGATCCTGGGAGGGAGGCTTGCTCTCCTCCCAACCCACCGCCCCTCCTTTCCAGGCTGTGCTTCCCTCCCTGGCCACTGCCTCCCTCACGAGTCTTCAGGACCAGGTTCAGGAATCACCTCCTCCAAGAAGTCTTCCCAGATGCCCTCAGTGTTCCCGTAATACCCATTCCTGACTCCACTGTTGGTGCCTGTCCTCTTGACTCAATTTCTCAACAGTGGGCACCCTCCAGGCAGGAAGCTAGTGTGACTTATCTTTGCTATGTGAGCGCCTAGCTCCAGCTCTCATACATAACAGCTTCTGGGTGAATGTCTGCTGAATAAATGAATAGCGCTAGACAGATCTCAGGGACAAAAGGAATGGCCTGCACTTGACCATTCTTCAAGCCCCATCTGAGGGTCAGCGCACTACGGGCGCCAAACAACTTCTGATCTCCAGCTCAACCATCTTTAGTCTCAAGAAATAACCCCTGCTGTCGCCAAAGCTCTAGGACGGGGGGGATGGTGGGACATATTTGGAGGTCTTCTGATGAGAGAGTTTTTCCTAATTCTCCCATCATTTAAACCAACAGGGATCCTGATGGAGAGAAGAGCCGTCTTTACAAAGACTGGGAAAAATGGCTTTTAATATCAGTTTTTAAGAAAGAAAGTATGGCCCCTATAAACTGTTAAACTTCACTTTATTGACCATAAATCTGTATTTTGCTCAATGCAAAAGTTTTTCATCTTGTGCAGAAAAATGCTGAAACAGCGACAACTGCCGAAAACAAGAAGTTTTCTCTTACGGACAATTTATATGAAAAAGTTATTGAATTTCTGGTTAGGGAGGCCAGGCCACTGCTCCCCCCTCGCACTGCCCACCCACCAGGGCCAGGCCAGCGGGTGCCAGACGTGACCCGTTGCTGATCAATGTCAAGAGAAAATTAACCAATTGTAAGTCTATTAAGTCGTGGGCACCAGGGATTTCAAAGCCTGGAGCAAAGACGCATTTCTCCCTGAGGACATTAAACTCAGGCTTGCTTTGCTGAAAGTGCAGCTGGTCCTTTCTGCCAAAGGAAGGGAGGGAAGAGCTGGTCTGGGGAGCATCTGCTAGCTACTAGGTGCTTTCACAGTTACTCCTTTAATTTTGGGAACAACCCCAAGGGTTAGATTTCTCAGCCACATACTACAAATGAGCAGAGGGTAAATTAGAGAGGCTGAGTAACTTATTCAAAGCCTCACAGCTTGCAAGTTACGAATTCATTTCTCTGAGCCTCAGTTTCCCCATCTGTCAAGTAGATCCAAAAGTCATTAGCCCAGGACTGGCTTGTAGCTGGTGCTCAGAAATGACGGCTCCCTTCCCGAAGTCAGGGAAGTGTAAAGCAGAGATCTGAAGTGAAGTCCAGCTGATTCTGAGACCCATCCTTTCTCCCAAACAGATATCAGCTCTTTACCAGTCTCCTTGAAACCAACTGCCCTAAAGAAATGGACCTTCTCAGTAGACACGGGGCAAAGGAGCAATATTCTGCATATAGAAAGTCAACACACCAGAAAGAGTACACGTAATGAAAACACTCTCAATTAAGTTACTATTTTTAATTCACATATCAGAAAAGGAAAGAGGACTCTGTTCTAGGTGTATATTCACTGAAGTCCCAAGGTCTTATTAAGAAATCTGAGGAAAATAAAAATTAAATTAAAAAGTAAAATAAAAATTGGAAAAAAAAAAAAAGAGTTCCCATCATGGCACAGTGGAAACGAATAGGACTAGGAACCATGAGGCTGTGGGTTCGATCCCTGGCCTTGCTCAGCGGGCTAAGGATCTGGCGTTGCCGTGAGCTGTGGTGTAGCTACAGCTCCAATTGGACCCTAGGTGCCTGCTACAAACTGCTGCTGACGTGTGATGACACTGTCACTTTTCCCCATAAAATGAGCCTCATATTTCATAGCTGGGCATAACTGTCAACCACTTTTCTTAGGACAGACTGTTCTTTACTTTGAAATTATGCCTTTCCTATGGGCAGGGGGTTTTAAATGATTCTGCAGGAAGACAGTGGCTTGTTTGCCTTCTTTTTTTCTCTAGGTCCTTACTTGGCAAAATTAAAAGCTGTTAGCCTTATACTGGTTCTCACACTATTCTTTTAATTTCCTGGTCCGTGGAATCCAAAATATTAGGAACAACTTTAGAACCTTATACCATAACCTCGATATTTTAAAAGGCGGGGGCAGAAGTCATTTAGCCCCATCGCCTTAAACACCCTTTAAAGGTGCGTGGGAATAGCAGACACGTTCGGATCCTTGCCTTCTTCCCAGTGGCCACTTCTCACCTGCCATCCCAGGGCACACACGAGAACGAATAGACAAACATCTTTACATATGCCAGTGCTGGCTCTGGACCCCTGACTGAGAGAGAGAAAAGTTTATCTTACAAAGATAGCGTTTCTTTCAAATTCTATTTCCAGCTGTTGAAACAAGACAGAGGGAATTAAGAGATGAATACAAACAATGGAATCTAACAATATACCACTTGTATCCTCTCTTCCCCAGACAAGCGCTCCACCCAGAGCCCAGAAAAGAAGGTAAGGTTTACTCTAAAATCTTTGAGGTCAACAAACAGGGCTGCGTGGGGACTCCAGGTCTGCAGGCTGCTTTTCCATCTCTCCAGCCAAGAAGGCAGGAGCCCCACAGCCCCCGAGGTCTTCCTCCCTCTGCCCCACTGTGGCTTCCTGGGCTCAAAGCTTCTCATCCTCTACCTCCCTGGAGAAAAGAGAAGTCTGCATCTATGAAAAAATGCACCGAGTCCTGCTGTGTGCCAAGCCTTGTGCTGGGCAAGTTCAAGCAGCTATTTCCCTTCATCTTTCATGACCTTTATGGAGAACAGTATGGAGGTTCCACAAAAATGGAAAATAGAACTACCATACAATCCAGCAATCCCCCTTCTGAGTGTTTATCTGAAGGAGATCTCAAAGAGATATCTGCACCCCTGTGTTCACTGCAGTGTTATTTACAACAGGCAGTGGAAGCCATCTAAGTGTCTACTGAGAGATGAATGGATAAAGAAAATGTAGCACACTGATATAACAGAATACTATTCAGCCATGAAAAAGGAGTTCCTCAGAGTTCCCATCGTGGCTCAGCGGCAATGAACCCAACTAGTATCCATGAGAAGGCAGGTTCAATCCCTAGCCCCACTCAGTGGGTTAAGGATCTGTGGTGTAGGTCACAGATGCCGCTCGGATCCCATGTTGCTATGGCACAGGCTGGCAGCTGCAGCTCCAATTCAACCCCTAGCCTGGAAACTTCCATATGCTGCATGGATGCGATGCCCCCAAAAAAGACCAAAAAAAAAAAAAAAAGGAAATCCTGCTATTTGCAGCATGGATGAGGGCATCATGCTAAGTGAAATAAGTCAGACAGAGAAAGCCAAATACCATATGACCTCACTGATATGTGGAATCTAAAAAAAAAAAAGCCAAACTCATGGACACAGAAAGCAGAGTGGTAGTTGCCAGGGGCTGGGAGGTGGGTAAAATGAGGAGACATCAGTCAAAGGGTACGAATTTCCAACTAGACAATTAATAAGTTCTGGGGATCTGTTTACAGCACAATGACCGTGGTTAACCATACTGCATTCTATACTTGAAAGTTACGATGAGTAGATTTTAAATATTCTCATGGCAACAGCAAAAGGTAATTACGTGAGGTGAGAGATGTGTTAACTGACCTATTATGGTAATCATTTCACAATATATATGGGTATCAAATAACACATTGTACCCCTTTAAACTTACACAACGTAATTTTAATTATATCTCAGCAAAGCTGAGGAGGAAAGAATTGAAGTCAGAAAGCCTAGGTTTTATCTATTTACATATTTATTTCATTTTTGGCAGCCTCGCAGCATATGGAGCTCCTGGGCCAGGGATCAGTTCTGAGCCACAGTCGAGACCTAAGCCGCAGCTGTGGCAACGCCCGATCCTTAACCCACTGTGCTGGGCTGGGGAACCAAACACGTGTCCCAACACTCCCAAGATGCCACCTATCCTGCTGTGCCACAGCAGGAGCTCCCAGAAAGTCTAGATTTTAATCCTGACTCTACTACTTGTACTAGTTTATAACCTTGGATGTCTGCATAACTTCTCTGAGCCTTAGTTTTCTCTCCTGTAAAAGGGGGATAAGAACAGTGGCACTTCATAGCATTGCTCTAAGGACTGAATAAGAGAACACAAATAAATTGCCTGGCACAATTAAGAAGGTCCTATCACATACCAGACACTGTGCTAGACTCTGGGGATTCAAAGACAAGTAAGACACAGATCCTGACCCCTAAAGATTGACAGCAGAGCATCGGTGTTTGACAGAGGGGGATCTATGGGCCCCGAAGTGTCACAAAGGTTGAGGTAGACACTTGAATGGGGGGTCATTTGGGGGTACAAAGGAGAAAAAGATCAGCAGCAGGGGGAAGGAGCTGGGACAGATTTCAGAAGAATGTGTTGAGAAACACATCTAGCCAACAAAGGGCATTACGTGCCATAAGGAATGCAAATGCTAGGATAGACAACAGAAAAAAATTATTTTCTTTAATACGGCACCTGACTATAACCTGTAAGTACATTTTCTCACTACACGAGAATATTCATCAGCTATTCTCAACCACTGCCTAACCAAGCAAACCATCTAAGTGTTGACTAAGTGCTCAGACAATGTAAGGACAATGGCAGCAGAGCTGAGGACCCCAGCCCAGAGGAGGCCAAGGACAGTGGCCCCAGCTGAGGACGCGTATCACAGACCACAGAACAGCCAAACTCAAGAAACCTCAATAAGGAAACCTCAGGCCGAGATGTTAGTTAAGCTTAGGTTTACCTCTGTGCAACAGCAAACCCCAAACAATGGCAAAGACAGAAATTTCTGTCTCTCTCATAGCAGCCCAGGTAAGTAATTCAGGGCTGATCTGACCCTTCATCAAGACAGGGACGGAGGCTTCTCTCTGTTGCTCTGCCATCGCAGCCTCATCCTTGTGGCCAAAGATGGAGGTCCAGATATCAGGTGCATGATGTGGGCAGGGGAATGAAGGAAGTGGGGAGAAGAACTAAGAATAGCCCCACTACTTCTTCACCTACATCCCACTGACCAGACCAAGTCCCGAGACTGAGTCACAGGTCCACAACTAGCTTCAAGGAATGTTGGGAAATGTAGTCCTTCTTTCAGGCAACCATGTGCCCAGTCCAACAGTTCCATTAACTGTGGAAGAAGGGAGAATGAGTTGGGCTCAAACAGTCTCTGCCGACCAAGGATTTTTTGGCCAAAGAGAGATTTAAGGTCCCGGGTCCAGCTCTGGCATGCAGGCATCTAGGGGTGGTCAGCATTCCTAGAAATGGCCCCCAATACTCCCTGCCCCAAAACCCTTGAACCTGTGAGGGTGATGTTATTCATTACGTTATATTTTATGGCACAATTGACTGTAACAGGGAAATATCCAGGTGAAACCTAATCTAAGCACATGATTCCTTTAGAGAAAAGAACTTTCTCTGGCTGGGGACAGAAGAGGAAGTCAGGTTTCAAGCTCTGTTGCTGGCTTGCAGATGGAGGAGGCCACAAGGAAAGGAAAGTGGATGGTCTTTGGAACAGAGAGCAGCCCCAGCTGGTGGCCGGGAGAGTGCCACGAGCCTGCATTCTGCCACCAGCCTGAATTCCCTTGGAAACAGTGTCCTTCCCAGAGAGCTCAGATAGGTGCCCAGCCCAGCCAATTCTTGATTTCAGCTTTGCAATACTCTGAGCATAGAACCCAGCCAAGTCTGCCTGGACTTCCACCTGGAGCTTGGCGAGCTAACAGACGGTGTTGTTTTAAGACACTAAGTTCATGGTAACTAGTACAGAGGGCACCCCTGTTCCCCCATCCACCATCCACACCTGCTACTTTGGCATATTCTCAGAAACGATGACGAAACTGGAATGAAATTTACAGAGTAGATCTACACGTTCTAAGTCTCCTTAGAGGGTTCCATTCTCTGGGGCTAAAACATTTATAAAATGCCTGCTTACACCTTATCCTGAGACACGGTCCTCAGAAACACATCCATTCTATGCAGAGTTCTTCAGTGTTGTCCTTCTCCCAGTTTAGCTCATAGTCAAACTCTGTAAGTCAATACAAGCTCAGGGAAGCTGCAGGTTTTACAATTTCAGCGTGGCTTCTGCATTCCATCTTTGCCAGCGCCGTGTAAGTTTATGAATCTTATGTATCTGGTCACCAGCATCCAAACTATCATTTTCCATTCCTTTCTACAAGACAATAAAGAGAAAATAACAATACACAAAGCATGGTATAAACACTGCTATATAAACAAAATAGTGTAATTGCTGAAACCGGACCCAGGAGGCAGCAGGGCCAACACAGTATCGCTCAGTGAGCCATTTACAGGCGCCTGTGGGATTCAGAGTGGCGGGGGGGGGGGGGGGTGGAAGTCAGACCACAGAGGCCGGGGACCCCTGCTGTGGACGGCAGACCCTGTCCTGGCCCTCTTTAGACTCCTTCCTTTGTTATCCTGATTCTGCTTCGTGCACTGACTCCTTCTCGGGTCCCTGATAGGTGACCTGAGTGACACCTTTCACATTAATCTGCTTTGAACTCTCATCCAACCAAATTTCTGAAATGCTGCCTGCAAGGTTTTTATCTACATCATCTGTAGCCTCAGAGGCTGGTGAGCCCAATTCGCCAAAGCACAAATCAGTACAATACTGGAACTTTAGAAACTTTTCTTTCCTCTCTGTCCCCTTCCCTTCAGGCCTCCAGCCAGTTTCCTCTGTATCCTGACCCTTCCTCATGCAACGCTGGTCTTCTCTTGAGAGTACGGTGGGAGGACAGTGGCCTGTCCTTGGAAGGCAGGGCACAGACCTTGCCCTCTGGCCCCTTCGCATGCCGCCCCAGCGCCATCAAGCCAGGGGCTGGGCTCATGGGGAAGCCGTCTGCAGTGTCCCTCACACCCAGGTCCAGATTGGCCATGTCCAAGGAGATAACGTCTTGCCACCACAAGAATGTTCATTTTCTTGGAGTTCCCACTGTGGCAGGCCAGTTAAGGATCCAGTGTGGTCTCTGTAGCAGCAAATGTTCAATCCCCGGCCCTGCTCAGTGTGTTAAAAGGATCCTGTGTTGCTGCAGCTGTGGCGTAGGTTGAAGCTGCGGCTCAGATTCAATCCCTGGACCCATGAACTTCCATATGCCACAGGTGTGGCCAAAAAAAAAGGAAGGAAGGAAGGAAGACAGGAGAGAGAGAGAAAGAAAGGGAGAAAGAAAGAAAGCTCATCTCCCAGAGGCCTGGGAGGTTGGCTGACGCCCTGTCCACATGCCCTGACAGCCCAGCAGGTGAGGGGAGTGGAGCAACTGAAATTTCACTTTCTCAGAAACAGCACATTCAGCAACTGTGGCTGCTCTGGGAGACATGGATCTGCACCAGCTTAATTTCTCTGGGCCTTTATCTCCACACGGAGAGCGACAGCAATTAGGGCCTGCCCGGCGGCCAAGGGATCACCTCTTCTGGCGGGGCTGAAATGATACCCCGACCTCCAGAGTGGGCAGCCACCTCCTTCCCCCACACTCGGCTCCGCCCTGTCCCTGGGAAGGGACAAAGTGTGGTCCCTTTCACCAAGTGTGGCCTCCACCCAGGCGACACTCCATCCTGGCCAGGCTCCATCTTGACCACGCCCATACTGGCCACGCCCCCAATCTGACCACGCCCCCAACCTGGCCCTCCGGACTCCCAGAGAATCAGGTCCCATCTAGAAACTAGCCTAAGTCAGGACCCCACAGGAAAGGCTGTAGCAGGAGCCAAGTTATGTCAGAGGCGGAGGCTTCCCCTCCACCTTTACCTGAGCTTTGAGAACAGGAGTGGGGGGGCCTCCTCATCTGACGCTCTGAGAACCATGCTCAGCTCATCTCAGGGGGGTTGGGCTGGGGGTGGAGGGGCTGCGGACTTAAAGCAGCTGCTGAGAAGCAAACCGGGAAAGCATGGCCGCCTTCGGGACAGAGGTCCTGACTCCAAACTTGGGATCCTGGTGCCAGTGTAGAAAATGCCAAGCCCCAGTCAGAGCTGACCTCACACCTCTTGGATCATCCCAGTCCTGGCTGGGACTCTGAGGCTGGATGGAAGAAAGTCAGAAACCCAGGAGTTGGCCAGGCAGGAGGCCACAGCTGCCGTCCCACCCCCAGGACTCCATCTCCACCTAGAGCTGGGCTTTTGGCTCCTTCTGTCAAGGCTCCATGAACTTCCTTTGTGTCCAGCTCACCTCTGACTCAGTCCCTCTGCACACCCACAACCTGCCCTTCCGCCCCACCCAGCATCCTTTCCCCACAGCCTGAGAAAGGACCCTCACCTGGGGCTGAGACAACCCCTCTCCCAAAGGTCTATATGATCTGTCTCTTTTTTTTAGGTCCGCACCCGTGGCATATGGAAGTTCTCAGGCTAGGGGTGGAATCGGAGCTACAACTGCCAACCTGCAACGTGGGATCCCAGGCACATCTGTGACCTACACCACAGCTCACAGCAACACCAGATCCCTAACCCACTGAGCAAGGCCAGGGATCAAACCTGCAGCCTCCTGGATCCTAGTTGGGTTCGTTACCGCTGAGCCTCAATGGGAACTCCTGCATGGTCTGTCTCCTCTACGCACTTGCCAAGTCCCCAGAAAATCCTGGATATTTTGCCTTCCCTCCTTCCTTTGACAAACTCTCCCTAAACACCATGCTCACCTCTAGCGGTCAAAGCTCCCTCTCGGCCCTCCACAAGCTCTTAAACTCCTAGAGAAAGGAGCTAAGTGCAAAAATAATGACAATGAGGGAGTTCCCATCTTGGCTCAGCGGTAATGAATCCAATTAGTATCCACAAGGGTGAGGGTTCGAATCCAGGCCTCATTCAGTGGGTTAAGGATCCGGCATTGCTGTAAGCTGTGGTGTAGGATCTAGCATTGCTCTGGCTGTGACTCTGGCCGGCAGCTACAGCTCCGACTGGACCCCTAGCCTGGGAACTTCCATATGCCACAGGTGCAGCCCTGAAAAGACCAAAAAAAAAAAAAAAAAGATGGAAAAAAAATGATGACAATGACTAAGTACTGTTCAACATTTTTGAGCACCTGCTATGAACTGGACCCTAGAAAACATGCACTACGATACCAAGATGACTACGACCCCATTCCTTGGGGAGAAAAAGAAATATCAGCACAGCATTTCTCACTCGGCTACAAGTTCATCCCAAGAAACTACTGAGTGCAAAGACACCCCCCCCACCCCCAGTTTTAGCCTTCCGGGGGTTCACTTGCAGATGAATGAACCTTTATGGATGGCTGTCAGCTTGTAGCAGGTGTTAGTGGTACATTACCCACCTCAGTAAACATCAAAGGTTTCTTACTGCAAAAGCTTGAGACACTCTTCTGGAGCATCTTCTCTGGCCCCAGAGTCCACAGAGGACCCAACCCCAGGGAGGGCAGGCAAGAGCACCAGGAAGCTGACAACTCCCCTCCGCCCCAGAGTAGCCCTCGGCAGTGATGCAGGGTTGGCTGGCAGCCAGACACTCCAGGGCCTCCTCCCAGGGGTGGTGGGGCAACAGGGGGGGAAAGGGGGTCCCACATTGTCCCCCGAAGGCTCCCAGCAGGAACCTGCTTCCGTTGCCCAAAGCAACACCCTGTTCATTAACACACCGTCCGCAGACCTCCTTCCCTAGCGCACTGTCTACTCCTGGGCTCACCTTCCAAGGTCACCACTGGCACCCGACTTCTTCTTTCAAGTGCTGCTTTGGGACATGTCAGCCTAAAGTGGCGTTCAATGCCCTCCCCACGTTCTGGTCCCCTAGGTTCCTGCTTGGCCCCCAAGGAGTCCTCTGCCCAAGCTGTCCTCCTCCTCAAACACACCAAGATCAGGGCCCTGACCTTGGTCCAGGCCATGGGTCCAACCCGGAACCTCCATCCCAACCCTTCCCTGTGCCCCTCCCAAATGCTACTCAGAAGACTGCTTCATTTCCTCCAAGGGTCATCCCAGCCCTCCAGTCTTGGGGTAGAAACGCAGTATGTGCATGCGTGTGTGTGTGTTTCATATATGTATTCTTACATGAGCATTCATTGTCTCTCCTTACCCTCTTGCCTAGTGGAATTCTGCCAGTGTCAGCTGGGTCCCGAACCCTCATTGTGTCAACTGAGGAAAGGCATAGCAGAGCGGGGATCCAAAAATGCTGAGTAACACATTATTTCTTTATTTCTGAATCCTTTCTTGAGGAAGAAAAAAGGATAGATTCAGGAGAAGGTGAGAAGTGGCAAAAGCCAGCATGCGCTCAGTTTGATAGAGATGGAAAGTGATTTGTGAGGGGAGAGAAAAGAAGAAAGAGGAGGGGGGGAGAAAGGTCAGGGACCACTCTCAGCCCTAAATGATTGGCAATTGAGGAGAAAATAAATAATAATTCCTCTTGTTTTTTTTTTTTTTTTTTAGTTTTTGCTTCCTGGGAGACAAACCTGTCTTTGTTGTTTTTTCAGGCTTCCATAAAAAGATCCGTATTATCTGTGGATCACTGGCAACCACGCAACCACAGCCACAAAATGGGTCAGCTTTATGTGACGCCACATCTTAACATCTTCGAATGAAGATGAAAATCTCTATTTTAACCCAGAAGCAGAGGGGCCTCCACTTGAGTCCTTTCCTCAGCCTCCAGGGACGGGGCAGTGTCCATCCTGGGCCCCGTGCACGGTCCCCAAGTCAGAACCAGCAACACCCCTGCCCGCTAAGCACCCCCCAGCCCTCGTCCCAGCCCTCTCCCACCTCGCCCCGAGTCTGACAAGCCACCCTAATGGATTGACCATGGCCTTTGCTGGAGGGGCTAAATATAAAACTTTGCTGTGCTCCTCTTGTCAAAGTTAAAAGCTTTTCATGTCTGTGTTAATGTTTTTTTCTGTCTGCTGGCTCCAGTGACAGATGCGGCATCTTGTGCTGAGTAACCGGAGAGTGAATGGCTGGCAGGGGCCGGGGAGGTAGGGCTAATTCATCTCAGAGAGTTTAAAGCAGGGTGACATGACTGGGAACAGGAGGGGGCGAGGCTGTCACCTGATTACTGATTCCAAGATTTCTCCTCCACGAGGGAGAAGGAGTGAGCGAGAATGAAGGGAACAAAAAGCAAATCAATAAACAGGTTAGCGTCTGCGTTATTATTAACTCTCGGCCTGTCAGCGCCCCATTGAAACCATCGCTCGGGGCAGCCTCGGATTTAATGGTCAGTGCAATAGATTTACTGTAAGTGTTATCAGAGGCAAGGCAGGGCCAGGGGGCGTGGGGAGGCCTTCATTGACAAATCATTGGATTGCGCCTGGATGCATGAAGCCATTTCTGAACGTGCGTAAATGGCCCAGAGCTCAGGTCCTGGGTGGCAGTCCCTCCATCTAATGTAAATACCGCCACCTGCCTTTCCCTGCATCCTTCACCTCTGGAATGTTCCAGCGGCCAGGTCTCCCCTCATTCTTTCCCAGGGCGGCCTCTTGATCTGGTCCACGGCAAATCTGAAAAAGACCAGGCGTGAGGTCTGCCCCAGGAGCCTCTGGGATCTAAGGAAAGTCAAGGAACAACCCCAAACTTCAGAAATTAGACCCGGGGTCTGAGGCTGCCCTCTGGCAGGGGAAAAGCCTCTGAAAGTTCAGTCATAAAGGAAGCATTCCCTGAGCTCAGAGTCTAGGGACTGGGGACGCTTTCTTGATGTCCCCTTCTGATGACTCTTCAGTCCCTGTATCCTCTGACCCTCCCATGTGCTGTATGTACTAACAGGAAATGGTTGAGACCCCCAGGCTCAGAGGAGGACTCTGACCAAGTCCATTCATCAGAGCGCCAGTTGCTGTCCTATTCTAATGCCAGAAGCCATGGCAGGACAGGAATACAGGTATAAGCAGAGACAGGAGCCAGAGAACACAGTTCAAGCAGCCTGCTGTTTTCGAGAACAGGGGTGCTGGGTATAATTGCTCAGGTTGTACACTGCACAAGTCCAGGACCTGTCATTCATGTCACTGTCCATGTCAATCAATGGTACTCTCTGGAGTTGTGTGGTTTGCAAACTTCACAAGCAGGCTCCTAACAAAGAGGTGGCACCTCAGCGGGCAAGCAGCTACCCACCCACGTGAACTAGTAGATTCCAGCTGAACTCAGAAGGGACAGATAGGCATGGCTTGTCTAAATAGCTGAGAGGGTTCCTTTTTTTCTTCTTCTTCTTTTTAGGGCCACACTGGCAGCATATGCAATTTCCCAGGCTAGGGGTCAAATCGGAGCTGCAGCTGCAAGTCTACACAATATCCATAGCAACTCAGGATCCGAGCCACATCTGCAGTCTACACAGCTCAAGGCAATGCCAGATCCTTACCCCACTAACCAAGGCCAGGGATCGAACCCACACCCTAATGGGTACTAGTCAGGTTCTTAACCCGCAAGAGTCACAACGGGAACTCCAGTTAAGAGGGTTTTAAATGCCCCCTGGGAACTTGGACCATTGAAAAGTGTTGCTGCTGACACTCAGATGAGACCAAGCCTATGAGAAGTGTCACCTCAGGGAATTCAGACTTTGTTTTAGCGGAACTGACATATTCTTTCAAACCAAGCATGGAGACTCAAAGTCTAGCCAAGAGTTTTTGTTCTGATGGGGACAGAAGCTCAGATGTAAAAAGGCTTTCTCTTCGCTCACCTGCATCCCATTTCCTTCTTAGCTGAGCTGGCCTCCACTCCACACACTGGTTTTATCTCTGTCTGGAGCCCTGGAGCCCTCCCCGCCCCTGGCTCAGAAAGCGAGCGTCCTCAGACCCTCCCAAAGCAGCAAGCCCTTAGCCTTGTCACCTGGGGAAGTGGCTGTGAAGAAATGAGCCCATCCTCATCCCAGCAGACCTGGAAGATCTTGTGCTCCATCTCTTAGGATTCATGATGAAGACGGGCTGGGGGTGCAGGAGTGTTTGCGTAGCTGGTGAAAGTGTTTAGGTGACGTGTATGTGGAGTGTGTGACATGTGTCTTCACATGTGCCTACGTGGTATGTGTATTATGGTGTGACTTTGTGTAATATGTGTATCTGATGTGTGTGTTTATGTGGTTTGTGTGATGTCTGTGACATGTATGGTGTATGCGTCTGTGTGTCTGTGCATTTGTGTGTGTGATGCATATGTCCGATGTGTATGTTTGTGTGGCTTGCATGTTTGTGTGTAGTATTTGCGGTCTATGTGTCTGAGTCTAGTGTATGTGTTTGGATGGTTTTGGGTGGTTTGTGTGACACGTACAGTGTGTGTGTCTGTGTATTCGTGTGTGTTATATATGTATCTGATATGTACGTTTGTGTGGCTTGTATGTTTGTGTGTAGTATGTGTGGTCTATGTGTCTGAGTCTGGTGTGTGTGTTTTGGACAATGTGTGTGACACACATAAGTGTGTTTGGTCCAACGCATGCATAGAAGTAGGTGCAGCTACCTGCAACTCCTAAAATCATAAGGGGACCCCACTAAGAGAGCCCACCCAGCTGGGGACAGAACTGGGGCCCCAAGGCACCACCAGTTCAGTGAGCACTGGAGCATCCAAGGCCGTCACTCTTGGCTGGAGCCACGGAGGCAGGGGTGGGGAGGGGACTCTTCCCTGAAACCAAGAGAAATATACTCAAGGGAGGGGGTGGGCAGGTTGGAGGTCCCTAAAAGACAGGTGCAGCGTGCAGGGTCTCGCAGGGGATGTAGAAGCAGACGGCTCCCTGGAAGAAGAGCAAAGCCATAGGGGCCAATGAGGCCCTTCTCGGGGGTTCCCCAGGCTCGGTGCAGAGCCACGCTTGGCTCACCACTCACTTGTCCCCACCTGACCCTGCGGTACAGAAAGTGGGCAATGCCACCCAGGCTTGCAGAGGCGTGAGGGTAAAGGCAGGGTGGCAGTGATGGGGAAACGAGGCCTGCCCACAGGCCCCGGGGCCGGCCGCCCACGCCAGAGCCTCCTTTGGAGGAGGCGGTATCCGGAGGGTGCGGCATCAGATGAGGGGGCCCACTGGGGACCTGGGGGGCCCACGGACAAATGGCCAGCTTGGGTAAGAGGACCAGGTCTTGGCTAGCATACGGAAGCTTGCAGTGGCCTCCCAGGGGACAGCAGGTCAGAAGGGAGTGCCAGAATATTGGACAAGGTGACCTCCCCCAGCTGGCACTGGGCCCCTTATGGGCCCATAACCCCCGCCAGCCTCCCAGCCTGAGTGGGGCGGCGGCTGAGCCAGGCCGTCCATGGGGGATGTGGCAAACAATTACTTTCCTTATTGAATATCTGATTAATTATTCAGGAGCTGAATCAATTATTCATATCTCATTTAAGCGAAGGGGGAAAAGCCACTGCCCCTTGACAGAAGCTCTCAGCGCCTCCCCAGGCCCTGGGGACTGAGACATCAGCGGGAGAAATTGTCACAGCAGGCACGCAGCCCTGCCACGGCTGCTGCCGCCACAGCCCTCCTCCTGCACACACTGTCACTTGTGCGTGCACACACCTGATACACAGGCACTGTCACACACACATATACAAGCACACACATGTGCACGTGCTTGCGCTCTCAAAGCACCCACTAGGTGCCAGCCAGGTACAAACAGAAACAACGTGTGGAGAACGTCACACAGAGGCATAGATATGTATCTGACCCTGTGAAAAAGGAAACAAGCTTGTGACCACGCAGCAGAAGCCAGTTCCTGGGGCCATCAGGGCAGCCCCAGGTAGGAAAGGACATTTGAGTTGACAGAGAACAAGCCAAGAATATAGGGAAGGGCATTCCAAGGGAACTAGAGAAGTGAAAGTATGGGTTGTGGACTTCCTGCTGCGGCTCAGCCGATTAAGAACCCAACACAGTGTCTGTGAGGTTGCAGGTTTGATCACTGGCCTCGCTCAGTGGGTTAAGGATCAGGTGTTGCTGCAAGCTGTGCTGTATATTGCAGATGTGGCTCAGGTCTTGTGTTGCCCTGGCGGTGGCATAGGCTGGTAGCTGCAGCTCGGATTTGACCCCTAGCCTGGAAACTTGTTCGTATGCCACAGATGTGACCATAGGAAATAAAAAGTATGGGGTCTGAAAGAACATGCAATGCTCTGGGAGCGGGCAGTGGTCCAGACAGAGAACAACGAGGATGGTGAGGGGGCGGAGCAGGGAGCAGAGCCTGTGTGACCGCAGACCTCGGTTATCCAATGGGAAGCCACTAAGAGTGTCGGGGTGCCTGGGGGGTGCAGCTGGAGGACTTAGAGCCCCCCTGGAGGCAAGGAAGTCCCATCCCAGATACTGGTTTAAGGATTCCCTCTCACCCCCATCCTGTCCAGGTGCCCCTTGACAGAGATGCTTCTAAAGATCATCTCAGCTGGAGTCATGAACCACGAGGCTTTTCTAAGTGGGGTTTCCTAGTTGAAGAGGCAGGGGCAGCTCCAGAGAACCTTAGACTTTCAGTGCAGGGATGGGACTTACACACCAGTTTTAAAAGATGGAGAAAGTGAGGCCCAGACCGGGCAGCTGACTGGCCCTTGATCACCTAGAACCAGATCCAAGAATACCATTCTCAGGCTGAGCAGCAGCAATGCCAGCTGGGGCTGGTGGGGGGGGATCCTCCCTGGCTGCCTGTCCCACTTCATTGCAGACCCTCTCTGAGCCTCGAGGTGGGGTCTGCACAGGTGCCTCTGCAGAAAGGCCCGAGCAGGGGGCAGGGGGTAGCTGCCTCCCCACTCTGTCCTCCTTGGTCCTCAGCATCTCTGCCTTCTCGCTTTGTCTGTTGCTCACCACGTGCTGTGTGTGTGTCTACGTGTGTCCTTCTCCCTATCTCTCTCCCTCATCTCATCATGTCTTCCTCTCTCTCTCTCTCTCCTCCCTCATCCTCTCTTTTGCCCTCTGTCCTTTTTTCCATCTACTCCCCATCTTTGCTTTTTGTTGTCTTTCTCCCACTCTCTCCTTGTCTCTTTCCTCTATTTCTCTTTATCACCCTCTCCCTCTCTCGCTTCTCTCTCCTTCTTTCTCTCTGTTCTGAGTTCCATGCATGGCTGGGACCCAGCCCCTTCCTCCCCCCAGCCCCTCAGCCTGACCAGACCCCAGCGCCCCACACCCACTAATCAAATCTGCGACCTGATTCGATTACACCCAGCAAAACGCAGACGTGTAACCTTGTTAATATCACGTTTATTAGAGGGAGGGGAGGAGAAAATTAAGATAGACTTCGTGTTGCTGCTAATTAGAAAAATTGAGACTTTACATCTGCGTAGCACTGAGCAACATGTGGTGGTAACAGATGTGGGCTCATTACACAGCTGCACGGGACGGGGGGAGTGGGGGCGTGCGGAAAATGTTCCCAAGCCAGCCTCTTTCCTGAGCTGCAAACCCCCGCCAGGCAGCAACCCCAGGCCTGATGACACCCTCAGAAGCAAGAAGCCCAGGACCCGGCATGGGGGAAGCAGCGCCGTCCAGCAGCTGAGAGCCCAGCTCTGGTGTCAGACCTGAATTCGAACCTCAGCTCTACCACGTATCGGCTGTGTGGCTCCAGGCCCACCCTTTACCTCTCTGTGCCTTGATTTCTTATTGACGCAGATACTATTGGCATCAGCCCCACGGAACTGTGGGAGGGCGAAAGACATAAGGCAAGTCAAGGGCCGAACATGAAGTCTGCACAAGCTCAGTCCTCCCGTGCTGGCTGCAGGGCGAGGGGTCAGCGGTGCCGTCACAGCCCCAGAGCCCTCGGAGTGAGCGGCTCCATCCCATGTGCCTCCACAACCCCTAACCTGCCAGAGGCCAACAGGGCTCAGCCCACCAGCCCCAGGGGGCTGCGTGGGTCTGAACTGGCCCCTTTTCAGAGCTCTTCAAGCTTGGATCCTGACCCTCGCTTATAAAGAAACCATGGAAGAAGAGCAGGATGCAGGGCAATCTCTACTTTCCAGGGGGAGGGGAGTCAATGTGGGGAGGGGACACGTAGGCCAGAGCTAGTGTGGGGTCAGGGGTATCAGGTTTAGCAAAACAAACAAAAAAAAAAGAAAAGGAAAGGAAAGAAAGAAAACCAATAACAACAAAAACAACACCCAGTTGAATTTGGATTTTAGGTAAATTTTAAGTCATTGTTAAGCATAGTTATGTCCTATGCAACACTTGGGATATTCTTATGCTAAACAGTGATTCGTTGCTTATCTGAAATCAAGTTTAACTGGACATCCTTGATTACATCCAGCAACATTAGAAACAGAGTCAGGACAACTGGATCTGGGAGAATGTCCAAGGCTCCCAGGAGCCCACCAGACACAGGTAAGCAGCCCGGGGCGGTGGGGGGGGTGGGGGGTGGATGGGGACAAGAGGGCCAGGAACCTTCCTCTTCCTGGGCCAACCCCAGGAGCAGAGCCCAGGCTCAGCCCCAGTACCTCTGCCAGAGCCAAGCAGAAAAGGACTCTGGCTCCAGCTCACAGCCCCCTGGGTGTCCTCCAGTGATGGGCCCTGGGGCCAGGAGAAGACTATCTGCAAGGCAACCTACAGTCTGAGCCAGCAAGGCACAAGGAGTTCATGGAATGTTGCCTCTGTCTCCTCCTGCTTCTCCCTCCCTCCATGGCACCCGCTCTGGGCCCGGGTCCCTCCATGGGGCACCGCCGCAGGAAGCTAAGAGAACAGGCCCCAGGGGAGCTCCCCGTCCCACCTCAGCAGGGCTGCACCAAAGAGACCCACAAAAGCAAAGGATAGTCCCATCAGTGCCTGATGGAAAATTCAGTGCCCAGGAGACTCAGAGGGCAGGACAGAGGCGGGCCCCCCTCCTGCCCAGACAAGGCCTTCCTGCCCACTTGTGCGGTCAGGGCCAGAGGGAACAGGAGAGATGGGGGAACCGGAGCAGGGCCAAGGGACGCATGGTGAATCCAGGTGGCTGTGGCTGGTAAGTGGGGCGAGGCCCTGGGTGAGCATCTGAAAGTCTGGGCTGAAGTGTCCCAGTGGGGGACACACCACAGGCAGCCCAGGCTCTCCTCGGTGCTCCAAAAGGAAGAGCCTAGGACCTTCCCAGAAAGGAGCCCTGCCCTGGGCCCAGGAGGGGCTGCAGAGATTTATTAAAGGTATGGCTTCCGGAAACACCTCTCCCGCTCTTCACATGGGCAAGGGGGGAGGTAAGCATTTTCTGCTCTTCCTGACCCACCTGACCCCCCACCCCACCCCTCCCTGCAGGACTGGGCATCCGGCTGTCACGTCCAGACCTTATCTGATCATTGAACAAATAAGACCTCAGCCCCTGGAGCAGCAAAGCTTTGAGGATGGGATTCCACGTGAAGCTAGGAAAACACAGGCCCAGGCCCCACGCCTCAGGATGAGGATTCTAAAACCCATGGCCAAGTCTAATCAGTTCACTAGGACAGTCCTATGCAAACCCTGGCCAAGGCACCTGGTGAGCTTTAGTCATCATTCCAGACCAGCGTTTCTCAGCCAGGGCTACATAGCCCCCCAGGAGACACTTGGCAGGTCTAGAGATATTTGTGATTATCCAAATTAAGGGGTCGGGTGCTCTGGCATCCAGTGGGTAGAAGCCAGCAATGCAGTTAAACCTCCACAGTGACAATGTCCAGGACAGTCCTGCCCAACAAGAATTATCCAGCCCCCAATGCCAGTGGTGCCATGGCTGAGACCCAGATTTCTCCACTCAGAACCACGGAATCTCAGAACTCTCAAAGGACAGTGATCCTATTACAGATAAAGATACTGAGGCATTCCCATCGTGTCTCAGCAGGTTAAGAATCCAACTAGTATCCACAAGGATGCAGGTTCGATCCCTGAGTTCGTTCAGTGGGTTAAGGATCCGGCATTGCTATGAGCTGTGGTGTAGGTCGCAGACTGGGCTTGGATCCCGCATTGCTGTGGCTGTGGTGTAGGCCGGCAGCTGCAGCTTCGATTAGACCTCTAGCCTGGGAACTTCCATATGCTACATTTGTGGCCATATAAAAAATGGAAGGAAGGAAGGAAGGAAGGAAGGAAGGAAGGGAAAGAAAGAGAGAGAGAAAGAGCGAGTGAGAGAGAGAGAAAGAAAGGAAGACAGAGAGAGAGAGAGAGAGAGAGAGAGAAAGAAAGAAAGAAAGAAAGGAGGGAAAGAAAGAGAAAGAGCGAGTGAGAGAGAGAGAAAGAAAGGAAGACAGAGAGAGAGAGAGAGAGAGAGAGAGAGAGAAAGAAAGAAAGAAGGAAGGAAGGGAAAGAAAGAAAGAGAGAGAAAGAGCGAGTGAGAGAGAGAGAAAGAAAGGAAGACAGAGAGAGAGAAAGAAAGAAAGAAGGAAGGAAGGAAGGAAGGAAGGAAGGAAGGGAAAGAAAGGAGGGAAGAAAGAAAGAAAGAAAGAAAGAGAGAAAATGTAGCACCAGGAGTTCCCATCGTGGCTCAGCAGAAACGAATCTGACTAGTAGTATTCATGAGGACAAAGGTTTGACCCCTGGCCTCGCTTAGTGGGTTAAGGATCCAGCATTGCCATGAGCTCTGGTGTAGTTAGAAGACATGGCTCAGATCTGGCATTGCTGTGGCTGTGGTGTAGACATACAGCTGCAGCTCCAATTCAATCCCTAGTCTGGGAACCTCCATATGCCACAGGAAGGCCCTAAAAAGAAAAAAAAAATAAAGTAAAATAAAATAAAATAAAAGACTAGTTTTATAAAAAAGAAAATGTAGCACCAAATAGAAGCCTTTAATGAAGAGACTGTTGCGGAGGTAGACGGTGTAAGGGAAGAAACACAGGCTGATGAGACAGCAGTGGGCAGTAGGGCACCGTCCCCCTCCTTAGGGCTGAAGGGACAGCTGGCACCATGGAGACAGACTGTCCAGCAGGATACGGAGTCCAACGGGGACAGTGACCGCCAGAGCCAGTGCAACAGTGGAGTGGGAAGCAGGCGTGGAGGAAAGAGCCCAACCGCCCTCTTCTTCCCCGCTCTGGTCTCCTCCAGCCCCTCCCACTGGCCAAACCCAACGTGAAGCCCACGAGCAAATTCCGGGGTCGGCCTTTTAGGGCCCAGAGAAGGGCAGACGTGGGAACCAGGAAGACGGGACGGCAAATGGACAGTAACGGCACACCTGTCCGCTATGACCCAGAGACGGGCGCTAACCCTGAACTGGGCTAGTCAGACTCGGGACTTTAAATTTCAACCAGAAAGACAGAAGAACAAGGAAAAAAAAAGAAACCATTCATTCCCACAACGGTGCCTGTGCCACAATTACACCCAAACCACACAGAGGGCCCACAGTGAAGGAGCATCAGCCAAAAAGCCATCGTCCTGTCCTACCCACCCTCCACCTTCAGGACCAGGCAGAGCCTGCCGGCAAGCCGAGGAGGTCTCGGAGCAGCTCCCGCTGATGGCTTTATAACAGGGTCACCTGGACACCTTAAATCACGCTAATAAACCACAAGAACCCCCATCTGGGGGTGCTGGCAGGAGACCACGCCATTACAATGGCCAGAGGGGAGACCTTTTGATTTCTTTTCCCCGGAAACTACTCGATACATGCTTTTAGCATCTTTTTAAGTAAAAAAGGAATGAAATGTAATGGGCATATTAGCATCGCTCCCATTTTCAATTAGTCCAAATGATTGTGTTAAAAGCTATTAATAAACTACCACGAACGGAGGCCACTGGAGGAGGGGGTTCATCGGGGAGCAATCGGCAGCCCGCAGTGGAGTCTCAGGCCACGGCTGAGGACCCCTCCTTCCCCTCCCCTCCAAAGCCACAGGGACCCACCACATTCCTGTGACACATCTACTAAGAGCTGAGAAAAGGACAGGCTCCCCACACCCACCATGCTGCTCCAATCTGCGAGGAAACGAGAGCTTGGTTTGGAAGCAGACAAATAACAGGCCAGTTCTGTCAGTTCCCATAAGCAAAAATGGCCCCAGGGACCAAGCTCGGTCACCCTGGGGTTCCTGCCCAGTCTGCCAGGGGTGCCCCAGATGACACACGATGGTTTGCCACTTGACAATCAAGGCAGAACTCTCCTGGGCCAACTCTGGTCCATTGGTGGTGGCTGCCTTTGTGCACTGTGCTGAAAGGACCCTAAAGCTTTTGTCCCTGGCTGGGAAAAGTGACTTAGTTGACCAGTGATGTCTGTCAGGGCAACAATGTGGACGATGGAGGCACGCTTGTCCTGTACCCACCATCTCTGCTGGGGGAGTGGCTCTCCTCTTTGGTCCATTCACCAGCTGGAGGCAGCTTCCCTTCCAACTGTGCTCCAGTGACCCAGCCCCACCCACTTCAGCCTGCCTCCTCTCACCCTGAGCCTTGATTACAGGTAGACAGGACCCAGGGCACAGGGACCCTGGATCGTTGTTGTGGGTCTGCAGGTCCATCGACCCCACGTGACTGGCCCATGACACAAACCACCACCCGATGCCAAAAGGCCAGTAAATGCCCTGATCAGGCCCCAGAAGCAGGGCCTGTGCTGACCTTCACCCTGCTTATGGCACCGTCTTTCTCCCACATCCCAGGCTTCCACAGTCAAAAGGGCCCCCGACAAGAAGAGCTGCTAAAGGACCCCAAAAGGTCCGAAGGGATGTTTCCAGAATTTCCCTAAACAAGATGAAAGGGGCGTTTCTCCTGTTGTGCTTTGGCTATACCCCTAAGGGGGAGGAAGTAACACCCGCATTCTGATTCTGGACTCAGACCCCACAGTTCCCACGTCCCTTTCTCCATACCTCACTCCTCGTACCAAATTCCAAAACTAAGGCCAGCCATGGACCAAGGCTTGGGGACCACGATGGAAGTAGACAGCCAAGCAGTGCAGCTTTCAGATGGACCCAGCCCCAGACGGACAACAGCACCATCCCTGGTTTCTAACAAGTCCCACACCCTGCCCCGTGACTGATGGTGGGCAGACACATTCAAGGCCCCCCTCCTTCTCCCACGGAGGTTTTTTTTTTTTTTGTTAGGTTTTGCTAAAGCAACCTGCAAATTAATTTAATATCCTCCTTTGGTTGGGAGCGATGAAACCGGGCTCGGGGCTGATGATGCATGAACCATCGGTGGCAAGTATTTAATCTCTGGACAATGGATAGAGATGTTAGTGCACGCCACACTAAATTCTATTTACGCTGCCTATTAAGGGCAGTCAAGCTGAAGGGAATTGGTGCACATTACAGGCCCTAATGGGAGAGGAAGCTCCACAACAGTACATTAAAGGCGGAAAATGAATTAGGAGGGGACTGCGGAGGAGAAAGCAGGCAGGCCGAGGGGCTGTCTGGAGATAACTCTTCCTGTCAGCCCAGTGCACACGCCCAGCCCCGCTGCTCAGATATGCCAAGGAGAGAAGCCTGCATGGGTCCCTCCAAGACCTTAACCGTGGGTACCACCCACCCAGGGCCCAGAGACATGGGAGCCACAGTCTCGCAGGTGCAGACAGAAAAGGAGCTGGAATAATCTCAGCCACCAACACAGCCTCCCTGTCCTATCCAGGTGGGTCCATCCATCTCCATCCCTCCAGGCTCACTGATACTTCTGGTCCTTCCACAGGCAGAGGAGGCAGGCCATGGCCATGAAGAGTGAGCCTGTGGGCAACTGCTGCTCTTGCTATGACATTATTGGGCAAAGCTTGGGAATAGTGGTTACTGTACAGGAGCTTACAAGGACTTTGGGTGAGTCAAGTAACCTCTTCGGGCCCCGATTTCCTCTTACCTTCTCGAGTAAGGTGAGGATTTGCATCTTCCTGGGCTCCGGAGGCACCTCAGTCCTCCCCTTCTCTGTCTATCTCGCCTAGAGTCTTGTTTCCCCAGCCCCCAGCGTGGAGCTGTGCACAGAGAAGGCATCAACCAATGCCTGCTCATTAAAGAAACAGTTTGCCCAAGGTCAGTCAGCAGGTAAGCACCTCAGCCAGGTTTAGCACCAGATCTATCTGCCTCCCATCACACCTCCCTTCTCAACACCCATCTTGTAAACAGGTGACCCCTGGGGTTCTTGGGAAAATCTGAGCAGGTGTTCTCTCCCCAAAGCCAGAAAGCAGAGTGGGGTCTGCAGGGAGTCACAGCCTCCTGCTGCCTGCAAGGTAAAGAGTGTGGAGTGTAATTTAGCAGACTCAGACATGGGGGCCTCAGAGAGGAGGCTATATTTCTCGGCTGTCTAGTTAGGGAAGGGAGGCAGGGCAAGGTGGCACAGGATGAAATGTGAGAATAGCACCATCACGAGAGGATGTCCAGTCCAAGCCCTGTGCCCTGGGCACCTGCAAGATCTCCAGAGAGACCCAGGTGCTGGGGAGAGGGGTCATTCAAGGCTTCTATGCCTTGAAACCACCACCACGTCCACTCCCAGCCCCCAGATGAGCAGAGTAGAGATGCTAAGGCAAGTCTGTTCCTAGGAAACGTGAGATTTTTTTTTTTTGACAGTTTATTTAAGCTCAAGAAACTCCCCACTGGTTTTGCTGAAACCTTCTTGGAACTGCATAGCATCCTACCGCTTTTATCCACCAACCGTTTTTCCTTCCCTCTCTCCTCCACATTGGTTAGACCTGCGTCACGGTCTGACAGCTCTCCCAGACTCCTCCCTCATAGGTGTTTTCCCAGTAAACCTCTTGCACCTTTAATCCAATCTTGGTATCTACTTCTTGAAGGAACCAAACTAACACACCAGAGAAAACCAGACCCTAAGCCAGCAGAGGGGAAAATAGAACTAACCTGATTCACTTTGGAGTTTCCAGAAGATTCAGGAATTGAAGACATCACAGCAAATTGAGACATTAAATTAAAACTTGTTCATGGATACTTCCTCTCCCCACCCCCAAACAGATCCTCATTTCTCCCTGCATCAACCAGGCTTTGGACTAAAACAGACTGGGATGCATAGCATGGCTTGGTCACTCACTAGCTGTGTATTTGTGTATTCTTGGACTTGGACGGTTCAGTATTTATTTATTTATTTATTTATTTATTTATTTGTGGGTTCTTTTTAGAGCCTCACCCACGGCATATGAATTTCCCAATCTAGGGGTCGAATTGGAGCAGTAGATTCTGACCGACACCACAGCCACAGCAACGCCTGATCCTTAACCCACTGAGTGAGGCCAGGGATCATACCCATGTCCTCATGGATACTAGTCAGGTTCATTACTGCTGAACCATGATGGGAACTCTGCCTATTTTCTTAATATATTTTTTCTCTATTTATAGAAGAAATATATAAACATATTTTATTATATATAAATAAAAATATGTACTAAGAAAATGAAACTGGGAATGTAAATTGGTACAACCACTATGGAAAAAAGTATGGAGGTACCTTAGAAAACTATACATAGAACTACCATATGACCCAGCAATCCCACTCTTGGGCATATATCCAGACAAAACTTCACTTGAAAAAGACACGTGCACCCACATGTTCATTGTAGCACTATTCACAATAGCCAAGACATGGAAACAACATAAATGTCCATTGACAGATGACTGGATTAAGATGTGGTATAGGTACACAATGGAATACCACTCAGCCATAAAAAAGAACAAAATAATGCCATTTGCAGCAACATGGATGGAACTAGAGATTCTCATACTAAGTGAAGCAAGTCAGAAAGAGAAAGACAAATACCATGATATCACATCTCTGGAATCTAATATAAAGCACAAATGAACCTTTCCACAGGAAAAAAAATTCATGGACTTTGAGGACAGACTTATGATTGCCGAGGGGGAGGGAGTGGGATGGACCGGGAATTTGGGGTTAATAGATGCAAAGTATTGCCTTTGGAATGGATAAGCAATGAGATCCTGCTGTACAGTACTGGGAACTATATCTAGTCACTTACGATGGAGCATGATAATGTGAGAAAAAAGAATGTATACATGTATGTGTGACTGGGTCACCTTGCTGTACAGTAGAAAATTGACAGAACACTGTAAACCAGCTATAATGGAAAAAATAAAAACCATTATAAAAAAAAGAAAATAGAACTACCCAAACACATACATATATTTATGCATATATAATTTATAAAGAGAGAAAATATAACAGTATGTAAATATATCTTATATATATACTATGTACTAAATGTGTATATAGCTATGCACAGATTTTCAAAGGTCCAGTTGAAAGTGCTCCTAACTCCTATGTTGTTCACTGATTGTATTTGGGCATAGAACTTTTAGGAGCTAATTAAGGTTAAATGAGATGATAACGGTGGGGCCCTGATCCAGCAGAATTAGTGCCCTCACAAGAGACCTCAGAGAGCTTGTTCTGTCTCTCTACACACATGCAGTATAAAAAAAAAAGGAGATCCTTAGACACTGAAGAGTCGTCTGCTCCCATACGTTAAATGTGAGGACGCAATGGTGATATTAACACGCACTGAGATTTTATTCTGTGCCCTTCACATACATTGTCTCACTTAAGGCTCACCAAGACCCAATGAGATAAGCACTATCATCATCCCCATCTCACAGATGAGGAACTGAGGCCTCAGAAGAGACTAAGCAACCTGACAAGGGCCATGCAATGAGTTAGAGGCAGGGGAGGAATTCATGATAATCACAATATGGTAAGAGGTGTCCGAGTAAGATACCTTGCTATCCCGAGACCACAGTGCTGGAGGCCGTAGGTCCAGCCCCTGTGACAGTCCCATCTGAGCCCAGCCTCCAGCCACCCCAGCCCAGGCACCAGACAGGGGAGGGAAGTAGCCATCTGGAAGTGGATCCCCAGCCCCCAGCAAGTCACCCCAGCTGATATCCCAGACATCGTGGAGCAGAGAAGAGCTGTCCCCACTGTGCCCTTCCAGAATCCCTGACCCACAGAGCCTGTGAGCTGAATAAAAGGGTGAGTATTTCACACCAGTAAGTTTGGGGTAGAACACAGCAATAGAAAGCACAAGCAGCGTGACAGGAGGAGGGACAGTCAAAGCCAAAAGAAAACCCAGCCTGACGCAGTGGGTTCAAGGATCCAGCATTGTCACAGCTGCACATAGGTCGAAGCTGCGGCTCAGATTCAATCCCTGACCCAGGAACTTCCCTGTGTCACAACTGTGGCCAACAAATAAAAAAAACTTTTTTTAATTAAAACAAAAAGAAATGACCCAGAGACAAACTGTGTAAGCCTTAAAGATGGAAGAGACGGTGGCGTGAGGTCTGGGGGGAAGTAAAATGGAGAAAGACAAGAAACAATGTTGGAAGTTTCCAGCTTGGACCTCGAAGGGGATGGGGTGCTCTCCCTGAATTCCCTTCAAAGAATCCATGGCCATTATCTTTTCACTAAACTGCTTTGTTCCACGGGCAGAGAGAGACATGGAAGGGACAAAATGGGGAGAGAGGAAAGAATGCACCAGGATGACGTTCCTGTCTTTGAACCCCCTCCCTGCCCTCTCCCACTTCCAACTTTCCATGGCCTGCTCCTTCAAGGACAACCTCTGTCGCAGCTGCTGGCAGCTCCCACCCACCAGCTGCAGCCCCACTGCTGGAAATTGAGCTGTAGTGTTTACAGGACTTAATTAACAAAATCACTCATCATTGCAGGGACTCGCTGACTATCTGGACATGACAGCATTTGAAACAAATTAGCCTCATGCCCGCTGAGGTCATCCTCTTTCCAACCTGGGGTCCTCGAGCCCCTGGCCCTCCTCTGTGGCCTCCCCTCCAACCTCCCGTCCCCAGGAGCCCTTCCAATTAATAGCTAATTAACAAACAAAACAAACCTACCAGGTGGAACAGCAGAAAGACGTTCCCAGTCCACAAAAACAAGTCATTACTCGGTGTGGGCAGGTCTGGAAAAAATCTCTTATGAGCTAAATCAATGGCTCTCCCCAATCTTGAGGGTCTGTGAGGGTGGAGGCAGGCTCCTTGAGATCAGGAAACTTATTTGAAGGAAAAATTAAGCCTCACCCCTCTCCTCTACAGCTAATCACAAACCAAGACGTTGCAAAGTCTTCATTTTTCCAGGTTTGCTGGAGTCACTTTAGGGATGGAGATAAAGGATCTGGTTAAGGAACACGTATTACGCATCTACCATGAATGAGGGACTGGAGAACGAAGCAAGACAGACATGACCTGCATTCTCATGCATCTTTATGTTCTAGCAAAATCTTTCAGAGATCGAGAAGAGCTATGAAGACACTTAATAGCTAATTTGATGAGGAATACTGAGCTAAGGGCTACTTCACACATAGAATGATCAGAGGGAGGTCTCTGAAAAGAAGACATGTGAACCAAGCCAGCCATGCCTGGAATAGAAGGGAAAATGGGTGTGGCAGGGGCATGGCTAGTGCAACGGCCCTGGGGTGGGAAAGATGTCAGCTAAGCGGAGAGGGAAGAGAAGAGTGAGAAGTAGGAAAGTCTGGAGAGACAGGATCTGGATCTGGCTGGGCTGTGTAAGCCACCACAAAGGGTATATTTTTATTCTAAATGAACTGGGAAACTTAGAGGGTTTTTTAATTAGGGAGCAACATGGTAGGCAGAAATATAAGTGGAAGGGGCAGCAAACACTCAGGGCCTTTCACATCCCTCCATGTTAATTCCTGCCCTCACGCCTGCTGTCCTGGCCTGTCCTTGGGCTTTGTGAACTCTGACAGAGTATTCATTTCCCTTAGTCATCGATGTCACCTAAGTGAGTAAACCAAATATTTACTTATTCCACAGATGGAGAACCTGAGACATGGCTTCTTAAATTAGAACCTTCCCAATATAAGCACGGGCTCATATGTGCATGATTTAGAAACTTCACAGCAGTCCGAGGAGGTGGATAGTATTGTCACATCTTAACACAAGAGGAAACTGAGGCACAGAGAAGTTAAGTAAGTTGCCTGAGAAACTAGGAATTCCCATTGTGGTTCAACAGGTTAAGAATATCCATGGAGACAAGCATTGGATCCGAGCCATGTCTGCGACCTACACCACAGCTCACAGCAACGCCGGATCCTTTACGCATTGAGTGAGGCCAGGGATCAAACCGGAAACCTCATCGTTCCTAGTCAGATTCGTTTCCACTGCACCACGACGGGAACGCCAAAAAAAATGGACCTTTTAATAAATGTTTTTAAAAGACTTGCTTTTAACCGAAGGTGTTTCATCTCCAACATCTGAGTCAGTTGGAAACTGTTTTATTTTTTTGGCTTTCTTTTTTTTTAGGGCCACACCCTTGGCATATGGAGGTTCCCAGGCTAGGGGTCGAAACAGAGCTGTAGCCGCCAGCCTACACCACAGACAGAGCAACCTGGGATCCAAACCACGTCTGTGACCTACACCACAGCTCACAGCAGGGCTGGATACTTAACCCACCGAGGGAGGCCAGGGATCGAACCTGTGTCCTCATGAATGCTAGTCAGATTCTTTTCCACTGAGCCGCGACGGGAACTCGGGAAACTGATATTTTTTTAAAACCTTTACACAGGTAAGTATTTGAAAACTCTAGTGGGCCAAGCACCGCAGTGCAGCCGAGGAACTGCCCTGTGGGGCCAGAGCGCAAGCTGTCCTCCCCAGCCCATCTGAAAGACCAGGCTGGCCCCTGACCTTTGAAAGGCAGAGAACAACTGTTGGGGAGCAGAGAGTGGCTCTCCCACTCTGCTGTAAGGAAGTGTCCTAACCGTGAGCCTGAGGATTTGGTGAGACACCTGCCACCGAAGTGGTCCAGTGGCCAAAAGGAGCCTCCAGCGTTCGCGACTGAGAGCAGGGCAGAGACGGGAGACAGCTCTCATGGACCTGGCTCAGAGATTTTCAGAAAAGCCGAGAATCTGCCTGCCAACCTGGTGAGACAAAGAGGTCTGTTTTCTCTCACTTGAAGGCACCTGCTCATATGATAAGACCCCAATTAAACTGGCACAGCCGCCCCCCCCGCCTCCCCGCCTCTGCCCGCCTCCTCCTTCCCTTCACTCCCCATCTTTGGGCTCCACTCCCAGACCCTGCCAGCCTGCCCCTGCCTCAGTGTCTCCTTAAAAGGTCCTTCAGGGGGCTGAACCAGTGCCTGGGTCAATGGCAGGAGCCACAAAAGGCCACCTCGACTCCCCTACCTTGAGGACGAGTCAGGGACTGTCCCCTTATGCAAAACAGCAGGCTCCTGAATTCATAATTGGACATTCCAAAATGTAATTATGAAAGATGAAATGCTCCTCTCAATGAGAAGGCTGTAAATAGAATAATTAATTTTGTGTTTGCTTGAACAATTCTGTATTATGGACCTTACAGTGGAACTGAAATTAATTAAGTGCACCAGGATTTATGGAGGAGGTGAAGAGAGAGGCAAAAAAAAGAATTAATCCGAAGTAAAAGATAGATGAGTTGGGGAGTATAATGATGTGTTAGCCTGGAGTATTCTTTAACAAATTTACCAGGCACGTTACGGGTACAAAAAGCATGTGTTGACAGAATTATCTCAACTAATACAGCTGCTGGTCCAAAAGCCAGCGAGCCAGCAGTGGATGGATTGGGCCAGAAGGGTCCTTGAGGGGAAATAGAGACGGTGCTATTTTTGAGTTGGCCGGGAGGGGCCACTAGCAGAGGGGGAAGGGGGACATCTAAAGCAGCAGCCCCCACCCCCACGACAATGCAGGGGACAAGAGAAAGCTCCTAGGGGATCTCAGGGAAATCAGGAGAGCCAGAATGCAGCAGCTAACCAAAGCAGAAGAGACCCTCCAAATCCCCGGGGCCCCCAGGTGTATTAAGTGGGCACCTGTGTGTCTGCTATTCAGCGTCTTGCCTAGATCGAGCTGCTTGCATACGTGTCTTTTCCACCAACCGCAAGTTCCCTAAAGGCTGTGTAGCCCAGTGCCTTTGTTGGTACATGAACGGAGAAAGGAGGACTTCCCTAGTGACCTGAGCCACGCGGCTGAACTTCACTTTGCCAGACGCCTGGCAAGTTAGGTAGTGACTGACTGTTGATTAATGAATTGATTGGTCTTCATAATGTCACCTTGTGTCAGGCTACATGTTACGGGACAGTTTTCTAATTACTCTTTAGAACTGCTGGGTTGCTCAGAGGCTGGGGAGGGAGGGGGCTGATCACCCAGCTCCTAGGTGTAGCCCGTGGCAAATAGATACGCTCCAAAATAAATACTCTCCAAAAATAGCCATATTTCCAGTTCCACATGTTCTTCTAGTCTTTCTCTGCCCCTTGAATCCAGACAGGAAGGGACATTCTGGGCTAAGTCATAAGAGGTATGGTGGCTTCTGCCTGCCCCTGTCTCTCTCTTTGAGTGTCTGCCATTTGAATCCAACCTGCAGGCTGTGAGGACACCCAGACTGGCTCACAAGGAGAGACTGCATGGGGAGGAACGGAGGACCCCAACCAAAAGCCAGCATCAACTGCCAGACATGAGAATAAATGACCCTCCAGACTCCAACCCCAGCCTTCAAGTCTTCCAGCAGACATTGAGGAACAGAAGCATTCCATCCCACTGTACCATGTCCAGATTCCTGACTCACAGAGACCCTAAGACACAATAAATGATGGGTGTGTTTTAAGCCAAGACCTTTGGGAGATGCTTCGTTACACAGCAGTAGATAACTAGAACTGGCCCTCACTTTACCGCAGCGGCACCCTCTTTTATCTGCTCTTAATTTCAGGATACCTAATCAGATTTCTCTTTGCAGGAAAAAAGAGGGTCTGTGGCTGCAAAGGTTTGAAAACACACTGGTCTGATGGAGGAAAAAAAAGGTGTGCTATACGCACGCACACTAGTTTGGAGTCTAACAGACCTGGGTTGAAGCCCAGCTCTGAGTTTTTCGGGCTGTGTGACCTTGCACTACTCGTTGTCACCTCTCCAGACTTCCTTCTCTTCATAGATAGAACGGGAGGATAACATTAATCGGCAGAGTTGTTGGGAGGATTTTAAGGGAATTATGAAAACGGCATGCACCCCTGAAGCCAGCAAATATTACAACTGAGACTCCAGAGTCAGACCGACCTGGGCTCAGATTCCAGCTTGGAGCTCTCTGGCTTTGTAACTGTCCACAGCTGACCTCTCTGGACCTCAATTCGCCATCTGCACCGTGGGGGTAATAACTGAATCCAGTTCTAGGTCTTATGCCGGCAAAGCGCACAAAGCAAGTGCTCAGTAAACAGCATCCTGTCATTTGATTGACTCTCAACAGTTCAGGTTCCCTCTCTTTCCCTCCACGAGCCCAAACAGGGATCAAAGCAAAACCACCACTGCCTCTCTGAACAGAGAGACAGGAGGACCCAGTGACACTGCCTGACCCTGTGTCAAGGCGGATGGTTAGGACAGAGCGGCGTGAGCAGCTCTGGGCAGCAGACACCTGTTCCCACTCCAACTCGTGTTCTCTGCAAGCCCTGAAATGGCAAACAGGAACTTGGGAGCATCCGCTCCAACTGTGCCTCGATGTTCCTTGTCACATCCCAGCCTCCCGGCCCACAAGCTAAGTGATCTGGTTGGTAGGGCCCCAAGTCAGCCAGGTGGAGGGAGGCCCCAGGCTGGGTTCCCATCTGAGCTGCAGCAAAATTTCAAACCACCCGGGGAGTTCCTCCTGTCCTGGTACCCTGGGGCCAGGTGAGCATCGCCGTTGCAGGCTCCCACAGCCCTTCAGGGTGGTCTTTGGCAGGCACTTGGATACCTGGCATGGAGAAGGCTGATGGATGGCTTTATTACCCCACCGAGGCGAGGCTGCTGACAATGAAGGACTCCCCTGTCAGAAGAAGCATCCCTCACCCGCAGGGCCCCTCAGCAGCCTGCCTGACAGCCTGAGCCCCTGACAGATGGGCAGCTCCTACGCGGACGGGAGAGCAGTGTGGGGACAGGCCCAGCATCCCTCCAAATGCCAAGCCTCCTTCCAGACCCCACCCTCCTAATACTGAGGACCTAGACTTGATTCAAGTCACCTGGCCCTGAAGGCCACCAACCTTAACGTCTGATTAGGTATCCTGACCTTAACGTCTTCTGAACTTAATGTCTGTAAAAGAGTTCAGAAGGCACCATCCACCTTGTTTTCCATGTGAAGGATGCCCCCTGCAGTTGTGCGATGCAGCAGCCCTGACGGCGTTTCTAGACGGCATCCTGATTCTGTTAAGCGGCTACCCCACCGGCCTCTCCCCACAACCTTTGAACAATCAAAACACTTTTTGGGGGGTACCCATTTTGCAGGTGAGCAAACTCGGGTTCAGAGAGGTGACTTGATTGGCCCAAGGTCGTACAGTGGCATCTAAACCTAGATGCACTCTAAACCCAGTCCCTCCCTGTCCCTGACACTGCAGAAAGGACCCACTCTCCTTGGGGTTGCTTACATGGCCCTCCACTCCCCTCCCGACCCTGGCCCTCGAATCACCTCCTTCTCCCTCCTGCACCATTACAGCCTCGAGAGAACGCCTATTAGCTCGAGGGGCCTCGGCCTCAAGGGAGAGAACAAGAGTGAGGGCGGGTCTGCCCCCTCCTATTTCTCCAGAGCCCCTCCCCAGCCCGGGCACTCCTCCAGCCTCCAGGACCCCCCGCCTTGCCCCCAGGCACCTCCTTCTCTGAGGCTCCCTCCGGGGTCCAAGAGAACTGGCATCTCTGGCTGGCATCTCTCACTACTGCTGCTGCCTGGTTCTTTCCATGCTTGTCTGGACTCCGGCCCCAGCTCTGGCTTCCCCACCCGGGCCCGCCTCCATACGTGCCCAGCCGGCGTGATCCTTCCCTAAAAACCAAACTCTAGCCCACCCCACCCTCTGATGCAGAATGATTCCCCCAGCCCCCACAAAAAGCTCAGACCCCTCAGGCAACCCAACATCCTGCACCAACCTGGCCTGCCCGCCCCCTTTCAGCCCAGCTCCTGCCAGTACATGGCAGCCACACTGACCCTCCAGCCACTCCTCCCAAGCCCATGGGCCACTCAGGCCCTTCCCTCCACTCAGAAGGCCCTTCTCCTTTGGCACCAGCCATACCTATTCATCTCCTGACCCAGCCCCCCCACCGCCGCCCCACCCCGGAACCCCCACCCACCAAGGCACCGCTCCCTCTGCAGGACCCCATCTCGCGTTTGCACGGCCCTTCATCACAACCCTCAACGTGCACAGTCACTGCCTTGTGTGACCTGCCACCGCCCCCACTTTTTTTGCGAGTCCTCCAAGGACAAGGACAGTATTCTTTTCTCCTTTCACCCGCCCAGGCTCAGCTCATGGTAGATGCTCAATAAATAGAGCTCTTGTGATTTACTGTTAGGATTACTGTACCAAATAAAGCCTCTGTCCCTAGCAGGACAGCTCCAGACCCGGCCTCTGCCATCCCCTTCAGCCTCAGCTCCCCCTTTCTCGCCACGTTCCTGTCATGCTGCCCAGCCTCTAGTTTCTTGATTCTAGACAGTCTGCTCCCGCCTCAGAGCTCAGAGGAGCACCTGCTCTCAACCTGGAATGTTCTGCCTTGCTCTTCGCTTGGCTAACTCCAACTTAGCCTGCCTGCCTCGGCTGAAATGTCACATCCTCAGAGGGGTTTCCGGTGACCACTGGATATTTTTTTTGGTCTTTTTTTAGGGCTGCACCTGCGGCATATGGAGGTTCCCAGGCTAGGAGTCAAATCCAAATTGTAGCTGCCAGCCTACGCCACAGTCACAGCAACACAGGATCTGAGCCGCATCTGTGACCTACACCACCGCTCATGGCAACACCAGATCCTTAACCCACTAAGCAAGGCCAGAGATCGAACCCACAACCTCATGGTTCCTAGTCGGATTCTTTTCCGCTGCGCCACAACGGGAACTCCAGAGATCTTACATTGGATGTTCAGGCACCTCTTTTCCCAAGTTTCCCCTACAGCCACTCCCACTCCACAGGCTACAGTTTTAAGTCCTTTGTACAAGCTTTTCTGGAAATGAACTGGCCCAGTATTTCTTTCCTATATAATTAAGCAGAGATCAACAAAGAAAAAGGAGTTTCATTTATGCTTCTTAATTTCTTATTCGTGAATATACTCAACAAATATTTTATGAAACAACTACTACGTGCCACCTTCTAGGGATACAACGGTATGTGAGAAAGACGTGGGCCACCACGAAGCTTATAATTTAATGGAAGAGGCAGGCAATGTGCAAACAAGTAAGTTTAAAAAGGAAATACCATCCTGTGATAAACCAAAATGGAAAATAATATCAAAAAGAATATGTATATATAAAACCGGACCACTTTGCAGAAATTAACACAGTAGTATAAATCAATAATTCTCCCATAAAAATTAAAATTAAAAGGAAATATCAGATAGTAAAATAACTTGGCTTAAATAAAGTGACATAGTAGAGAGTGACTGAATAGAAAAATAAAACCCAGGTAGGCTGCAGAAACAACAGCAAAGCCGTAGACCAGCTGGAAAGGTCTATTTGCCAGAATTTTCATCTCCATAAGCCAAAGAGAGAGCTGAGTTTGTCAGTAATCCCAAAAGTAAACAATTCTTTCACTCAGCCTACATTTACAGAGCACTCACCATGTGCCTGGCTGCCATACAGTGGCAATTTTAAGACCTGACTTAAGGGGCGTTCTTGTCATGGCTCAATGGAAATGAATCTTGGATCCCGTGTTGATGTGGCTGTGGTGTAGACCAGCAGCTACAGCTCAGATTTTACCCCTAGCCTGGGAGCCTCTGTATGCCGCGGGTGCAGCCCTGAAAAGACAAAATGAAATAAGATAAAACAAAACAAAACAAAACCTGAGTTAAGGTCTTCTGATTCCAGTTGAGGAAGTAAGAAAGAGAGCAAAGGAAAACTAGCATTTATTGGGGACTTAAACTTACTATGTGTTGGACATTAGCTGTGCGATTTTGTGCATATTTATTCCCTCAGCCCTCATAAGACAGCAGGGAGGGGGTAACCAAGGTATTTCCCATTTTCCTGCAGCTCAGGGATTCACCCCCACACTTCTAGAAAGTGGTATAGTTGGGATTTGAACCTATGCAGGTCTGGCTCCTTGCTCCATAGCAATGATCCCTCCCCAACCTCTTTTTAATTAAGTCAAATCATGAGAATGAAAATCTTTATTTTTACCAGAATGTGATAACTTGATTCCAAGAATTTTTTTTCTTTTTTTTTGTCTTTTTGCCTTATCTAGGGCCGCACCCGTGGCATATGGAGGTTCCCAGACTACAGGTCTAACAGGAACTGTAGCTGCCGGCCTTCACCACAGCCACAGCAACGTGGGATCCGAGCCGCGTCTGCAACCTACACCACAGCTCACGGCAACTCCGGATCCTTAACCCACTGAGCGAGGCCAAGGATTGAACCCACAACCTCATGGTTCCTAGTCAGATTCGTTAACCACTGAGCCACGATGGGAACTCCAAGAATTTCTTGACAATAATAACACAGGTGATCACTCATAGAGCTAAAGGACCTCTCCACGCCCCTTTCCATCACTCAGACAAAACTCTTTCTATGCATCTTCCTCTCCCCTCAACAATACCTAGTTCTCAAGTATGACCAGTTGAGACTCCTTGCCAAGTGTCCCCCATCAAGGAGCCGAGACACGTCTTCTACGGGCCACCTTGCCTGAGTTTTTGGGACAGATATATTTTTTAGGCAATAATTCTTGCCATAAGGAAAGCATGATTAAAATATCTTTCACAAAACGCGTTCATTCCCAGGCCAAGATAAAAATTCCATTTGACTCAAATAGATTTTCCATGGTGAGTTAGTGCTGCAATGAGGGTAATGAATGGGGGAGGGGGAGGCGTCCAGCTCATAAATCAAAGGGGAGGTGGGTAGGGGGGATGGAGTTGATGGAGGAGGGAAGAGATGCTCATGAAATCTCAACCTGTGAGAGTCACCCTCCCACCCATCCCCCCAGTTCTTAATGATCTCATCAGGGGTCCAAGATCAATTCCCAGCCTAGTTCATCTATCCCCTTCTGCATTCATTATTTTAATAGCATCCACATAGGGCCATTCGACATCTGTATCTGGCAAGCATTAATGGGAAGTTTATTTGGGAAGCTCAGGAATCAAGGAGAAGCAAGCAGTCACAGTTGGGATAGGACCGCCGAGAAGGGAGCACACGTGGAGACGGGGGATGCAGGAGGAGGAAAATAACAGCCGATGGTTCCGTGCAAGTCAGACCCATGTGACTGAGTTTCCCCTTCTCACTACAGGGGGCCTTCAACCCCCAGGCCTCTTTGCACACCAACGAGCACATAAAACTTAGGCATATGGGTTTGAATAAAAGAAGTCCAGATCTTTGAGCTGGATCAAAAAGACTGACATTCCAATTCACCCCGCAGACATTTCCCAGGTGCTCATCTATGCAAGTCTCTGTGGATGCAGTGTGAACAAGATCAGGCTGGCCCTTCAGCAGCTCCTGTCCAGATAAACGGAGAAGCTGTGTCCGTTCAGGACAATACATGTTATGCTAAAAATAAGCAAGGGAGGACATGGCCAGGGGCTTCCAAGAAGCAGTGATGCTTGAGATGGAACTTGAAGTTCAAGCAGAATCTTCCAAGCCCCACAGGACAGACTCACTTTCCAGGCAGAGAGAACAGCTCATGGAAAGGCATGGAATATGAAACAAGCTGATGTGTTTAGGACTTGCAGAAACTTGGGAGTCCTGGAAGACACAAAACTGGCCAAGAAGTGGGAGAAACTGAAGAAAGTGGCGAGACCACTGTGTGCTAGGCTGTGGAATAAGACTCCATCCTGTAGGTCCTTTTTAAAAGTGCTTTAAGCAGAGTAGAAGCATAAAAATAGAATTGCGTGTTGAGAAGCTTCATGCAAAATAGATTGAAGGATGGAGTTACCATTGTGGCTCAGCGGGTCAAGAACCCAACTGGTATCCATGAGGCTGAAGGTTCGATCCCTAGCCTGGCTCAGTGGGTTAAGGATTTGGCGTGGCCGTGGTGACACTGGGGAAGAAGTCAAGGAAACTGCCTTCATCCTCGCCCCTCCCACGCCACAGGCAGGGGCGTCTCTCAGCCATGTCCCTCCAACGGGCTGGCAGGATTGCTGGATAAATACCCCGGCTCCCTCCCCCCAGGGGTGTGGACACACTATCTCTCTGCACAGTGCGAATGAACCCCAGTTACCAGCTCATGAAGACTCCCTAGATTAACCTCTTCCCCCCTTCCCCGTCTCACCTCCCCATTCCCGCCGCTGTTTGCTGAGATCACCTCCCAGATAAACCACGGCCTATGGAGGTTCCCAGGCTAGGGGTCTAATCGGAGCTGCAGCTACAGACCTACACCACAGCCACAGCAATGCAGGATCCGAGCCACGTTTGCAACCTACACCACAGCTCACGGCAAAGCCAGATTCCCGATCCACTGAGCGAGGCCAGGAATCGAACCCACATCGTCATGGATACTAATTGGATTTGTTTCCACTGCACCACAACGGGAACTCCTGCATTCACATCCTTGTCTCAGGATCTGCCTCAAGGGGAAGCCAACATAATACAGTACCCAAAGCTTATTTTGGAATCTCAGTGGGATTCTGGGCTACTAACCTTGTGAGCTCCTTAAAGGCTGAGACATCTGTCTTTTTCTTCTTGTTTTTTTTAGGGCCGAAACTGCAGCATATGGAATTTCCCAGGCCGGGGGTCACATTGGAGCTAAAACTGCCAGCCTACCCCACAGCCACACTGGATCGGAGCCACGTCTGTGACCTACACCACAGCTGTCAGCAATGTCGGATACTTAACCCACTGAGCGAGGCCAGGGATTGAACCTGCATCCTCATGGACACTAGTTGGGTTCTTAACCCACTAAGCCATGATGGGAACTCCGACTACCTGTCTTTTAGCTTACTGCTGCATCCCCAACATCCCACCTAAGTCCTGGGACCAAAAAGATGCACCACAAGTGAACGAAAGATTGACCTTACAGAGCTAGGCAAGTCCCTGCAAGGGCAGACATTGAACCCACCCTTTTTAGAGAAAGCCCTGGGAAACAACTGCCCCGGCTCAGGGCCTCAGACACCTGCCTTAGGCATGAAGATGACCCCTCTAAGGAGACCAGAGTGAGGGCCACTGCCAAAATCCAGGACAGTGAGATGGACGGGTAGCACGGGGCTTGCTAGGCTCCTGCAGAGGCACCCCCCGGCTCCATGGGGCACGGCTCACCACAGCGAGTGTGCAAGCGGCCGCAACACAGGGGCCATTACAGTTAGTTCAGGAAAGGTACAAGAGCATGACAAATATACGTAATTTGAAAATTGGCCAGTCTTTTGCAATAATTTAGAGGCGCTAGTTAGGAGCAATAGAAACCCCCCAATTACTGATGTTTAAGGCTGGCACTGTTGCTGGCTGAATATTTCATGCATAAATGAACTTCCACTAGGCCACCCGCTGCTTCTGATGAGGCTCTTGCGGGCTTTATTGCCCGGCGCCCAGCAGGGTCCCGCCAACGGGCCCCATGACGGATGATGCATCGTTTTGCGGCTTAAATAATGCAGTGCAGGACAGGCTCAGTGCTGGTGTACTTTATTTACATATCAATTGAGTGGCCACTCCGAATATGAGGAAATATGAGAGGGAAAGTCGCTGGCACTGAATATTTCATAGCTGTGAGCCCCATAGGAGGCAAAACATCCTCAGCCCAGAGCTGGGCCTGGCCGCGTGTGCTGGGGAGCGCCGGCATTAATAGCCTAGGAGACGAGGCAAGAACAATCTCCTGAGCCAGGAGGGGAGCTGCTAACAGGAACTGATGAACCCCCTATCATCTGGACACAGCCCACGAGCCCACTGCTGCTTTTTCAAGTCAGCAGAATATCTGCTTCCTGCCTCTACGTTCTGGCTCCTGGAAACTTCTACAGAGAAGAGAGCTTATTCGAGCCGTCCCTCTCCCCAACTTCCCCAGCCACGTGGGTGGAAGGAAAATAAGCAGAGAGTGGGAAATCGCACGATCACCCAGGAAGGTCCTCACCCTTTCCGAGGATTTGCAGGAACATAAAGCAGGAGACCCAGGCCAGCCCCTGCTGCCTCTGAAACACCTCTGTGAACTCCCGCTCACGCAGCCCGTTCACTTCCTAATTATCTTAGAATTCACCATGCGCCAGGCTCCTTGCTCAGTGCTGAAAATACAGCTGTGAAAAGAGACACATTCTCTGCCCTCATGGAGCTCACAGTTCATTGCAAAAGATAGAAAACAGAATGGAAAGTTATATTGATGGGATGCATTAGCTGTCTATCGCTGCTGAACAAATGACCCCCTAAACTTAATGGCCTAAAACGATAAGCATTTATTATCAATCCCAGTTTCCGTAGAGCAGGAGTAAGGGAGTGGTTGAGCTGGCAGGTTTTCACTCAGGATTTCCCATGAGGCTGCAGTCAAAATTTGACTAAGGCTAAAAGATCCAATTCTAAAGAGACTCAGGTATATGGAAAGACGGCGCCAGCTATTGGCAGGAGGCCTCGGTTCCTCACCAAACTGATTTCTCCATAAGGCTGCTTGAGCGTCCTCACAACCTGGCAGCTGGCTTTTCCCAAAACGAGTGACCCAAGAAAGCAGGATGGAAAGGGCAATGTCTTTTAAGACCCACCCTCGGAGGTTGCAAAGCATCACCCACCGTAATCTCTTGGCCATGCAGAGAAACCCTGATGCGGTGCGGGAGGGCACAGCACAAAGGCAGGGATGCCAGGAGGAGGGGATCACCGGGGGCCGCCTTGGAGGATGGTTACCACTTGGGGCAGGCGCGAGCGTAAAGAGAGGCAGCTAGTCTGGTACAAGGAAATCTGTAAGGCTTCCTAGGGGAAATGATATGGGGTTAGGGACTTAAAAGACAAAGTTCTCTCAGCAAAGACAAAGAGAGAAAAGCATCCAACAGAAAGAGTAGCCAGTGCAGTGACCCAGAGGCAGAGGCATGGGGAACCCAGGGAACTAAGATACCAAGTTCAGTCTGGCTGGAGCTCAGACAGGCCATTGAATGCCAGGCTTCATCTTGAGGGACTTGGGGAGACTTTGACTAGGTTTACGACTCCTCTGGGTGTCGTGGACCCTAAGTCTGCTGCATCTAAGCAATGGTGGTGAGTCCTGGGTGGATTTGAGAAGATGCCCTGGAGACGTAGGGACAGGACCCTGACTCAGCCCCAGGATTTAGCATATTCTACAGCATCCAGTTTAGGGCTAGAGTTAAGTTAGAGTTAGGGTTAAAAATACAGAAGTTTTGTCTCAAATGCCAGCCCTCCCTTCCCCCCCATTCACTTGCTGGCTGTGTGATCCTGGGCAAATCACTTACCCTCAGTGGCTCCAGTTTTCTCATCGGTAAAGTGGAGATAACAGTAGCACCTGCTTCATAAGGCTGTTGTGGATGTTGTTTGAAATAAGGCAACCGGCACATCAGTAAATTCTTGTGGAGTGAAGCAGCCCTTCACCTGTGTGTTACTGAATGCAAGTTCATAATGACCACTCAGGGTCATGCAAAGAAAATGGGTGATTTCTGTACCCTAAAACCCCCAAATCTCCTAGGAAAATCAGCAAAGCATTTTGAAAGGGGTATGGCTGATTGTTGCCAACTTCTGTCAGAATCCTTTGTTCTTGTATCTGTTCACATAGGTCACGTCACAGTGTTCCTGTGAACAAGACAAATGTTGTTCTCTATTCTGCAATTTTTTATCTCTATATGAATGAAAAAGTGTTATACCTGTAGAGGTCAGAGCCTTGAAAATGGGCTATCCTGTATATTTCAGGCTCTAGGCAACTTTTTTTTTCTTTTTAGGGCCACACCTGCAGCAGATGGAAGTTCCCAGGCCAGGGGTCGAATCAGAGCTACACCACAGCCACAGCAACGCCAGATTCAAGCCATGTCTGTGACCTACACCACAACTCACGGCAATACCAGATCCTTAACCCACTGAGCGAGGCCAGGGATCGAACCCGCAACCTCATGGTTACTAGTTAGATTTGTTTCCGCTGCACCACAACGGGAACTCCTCCCAACATTCTTAACTCTAAACAAAAGCAGTAGAATACAAAAGTTAAAAGTAAAAGAAACAGCTCTAGTATGGACTCAGATTTGTTCTTCTCTGTTACGTGTCGAACTCTTTTCTCTGGGACATAGACCACCCCCCAGGCCCCAACCCAACTTCTTCCCCACCATCAACTTCCTCCCTAGCTTTGAAACAGAGTCTTGCTGCTAGGATCCCTCACCAAATTAGAAGTGCCCAAGATGGGTTAAAGCCAGACTAATGCCCTGTTTTTAGACTGTCCACGCTCCAACTAGATGAGTTGTCTGACTTCCTTATGCTCCTCATTCTCTCTGTCTCCTTCATAGCAATTAGCATGACTTGTGAGTTACTGGTTAGTTATGACCTTGTATGGGCTTTGCTGTTGTTTTCCATTATTTGATATTTTGTTTTCCAGAATGAAACCTCCATAAGGTCGGGACTTAACTGCCTTGTTCACTGCTGTAGCCCCAGTGCTGGTGTAGCGCTTGAGAATAAAGCTTAGCCGATGAGAATAGAGAGCCTGGGCCAGATTGCCTGGGTTTGAATTCCAGAACTGATACTCTCTGGCTGAATAGCTTTGGAGAATAGAGCGACAGTTCTTCCCTCTGTAAAGTGGGACCCATAATAGCACCTACCTCATTGAGAGGACTAAATGATATTATATGCAAAGCATTCGAGAACAGTGCTGGAACATCTTAAGTGCTATATAAGGGTTTGCTTTCTGTATGGATGTAGATAGAGACAGAGATATAATAGTAGATGCTCAATAAACATTCGATGAATTTAAAATGTGCTGTGTTTATGAAAGGGACAAAATCCTAATTAGAACGGAGACTGAGATAGGGACAAAGACCCTCACAAGGGTAAGTTCCTTGCTCTGAACAGAGAAACCTTGAACTTGGAAACCTTAGAAGTTGGTGGCAGTGGGGAAGGGCAGCTGCAAGCAAAGTCCCGGTGGGACGGGGCAGGAGCCACAGCGGACCCTTGGTAGAGCCCCCACCTAGGGTTGCCAGCCTGTGTACAGCTAAATCATACATTATTGATTTGTCAAACGTATTTGCATATAAATAAGCATGATCATTCATGGAGGCCCGTACGGTGCCGCCTCCCCTCAGTGCCACGATTCCAGATGGATGGCCCTAGTTAGACACGAGCCAGGGCATTGCTACCCCTGCCGCAAAGTCAGCGGCTGATTTAAAACTACATTTATTGGAGCATGTAAGTGTGACAGCCTAGCGGTGAGTTTGGGATAATTAGTCTAAAAGACAAGATGAATGACCTCCTAAAACCAGTATTGTGACGAAGATGCCACCCCCCCACCCCCCTCACCCCCTCCCAGCAGCTCAGCCCTGATGCCAAAAATATAGCCGATGATAATTAACTGGGAAATGATAACAGGCGGAATTATGTTCCAATTGCATTTTCCAAAGGACTTTAGAATTTTATACCCAAGTTGATTGTGTTTCCCTCCCCCTGGTGATTAGACTGGAAGAAGTGTGTCGGGGGGGGGGGGGGTGCCGTTCTCAGCTAGAGGCAAAAGCCGGGCATGCGGAAGGTGGTCAGACAGGCCCAGACAAGGTCTCCAAGGCCAGGCAAGCAGGTGGCTGCAGCCAGCCTTCCCTGAGCTTGAAAGAAGACAGATCTGCAGGGTGAAGCATGTTGACCCCGGGAAATTATGTCTGCCATGTTAATTCATTCCACGTGCGAGATCGGCGTGAGCTTGGAGGCTGGCATCGGCCCCCTCTGATGGATCAAGGGACCCAGCTGCTCAGCTCTATCCAACACTAGAGTCTCATCATCCCGGGGAAACACACTCCTTGCTAACATTTCATGTTAATTGTCCTAAATTACACTTGAAGTCTTACAGCCTGGCGGGGCCAGCCAGCAAATATCAAACATTATCTCGAAGATCAGCTTGGCCTAGTGAAGATCCTGTCATCCCAGGGCTGGGCCCTCAGTGCCACCCCTTTGATGCCAAAGGGAGGGGCTCACTGCCTTCTGGTTCCTGCCACCCATCCTCCTACTTCCAAGATAGGGGTGACAGCTGCCCAACCTACTCCTATTAGTGGGTTTGAGGACTTCTTTTCTAAGATTTATGAAATGAGAAAGCCCCTTGGGATTTGCTTGTGGCCCTTTTAACTGAGCAGGATCCTATGGGGCCTTCCAGGGGCCAGCCCTTCCCCTTATCCTCTGCTTTAGCTCCTCTCTAAAGAATAACATGTAATCCCATTAGAGGTTTATAGGAAAATTGTAACCTGGCCTCTGCGAACAGCTATAAAATAAAGGATTTCTGCACCAAGAAGTTTGCAGCCCCAACCCTCTCTCACTGTATCTTTAAAAATGCTTTGCAATTTTGGTTCAGGGAGTTGGGGGTATTTGGGGGCATGAGCCACCCATCTCCTCACACGGCCCTGTGATAAATATTTCTCTGCTCCAGACTCCAACATTTCAGTTTGTTTGTCCTCACTGTGCATTGGGCACATGGACTTGGTGCTAACAACCCTCAAAGAATTCAAAAAGGAAGCAGCACAGCAGAGTCTGTGGTCAGCAGGATAATGGGGCCCCCAAAGATGTCCATATCCTAATCCCCAAGACCCTACATGACAAAGGGGATTCTGCAGATATGATTAAGGATCTTCAGAAGGGGAGATTATTCTGGATTATCCAATATAATCATAATGGCCCTTACGGTGGAGGCAGGAGTGTCAGAGAGAGAGAGAGATTTGAAAATCTTTTGGCACTGAAGATGGAGGAAGTGTCACAAGCCAAGGAATGCAGGCAGTCCCTGAAAGCTGGAAAAGGCCAGGAACCAGATTCTCCCCTAGTGCCTCCAAAAGCATGCAGCCCTGCCTATACCTTCCCGTTGGCCCAGGAAGTACCATTTCAGACTTCTGACCTTCAGAACCACAAGATAATAAATCTGTGTTGTTTTAAGCTACAAAATGTTGTTACAGCAGCCACAGGAAACTCATACAGAGTCGCAAGCGTTCTCAGCCCGGCCTCCCCACATCCTGCTATGTGACTTTGGGTAAGTGGCTAAACTTCTCTCAGCCTCGATTTCTTCATCTCTAAAACAGGGATAATTGAACCCACTTCCTGGGGCTGCTGTGAATATTAAATGAATAAATGCCTGCAAAGCACTTAGCTCAGTTTCCAGTGCATAACATGAGCTCAATAAATAGCACTGACTGCTGTAGCTGTAATGTCCTTGTCGTCCCTCACTGCTCTCCCCAAGGCTTTATCAGTGAGGATAAATTTGGTAAGATGTGTATTGCCAAACTAAAGACTGATTTATCGATCACCTTCTTTACGCAAACTACTATACCAGGTACTGGGAATAAAACAGCAAGCAAAGAGTTCCTGTTGTGGCTCAGTGGGTTAAGAACCTGACGTAGTCTCTGTGAGGATGCGGGTTAGATGCCTGGCCCCCCTCAGTGGGTTAAGGATCAGGCGTTGCCGAAAGCTGCGGCATAAGTTACAGATGCAGCTTGGTTGGATCCAATATTGCCATGACATAGTCCTGCAGCTGCAGCTCCGATTCGATCCCTAGCTTGGGAATTTCCATATGCTGCAAAAAAGAGCAAAGTTGCAGCTGTAAAAAGGGAAAAAAACTAGCAAGAAAAAGAGACCCAATCCCTACCCTCATGGAGTTAATAACATAGCAGAGGATGTGGACCAGGTTATATAATTCAATTCTATTATATATCATAATGTTATAATTATATTTCATATTATGTTTCTATTGAATTATCTCCCAAACAGGTGCTGAGATTTAGAAGTGCTAAAGAAGTACAACATACAAAGAGGCATTCCAATCAGGGAGGTCAAGGAAACTCATATTTAAACAAATATGCTCAAACTCTGAGGAAGCTGACCTCGAGAGTTTAAACATATTTGGTCCTTTGGGCCTACAAGAGCAGGGACTCCTCTGAGCTATGGGAGGAAGGACTCTGCCTATAGCTCGAGGGTCATTCTAAGGCCTCTGGGATATCTGGGAGGAGTTTAGCTCAACTGGAAGGCCTATAGATGCCCACCGTGGTGGATTCTGGGAAGGTGAAGGCTCTGGTCACTGGTAGCCCAAATAGGAGTTGGCCTGATCAAATGTGGCCTTGAGCTCTTTGGGGATGACTGTATTTCTAGAATTCTGGACTTCTATTTGACTCTAGATACCAGGCCAGACTTTGTTCTTAGGCCCTAACTCTGAACGCACAGGCCCCTGCTAGAAGAGGTAGAGGCCCCAGCCTGAAGCACAAACATCTAGGCCTGCCATTATCATCTTAGAATTTCCCTCCAGCCCATCCCTGGGCTCAGCCTTTCTTTAAGGAGGTCCTGTCAAGGGGCTCACCTGGCTTTGGAAAGTATCCTCGATCCCCTAATATGATTCGATGTCTTAGAAATTTAAAATCCTGCCTACTCTTTTCATAGCATATAAGAAGTGAAGCCAACCAAAATGCTCTGGCTAAGACAGTAATGCTTAATAGGGAAGAAAGCATGGTCCCTCAGGATGTGTCATCATCTCTGAGCTAGGGTGAGGGGAATAGGAGATTTATATTTTTATCAAAGGAGACCTGGGTTTTAAATCGTGGGCAGGCTCTCAGTCTAGCCTTTCATGAGCTTTCTGTGTCTGCCAGATCCTTGTATTGGCCAGCTACTGCTGTGTAACAAACAACCTCAAAAATCTCAGAGACGTACAATAGTAATAATTTATGTTTCATTTCTGGATCTAAAAATCATCTCAGATCTGGCTGCTCTAAGCTGGGCAGCTGCTGCTCTAGGCTCGGATGGTTTCCAGGCCAGGGATTAGGCTCTGTTTATATTCTGGGGGGCAAAGCACACCTCAGAGCCAAGCCTAAAGTCAAGGAATAAAGTGCACTGTACTCTTTATGAATCTGAAGCAAGACATATGGCAAAGTCCAATTCAGTGAAGCAGATAAGTATACTCCTCCCATGGACATAGGAGGGAGGGAGGGAAGGAAAGAGAAAATATCTGCCTGACCGCCATGAAATCCATCACATACCCTAAGACTCTGTCTGGGGATAGGGGAATGTTCCTCTCATGGACTTACCCTCACTCCATGCATAAAAGTCTAGGCCTCAGACTTCATTCTGTGTATACATACACTAGCCTTTCTGCACACCACTTGATTCCCATGATGACTCAAGCTGGCCATGTCCCAAAGCCTCTGGTCAGTACTTGTTTCCAGGCTTATTTGGTATTCACATAACATCCTGGGCCTGATCTGGAATTCCATGTGCATAGTAGATATGCAAGAATCATTTACTGAATGAATGAGTGAATTAATCAATCAACACCCAGCCCACCTTTTGAACACTATTGTGCCTGTTGGATGCCCTCTGCCTAAGCTTAATCTCATCCCCAGTCCCACTATATGCAGAGCTTGGCCAGGGAGAACATAGCATGTTCCAGAATCCACCCACCCAAACAATGACTGTACAAGCTCCAGACCCTCTGTTTCACAGCTTTCACAACACTGGCCATGCTGTTGGCAAAAATTCCAAAACAGCCTACAAAAGTGGATGTGGGAGACCACATCCCCAGAATGTTTTGCAAAAAGCAAATATTGTGACAAACAATTGGAAATGTGGTGCTTTTATCTGCACTTTTGGTAGCTGCTCATATGTTCACATTAAAACAGTTGAAAATGCATAATTAAAAATCTGTTTCAGAATGCAAGCAACATGTAAAAATAATTTATCCATTCACAGATGAAAAACAAAAACAAATAAGTGTGAGCCATGAAAAAGAAGAGAAAGCGAATTCTATCAGGAAAGAGACCCCAATGGATGATGACTCGAGTGAGTGTCATGGCAGTCACACACTCCATGTCCCCCAACATGGACTCCAAAGGGTCTGGGTTGAACCTGCAGGCTTTTTAATATACCCAATGTGATGCTTCAGCTTTTCCATATGAGAGGAATTACGGGAATAAACATCCAGTGAATATTTGGTGAAAAACCCTAGGCATGGGGCTCAGACCCGATAAATGAGATGCAGAGCCAAACTTGAAGTCCAGCAACAGAGCTCAATAAGCACCAAGGGAAAGACATGGTTAAACAGTAAGTGTTTGCAACCTCTCCACCTCCCAGACTGCTAAAGAGAAGCTTATCCTTGGCTATTCCGACCCTCTTTCTTCTCAGCCATCTCAGAGAGATTCTGAGTCTGCCAGTCATTTCCTTAGGAATCATTTTTTTTTTTAACTGCCAATTGGAAAAAATGTGAGGAAAAAACATTTAGGAGAAAAGACAGACTTGAGAAAGAAAGAGAAGTAACAAGGAAATCAAGAGCCATGAGTGGTTTGGCTTAGAAAGAATCTTAATGGGGAGCTAATTATGAAGGCAGTTGTAAAGGGAGGGAGAAGTTAAAAGCCAGAGGAATGAGGAAAGAGAATTTTAAATGTTGCTGTGAATTAGGATCTGTGTCTTCTCTGGCATTCTTTGAGAGACATCAATAAACGATTTAAATCGCTTTAAATTCCACGGATTGCTACATGTGATTCTTTAAATGCAACTCCATGCTAAGTCTGGGCCACACGGAAGTATTGGTTTTATTTGGGTTATATGAGTACATATGCAGTCCGTATAGCCTGTGGAACATGCTTCGAAACAGGCGTGGACACAGACCTTTGAGAATATAGAGAAGACGACATCCCAGAAGAGGAAGCCAGGCTTCCCAGAGGAAGTAATATTTGAGTTAGATACAGACGGATACGTTTGCCTTATAGGTATGAATTGCCAGGGGATTTCTGGTAGAGGAAATAATTCTGCAAAGATATAGGGTGTTTAAGAAATGGGAAATTCCACTGGAATGAAGAAGCAGCCAGAAATTCATTGGGCAGACAGAAGCCTCATGGTAAAAATGAATGACCTCGAATATCATTAGGAGAAGCCCAGCCTTTATCCTGTAGTCAACAGACAGCCGTGATTTTCAGCATAGGAGTGACATGTCTGTGGGGTCCCATCCACTCAACCCTCTTGCCAGAGAGACTGCAGTCCCTAAAGCAATCTGCCCTCTCCTGGGCTCCAACCCAGGAGAGTGACTGGGGAAATGGAATCAGTCCTTGAGCTGATGCCAGAGGTTACAAAGGCACTTGCAAGAAGTTCACGCTACACCCCCCCCCCAAAAAAAGCGAGATGCACTCCAGAAAATAAAAAAGCCGTTTGTCATCTGAATTCATGTGCAGGGAACACATTTGTTTCCAAAGAGCGTGTTTCACAAACTTGTTTAAATGGAAATGGACTTGATTTCAATGGCAATGCAGTCTTGGTGGCAATCTGATGTTTTATTTTATTGTTTGCAATTAGTGACAAGTGAGGAAAAATATCCAAATCACGCCGCATCACACAGGGTATGTATTATCCAAGTGCTTAGCTCTAACGAGAGGATGCAGGATGCGGCTATGAAGAACCTGAAGCCTCAGAAAAGAGGCTGAAAGACATGGTGTCTTCAAGCTCTTAAAAAGCGGAGGTGTTATTTCAAGTCAAGAAGTACAGCTGACTGCTGGGATGTAGAGGAAACCAGGGAAGGAAATTCTCTCCAAGGACAGGACAAGTTGGGGGGTCTAGGGAGCCCGGTCCAGCCCCTAAGAGGAACAGCTTTGGGAAGAAATGTCCTGTGACCACAAAAGAGAGGCCACTGACTTGTCGGCTGACCAGCTGTGAGCGGTGGAAGGTAAAAGTTCCCAGTAGCCACTGTCCAGAATTGCCCACGGCAGCTTTTCAACCTCAATGCTGTTGACATTTTGAGTTAGATAGTTCTTTGGACTGGATCATGCACAGTACGGCATCGAAGGATATTTATCAGCATCCTTGGCCTCTACCATCTAGATGCCAGCAGCTTCACTCCAGTTATAACAATCCGGAAGGTCTCCAGGTATTGCCAGATGTTCCCATGGGGACAAACTGCCCCCGGTCAAAGGTTTGCTTACCAGTTCTGAATCTTGGCTAACTGGAAGAGGGATCCGGAGCTTACGAGAGGAAGACTTGGTGGCTTCCAATGCTCTATTCTGAAGAATCTAAAGCTCCTCAGCTTACCGCAGCAAAGCGCACCACTGCCTCACCACGATGGACCCTGGGGGTGGGGGGAGGGGCAGAGACCCCCCAGCTTTGATCTGTCTGGGACAGATCAAAAAAGACTGAAGAAGAATGAATCAAACAGGATGGAGGAATGGGGTGAGTGTGGATTTAGAGTTCTATGGAGCTGGGTTTGAGCCCAGGCTTCTCCCTTTGTCAAGTGCGGTGTGCCCTTCATTAACCTGTACCTCCCCTTCCTTACTGTGCTGTAACCACGCTGGTCGGCTGGCATACATCTCACACTCAGCCTCAGGGCCCTTGCACTGAATGCTACCTCTGTCTAGAGCACTCTCCACAGACACACACACACACATAAATACACATATACACAAACCTATAAAAACACATGCATACTATAAACACACATACATACACACACCCATAAAAATACACACCCATACACACCCAAAAAACACACACATATACATACCCATAAACACACACACACATGCCCATAAACACATATACCCATAAGCACACATACACACTCCTGAAACATACACACGTGGATACCCATAAGTACGCATACAAACACATACCATAAACACACACACTCAAAAACCCACACATCCTGGAGTTCCCATTGTGGCTCAGTGGAAACGAACTCGACTAGTATCCACGAGGATGCAGGTTGGATCCCTGGCCCTGCTCAGTGGGTTAAGGATCCAGCGATGCCATGAGCTCTGGTGTAGGTCGCAGACGCAGCTCAGATTCAACCCCTAGCCTGGGAACTTCCCTATGCTGCAGGTACAGCCCTAAAAAGAAAACACACATACACACACACACACGCATACACACACCTGCCCATAACACATACACATACCCATAAATACCCACCATCCACACACCATAAACAACACAGAGCTTGCTCACTCCCCCTCTCATTCTCCAGGTCTCAGGTTAACAACTTGCCTCCTCGCAGGTAGTTTCCCTGACTCCCTGGACCTTTAGGCTCCCCTGGTGCACTGTGCAGCACCCTGGCTTATTCACAATTAAATAAGTACTGAGGGTGGGAAAGGGCTGAGGGAAAGGTGGAAAAAGAGAAAAAGAAACAAGCCTGGGAGAACATAACCGAGAAAGAAAGTGACACAGAGAGGCAAGGAGAGAGGGAGAGAAAGAATGCCACAGTACACACAAGGCAAGGTGATGATAACAGCAAGCTTTTCCGCATCCTCGTGCACGTCCTGTGTACACTCACACTTTTTCACAATGTTGTACAGCGCTGGCTGTGCACAACCTTCCCGCCATAATTGAGGGGCAGCATCTACCTAATCTCAATCCGTGTTTACACGAACCCCAAGTGACCGGGGCCATCGCATTCCTGGTTCCCAGCTGAAGCTTAGCGAACGTACCTAACTGGCCCAGAACTACATCGCCAGTGAGTGGCCAGTGTTACCGGAGGGAACTGGCCTGACATGGTCTGGAGCACAAAGTTGATGTTCAACAAACATTCATCGAATGAGTGGGACCGGGAGTGAAAGTCACCTCAGGGAAATTTGAATCCAGTCCTGAGTACAGCGGAGCTCAAGCCTGCCTACCCCAGCCCGCCACCACCTCCCGCCCCCGCTCACTTATCACCGTGTAATTGAAATAATGCCTATCGACAGAGACTCACAAACAACTGCTCAATTTTCCTCAAAATTCAATTAAACTTCGTTTATTCTGGGGATCGATCCAATTAAAAGAAAGAAAATTTCAGATGGTCTGAGCAACACCATCCATCTTCAAACACAGTGTCTACCCCACTGATGTAATAATTTGCCCAATCAATGCTTTAAAAGCATTTAGCAGTCTTGATAATGAACTTTTGTCAAAACAGCCTTGCAGAGCAATAAGTGCCTGCAGATTAATATGAAGTCATAAAGGGCTAATGCCTTGGTGCAGGGGGGTGGGGAGAGCATGAATCAGTGAGAACTGCAGCCTGGTGCTTCCACACCTTCTCAGAACCAGGCATGGACGGGGTTTCCAGGACCCGGAAAATACTGCAGGTGCTTCCCCATTTCTGCTCTGTTGGCAGGTTGCTCTCAGGTGCCAACGCCTCCAGCCAGGGACCTAGAACAGCCCAGATCTAGACCATCGCCCTGAGGGCCTGTGTCTGTGTGACCACCCACCCTACTGGAAAAAAATGTCCAAGGGAAGGAGGTTTTGCTTGAAAGGTTTTATTTGACCATCTCTGAAACTCTAGCTTCAAAAATGGCCTTTGAGCTACAAGAGACTCCTTTCTTACTGCAGGTCTCCTCTTTTGGGGGGGAGGTGGTGGAGGTATTTAACTTAGTCACTGTATGACCTTAAGCGAGTTACTTAAGATCTCTGAGCTTTAGTTCATCTGTAAAACGGGGATGATAGCATTTACTGTTGCTCAGGGGAAGGAAGTTGACTCAAATTTGTGGGTGATGAGGATGCAAAGAGTAATATGACCCAGGCTTTATCTTTAAAGAGCTCAGAGGCACTGGCGAAAGACAGGTGCAGACAACCACAATGCAAGAAGTTAATGCTAGCAGACATGTCTGAACCCAGCCCTGGAAACACAGTGCCTGAGAGCAGAGGGGGACCGTGACCTTTGAGCTGGGTCTTGACCAAAGAGTGGGGATTTGCCAGGTGGAGAAGAGAAGGGAGAGTGTTCGGGCGGAGAGGACCGCAAGGGCAGAGGTGTGGAGGGTGCATGTGAAGTGCCCAGCGTGCCCGAAACAGAACCGGGAAATGGAGCCAGACTAGTTGGCTAAGCCAGATCCTCGCAGGTCTCATGTGCCACGCGGGGGAGACTGTCCTGCGCTGGACGGGAAATGGGGAGCCGTGGGGGATCTTAAGCAGGGGATGGATATGAGGACAGTTGCGCCTCAGGCAAAGCTGTGAGAAGAATGAGTCAGGGGCGGCGGGAGAATGAACAGTCCAAAAGATTTGGGTGATGTGTGAGTGCTCATCGCACAGTGAGCAGGGCTGTGGTGATACCCTGTGCTCCACCAGGAATCCCCCCAACTCCTCCCAACACTGAGTGCACTCACCCCAACTTCCCTGTTCCTAATAATAGTGCCCCCATCCCTCCAGGCGTTCCTTCTGCACACTTTTCCATCCCTCACAATCCTAGGACCCCTTAGAAAGCTTCTACCTTGGAGTTCCCATTGTGGTTCAGCAATAATGAACCTGACTAGTATCCATGAGGACGCGGGTTCGATCCCTGGCCTCGCTCAGCGGGTTAAGGATCCAGCGTTGCTGTGAGCTGTGGTGTAGGTCGCAAATGAGGCTCAGATCCTGCATTGCTGTGGCTGTGGTGTAGACCAGCGGCTGTAGCTCTTATTTGACCCCTAGCTTGGGAACATCATTATGCCGAAAGTGTGGCCCTAAAAAGACAAAAAAAAAAAAAAAGGAATGAAAATAAAGAAAGCTTCTACCTGAATGCTGGCTCCTGTGTGGAATGACAAGACGTCCCATCTCCACAAGGTAAGCTCACTTTAGTCCAACAAAGCATCCTTACTTTTTAAAGTAACTGGACCCTGCAACTGGACGTGGACACACCCAGAGCTGTCCGTGGTCCTGGCTGCCTTGGTCCAGGGAAGAGAAAGGGGAAAGAGGCAGGTCAGAAACCCTTGTGTGGGGTCCAGGGAGCCCCTCTCCAGAATCAGGGCTTGACAAGTGACTTGCTAGGGAGCTGGGCCAGTCTGAGCTAGGTGAGCCCCCGGGCCCTGGAGTGGTCCAGGATCCATCTGAGTTGGTTCTCCATCTCCCACCCCAGTCCCTGTAGCCCGGAGGTCATCTTGGGTGGTGGGTGCTCTCATTGTGGTGAGTCAGGCTGCAGATCCAGCTCCCAGCACTAGCAATTCTTTCCACCTCTCCTTTCCAGGACAAAACCAGATAATTTCAGAGGCTGGCTAGTGCTTTAAAGGTGGGGGGATCTGGGTAGCCAAAGGAATCAAACTCGTGCCTCATTTGCTGGAAGTCATTGCAGCCCTAGGGGATGCCAGGCCCCGACCTGCCATCACAGAGGCCCAGGATTTGGAAAGAAGAGGATTAAGAATTAAAGGGGGTGGGGGTGGGCGGAGTAAAAGAAAAAAAAGGCTTGTGCTGCTAGATCAGGGGGAGTATTAAATGAAGTCCAGAAATGCCTTTTCAAAGACTTCTGCCATTAGGACTTAATATTAAATTTACTCCTTCTATGCCTTAAAAAATAGCTAATTTTTTTTTCAAAAGGTGCTTTTGATGCCAAAGGTATGGCTTAGGCTGAAAGGCGTCGGTACATCAAACATCATTTGGGGGATTTCAAAGGGCTGTTTCAGCAGGATCCTGTTTTCCTCATCCCCCTCCTCGGCTGATGAAGTTTCTGAGCCCCCTGAAGTCAGATCTTGTGTTCTGGGCTATCAAAGGCCCCCAGCAACATGGAGTCCGTCTGTCTGTCCCAGTAAAACTTTCGCAGAGAAAGCCTCCCTTTTACACAGAGATCTGAGGACAGAATAAAAAGGATGCTGATTTGCCAGGAAACAGGAGGGAAGCCCTGCTGAGCTGATAGGAATCTTCTGACCAGATTTGAATACATTTGGCCCAGACAAGGAGGTGGGGGAAAAAAAAAATCCATTACTTTGGAGAAAAGCCTCGCAGGGTTTCAAAAGGAAATATGTTAATGCTGGGAGAAATCGTTTGTGTGGGTTTGCGTGTGAGTGTTTAACATCCTCAACCAAGAGCAAAAGCAGGGGAATTAAGTCACTGCTGTTCAGGGGAGGCCTGAGGGAGCTGGAGGCAGTGGTTTCTGCAGCCTCCCTGGTTTTGCCCGGGGACTCTGCCCCTGGCAGGGTCTAGGGTCCGAGACTCAGAGAACTGAGTAGCAGCCTCCAACGACTGCCCACCACCACCACCACCGCCAGGCTCAGTGTCTAAAGGAACTTCCTTTCCTTAAACTCCGTTCAGGAGTCTGCAGGCTGATGCTCACAGAGCCTCTCAGTGTCCGAATCCCAGTGTCCAGATTGGAAGACTAAGGCTAGGAGTTCCCGTCATGGCTCAGTGGAAACAAACCTGACTAGTACCCACGAGATGGGGTTCAATCCCTGGGCTCGCTCAGTGGGTTAAGGATCTGGCATTGCCATGAGCCGCAGTGTAGGCCGGCAGCGGTAGCTCCGATTTGACCCCTGGCCTGGGAACTTCCATATGCTGTGGGTGCAGCCCTAAAAGCATAATTTTTAAAAATTTTTTAAAAATTAAAAAGGAAGACTGAAGCTTGAAATCAGAGGCCAAAGGGCCTCCTCTGGACCCCTGCTGGGCCCTGCCCCCCGCCCCCCCAAGCTTTCTCTCACAGCCCCTGCGGCACACACCTCAGGCCCTGGTCTGTTCCCTTAGCACCAGGGTGACTTTTTTTTTCTTTTTTTTTGGCTTTTTAGGGCCGCAGCCATGGCATATGGAGGTTCCCAGGCTAGGGGCTGAATAGGAGCTGCAGCTGCCGGCCTATGGCAACACAGGATCCGAGCCGCATCTGCGACCTACACCACAGCTCACAGCAACACGGGATCCTTAACCCACTGAGCGAGGCCAGGAATGGAATCCACAACCTCAGGTTTACTAGTCAGATCGTTTCCGTTGCACCATGACGGGAACTCCTGGGTGACTGGTTAATATCTCTACCCATAGCCTCTGGAGATGCCTTAAAATGGGATTCCTGGCATATCCAGCCCTAGGTAGAGGCTCCTCTGTGGCCTGGCCTTGTCCCTGGTCCCATGAGAACGGAACAATTATGTCCAGATAATTCATCAGAAATGTCCCCCTGTGGCCTCAGGAGGCGGTATGTCTGCATTTAGTAGCCCTGGGTCCTGGGCTCGGCTTGGTGCTGTGTTGTGTCACCTCCTTCCTCTGCTAAGGAAAAATCCAACAGTCCTGTGTCTACTTCCCAGGCCCACCATGAAATGCCAGCTAGGGCAACAATAAAAGCTGTGGGCAGGGAGTCCACAGAACGGGGCAGTAGGAGGCCCTCTCACCCCTCTCACCCCTCTAGCATTTTCAGGCACAAGCAGGCAAAAAGGAGGAGGGCGTTTTGAAGACTGTACTGTGTGGTTGTTGCAAATGCACCTGAGCCCCTCCCTTGGAGGCCCCGCTCTCCCACACCACCCCCAGACTTTGCACAATAGACTTGGGGCTCTCTTCTTCGGTAGGAAAATCGTCAATCTTAGGGAAGGAAAAAACCTTGGAAGCTTGTTTCTTGGGATGAAGGTGGGGGATCTGGTGAGAGTCAGGAGCTGGAGCTGCCCGATTTGGACCCTCATTCTGAACTTATTACACAAGGAAGGAGGGGGCGGGGGGCAGCAAATCTCTGAGCTTGAATCTGAGAGCATTGTCTTCCCGCTAGGAGAAGGAGAGGAGAGAGAAAAGAGAGACGATAGCTCATCATTAATGGTCTTGAATTAATATAAATTAGTCAAGCACAGCTCGGCTGCTCCCAGTCAGGCCGAGCCTGGGGCCAATGCTGGGGAGCAGCTCGGGGGGCCCCCTTCCCCTCACATCCAGGCTGCCATCCATAAAGCCACTGCTGACGGAGCACTCTTCCCTGCCCCCGGCTCTCGCCCTCCCTCCCTGCCACCTCCACCCCCCAAACAGGCTCCAGGCTCCAGAGGTGTAAAATACACTGGTGATGGCACCCATGGGAGGCAGGGTGGGGGCCCCCCCAGAGCCTGCAACCTTTGGAACGACCTTTGGAACACTGCCGTCCAGAGAATCACTCTGCCCTTAGGATAAGGGGGTGTCCTGAGCTCAGCCACAGGCCAGCCGCTCTCTGCTCCCATCCCACGCTCTCCCCCTGAGCCACAGAGGCAGCCAACTTGCAAATCTGTGTCCAGAACCAAGGTCACAAACAGAATGCTGATGCCGGAGCCCGACAGCCCTGGGCCTCCCAGAGACCCCAGCGCGCTGCCTGGGACCATGGGCTGCCCTGGGCTCCCACACATTTGTTTGAACACGTGGGCCTGTGCATTCTCTCCCTGCAAGGAGCCCAGATCAGGCCATCCCTTTGTCATCCTTGGCAGTTCCGTAATAATTCAGGGATGCAAACCAACCCTCAGGTAGCACAGGCTGGCTTGGTACCAGCTGGGGGCACAGAGGTGAGACTCTCCAGGTAACCTGGGTCTCTGATGCAGGCCTGACCCACTGAGGCACGGTGGGACCACCTGGCTCAGGCCTGACCCACAGGCCCACGCAGGGCCATTCCTAGGACCAAGCAGAGCACGGGCCGCTTAGTCCAAGAGTTAGAGATCTAAGGGCACTCCCAGTTTCCCTGGGAGATGGGACTTTGACTTCCATTTACAGATAAGGAAACTGGCACTCAGAGAGGCCAAGGCACTTGCAGGAGGTCACATAGCCAGGAAATAACAAAGTTGGGTTTCAAGTAGTGCTGAGAATTAACTTTTATCAATGTGGTGGTTAAATAAAGCTTTACATGTTATCAGAGTAAGTGGAGTTAGACAGTGAAAGACAAACATCATATGATAGCACTTATAAGACGGAATCTTAAAAAAGGATACAAATGAACTTATTTGCAGAACAGAAACAGATTCAGACTTTGAAAAACTTATGGCTACCAGAGGGGACAGGTTTGGTGGGGGGAGGGATGGACTGGGGGTTTGGGACTGGCATATGCACACTGAGGTAAATGGAATGACTGGCCAACAGGGACCTGCTGTCTAGCACAGAGAACTCTACCCCATGTTCTGTGGCCATCTATGTGGGAAATGAATCTGAAAGAGAATGGATGTGTGTCCATGTATAACTGAATCATTTTTTTGTGCAACAGAAATTATCATAGCAGTGTAAATCGACTATACTTCAATAAAACTTTTAATAATGCAAAAAAAAAAAAAAAAAGCTTTCCATGCGATTCCTGATATAATTCTCCCAACCTCATGAGGCAGGACTAGTATCGTGCCAGTTTTGTATACACAGCAACTGAAGCTCAGAGAGGTTGAGCCACATTCCCTGGGTCACACAGCTAATAAACGATAGAGCTGCGATGCCAGCCCACAGCAGTCTGGTTGCAGAGCCTCTGGCAACATGATATAGACTTGGACAGGAGCCAGGCTGCCTGGCTTCAAATCCTGCCTTTTCCATTTACAAGCCATGTGACTCCGGATGGGTTGTTCAACGGACTCTCTGGTCCTTGGTTTCCCTACCTTTAAAAGAGGAGTCATTCGCATAACACAGTGTTAGTGAGGTCTAAATAATTAATAAGCATGGAACACTTAAAACAGAGCGGGTAGATAACAAGCTCTGTATGTCTGTTAGATGAACCTTCCACCTGCACAACCGTAACTCCACTACTTCGACCAGCATTAGCATAAAAACCTGCAACCTGGAGGACACTCTTCTCCAGCTGATCCTCTACCCTCCCAGGTCCAAACTGGAGGGAGACAGACACCCCAAACCTGCCACATACCCAGCATCCATAATGCTTCTGTCAGAGCAAACGAGGCCATTAACTGAGAGCTCTGTGATGGAATTGTCCCGCGTGGTATTTATTATAGGGTCCTTTTCCTGACACCTCCCAGGGAGAGAATATTAAATATTTAATGCAGGCAGGGCTGCTCGTTTTTCATCCCCACTTCAGCACTCCAGTCAGCTCTGGTCTGGGGGAGAGCCAAAGTCCACCAGCCCGGCACTCTGATGCCTTCCCTCCTCCCTGTCCCAGCCACTCTCGCCAGGGCATCGGGCCAGACACAAGCGGGCATGGGAGCTCGAGGAGAGCCCACCTCGGGACCCGAGGCCCAGGTGGACCCCAGACAGCTTTCTTCCATCAACCACTTGCGGCGGGGGCTCAGACGAGGCCAAGAGGAATCGGTGCACCTCAGCCAAAGACTTATGAGCCGGGCGTCCCTGGAGCCTCGGAGACCTGCCGGCAGCCTGCCCATCTCTCCACCATGTGCGCTCCTGACTCCCTGCCACCTGCAGCTGCTCCTGGCACCACCTGCCCCTGTGCTGGAGAGAGAGGTTCTCCAGGCTGTGGGAGCCACTCAGCCAGCGAGGTGAGCCTGAAATGCAAGGGGCGGGGGGTACAAATGCCCCCCAAGCAAATGTCAAGCCATAACGGCCCTGGTGCATAAAAGCCCCAGCCTTCTCTCTTCCCTGGTGGGTTAACTCAGAGGTGCATGTCCTACCAGGCCTCCCCGAAGTCTCCAGTAGGAACGGGGCTCCAGCTGCCCACAGAGGTGACCTGCCCCGTAAAGGCAGCCTTGAGGCTTTCCTCCTTCCTCTCTGTTCTCGTGTCCCCTCTCCCCTGCAAGTACATCTGGGATCACCTCCCAAACAGACTGCCTGCCCTCACATCCTCATCGCTGCTTCTGCAGGAACCTAATTAATCTATGGTGATGCCGTGGCCACTCGGGGCCTCATCACGGAGCTCAGGATGCGAGCTTCAGGTTTGTGTTCATTTGTTCGGTGAGCACCCACCTGCTCAGGGACAAGCCCCATGCTGGCAGCTGGGGATGCAGTGAGAACCGCTGACATCTAGCTCCTGCACTCCAGAGAGCTCCAGGCTGGTCGGGGCACAGTCAAGAGACACTAAGTGCAGTGCCATGTGCCCAGCTCTCGCTGCCATCGCCCCCAGTGCAACAAGCCAGCCTGGGTGATGCCACCCCCAAGAGGAAGTGGCCCTGTCTCCACGCTCTCCTTCGTGGGAACAATGAGCTCTTCACCCAAGGTGCATCCTGACCACCACGGTCCAACCACTGGATGAGAGCCTGTCAATCACGCACCTGTGGGTTTCCCAGCATGCCTTCTTCCTCTGTTTCTTCCCCTGGTGATTTCTTATTATCCGGGTTGCACTTGGGCGTGATCCCCGGGCAGAGGAGGGGCCCTGGGGAAGTGAAGGGCATTTTCCAAACAGCAAGGCTTGACAGCGGGGACAGGCATCTGGTTTTCCATCCCCAGAACACTGACCAAAGACATGCTCCACAGTGTTTCCCAGTGCTCCTGGGATCCCAGGACCTGGCAGGGGGAGGGAGACCTGGTGACCAGAAGGAGCATGGAAAATTAAAACTGATGGAGAGCCCACTAAAGACCAGGCTCAGAGTTTCACCTCCTCGATCTCCTGTAACCTCACAACAAACTACTGCAGGAGCTGGTTCCTTGCATTTTACAGAGGAGGAAACAGTCACAAAGGTGATCTGCCCAAATCTACTCATGGATAAAATCCTCTTGATATAAATCATGCAAAGTGAGATATTGCTACGCTGTGCATGAGCCCAGTGCGCAGGATAAGGCACTTGGACTTGACCCTGGAGGCAATGGGGAGCCGCAGAAGGCTTTTAACCTGGGCAGTGACCAGATCTAAATTATGTTTCAGAAAGATCCACCTGCAGAGAAGTCAATGGTACTCAGGAGGAGCGCACAGGGAGGGTGGACAGGTTTGGAGCGTGGACAGGTTTGGAGAGTGAGTGTGGACCAGGGTGGAACACGATAAGAGGCCAGGGAGGAGCTGGGAACAACCCCCTGGCCAAAGCGATCAGTGATCACGACAGCCTGACTGAGGCCAGAAGAGCAGCAACAGGGTCGAGGGAAGTTGAGGAACATCTAGGAGATATTCACAGACCTGGCTACAGTAAGAGATGGAGGAGAAGAAACTAGAGGGTGATTCTGAGGCTCTCAGGGGGTGAGGCCCCCACACTTGAGGGATCAGAGAGAGCTCTGTCTAAAAATAGCTCTTCAGTGAGTCACCTCCATCGCAGCCAAAAGGATTTGGCTGGTTCATTACTGAATTGCAGGGGATTTGGCCAAAGGGACTGAAACCACATGTAGTCTTGGCTCACACAGGCCCCACTGGATCCAGTCTCCTGCTAAGGGCAGTGCCATGGCCCTGTTGCATGCATAAGCTCATTTCCCTCTCACAGCAAGTTTGAGAGAATGCTGTAATTTTCTTTTTTTTTTTTTTTCAGTTTACATTTAAGGCATCAAGCCCAGGAGAAGCTGCCGAAGTTTTCAGGATATAGGCTGTAGGCAGCATAGTCTGAATTCAAACCCAGACCTCCCTCCAACAGGCCATCAGCTGGAAAGAGATTTGGGGGGTAAAAATGCCTAGAAACACTGTCCTGCCTTCTTCCAGCTGGAATACCTTGGCTGAACTTGAGTCACCCTCCTAATAAAAATTCCATGTTCCATCAGCAGAACACTTCCAGCCCAATTAGATCAATTTTCTCTAAGTAGCAATAAATGTGTTTTCCTTTCAGAGGCCAGGCCGACACATTAAGCGGGCTAGGGGCAGCCATTCCCCAGGCCGCTGGCTCCGAGTGCGTGGGGTCAGGGGTCACAGCGCCACCGCCTCCAGCTCATTAGTGGGACCCATTCATCTTGGCTGGGGACACCAGCACTCAACTTGGTGGCAGGGCTCAGGGCAGGGGGGGTGTGCCGACCATTCATCAGGGACTCCCAGTTTGCCGGAGACAAGAACAGAAAAGCGGGCCTGCTCATCAGCCAGCAGGAGCCCCAGGCCCAGCAGCTGAGGCCCCGAGCTGCCTGGTTAAAGGTTAAACTGGTCCAGGATGTCTGTCTGTGGGGGCCCGCAGCCACCATGCCGGGGACGAGGGGGCCCCTTTCAGATGCACCTGGCTCCTGTCTGCTAACCACGCTTTCCTTCCAGCCACCTCCCCGACCCCCAAAATCCATCCAAGCAAGGCCTGCGGGGGCCTGGAGAATGAAGCTTCCTATGAGCCCCTGTGGCCCAAGGACCTGCCTGGAATAGGCCCTTTGACTTGCAAATCGAGACTCCAGGAGTGGGCGAGCACTATTGCTGTTCAGCCTGGGCCTCAGGGCCGGGGCCTCTGGGCAGCTTCGCAGAAGGACTAAGACCTCCGTACTCCCCCCACACACCCCACACACCCCACCCCGCCTCACCCAGCTCCTGCCACCCTGCGCCAGGCAGAGGCCCAGCCCCGGACACAGGCTTCCCTGAGGGGCTGGGACAGTTCGCAGGGCTGCTGTAATGAAGTACTGCAAACTAAGTGGCTTAAACAACAAGCATTGGTTGTCACACAGACCTGGAGGCGAGAAGTCTGTAAGGGAGGCATCAGCAGGGCCGAGGTCCCTCTGGAGGCCCTAGAGAGGGATCTGTGCCAGGCCTCTCTCCCAGCTCCCGGTGGTCCCTCGGCTTTCGGCGGCATAACTCCAATCGTCACATGGCATTAAGCGTGTGTGCGTGTGCGTGCATGTGCGTGCGTGCGTGTGCGCGTGTGCGTGTGTGTGCGTGCATGCGTGCGTGTGCGTGTGCGTATCCAGATTGCCCCTTTTTACCTGGACAAGTCGTTTTGGCTGAAGGCCCACGATCAAGACCTTATTTTAGCTTAATCCCCTCTGAGGTACTAAAGGTCAGGATTTCAGCCTATGACGCTGGGGTGAGGAGACGTTAATTTCAGCCCGTAACGCCCTCCTTTGGGCTCCAGGAGAGGAAAGCCCAGGGGTCCGGATGCACTTGGCAGACACGTACCGAGCACCCACCAGGCGCAGCCCAGGGTGCAGGGATCCAACCTGGAGTTGGCCGCTTGCGTTCAAGGCAGGGGAAGGCCGGCGTTAAGCCATCACACAGGCACATGTTCCATTACAAACGGTGCTGGGCGCTTTGAAGCACAAGGGTGAGCGGCCAGAAACGTGAGTAACCAGGTGACGCTGCAGGTAAGACGCTGAGCTGGGGCTGGCACGGCGACGGCAGAACCATTCCTGACATTGCCGGGCTCTTCTTCCGTCTGGTAGCCCCCCACCTTTACATCCCCCAGCTCCCCGGCCAGACTGATGCCTTTCCTGGAAGCCGGATTAATGGCATCTGAGCAAGCCTCGCCAGGAACCACAGTTCAGGGTAACCTTTCCACAGAGCCCGGGGGGCTGGCTGCGGGCTCCTTGATTTATACCAACCTTGGCCGCACCGCCCTCCTCGGCAGCAAGCCCCCTCCTTTAGCGGTCTGGGCTCTTACGGCTCAAGCTGCTGCTCCGTCTAGACAGTGACCTGCAGGTCCTGGACCCAAATGTCACCTCCTTGGGGAATCTTTATTGACCTAGCGCCCCCCCAAAAATCTCCTCGGCACCCCAACCATAACTGAAACTATGTAATGGATTACAGAATTGGCTGTTCCGTGTGCCGAAGCCACGGGCTTTATGACAACTGAGACATACGATCATTGCCACATGCCCCCAACCCAACTCTGTGCCTGTGACCCGGCAGTGGTCTACAAACACGGGCTGAGGAAATAAACAAAATAGCTGGTTATTAAATCAACCTCCTACTTCTCCCCAAACTTTAAGCTGGCCTGCAGGTTTGACATAAATCAGTACCACTCCCGAGGGCACCAGGAGAATGAAGATGAGGAACAAGAGGGGTGTTTGGTGGGGAGGCCTGAGCTTGAGCAAAAGCAGGAGAGAGAGACGAAGTACGAGGTGGGTTTGGAAAACAGCGAGCTTTTCAGTCTGGCCAGAGCAGGATCTGAATGCTAGGCTGAGGTGATGCTCCTAGGTTATTTCTTTTTCCCCTTTTTTCTTTTTTGGCTTCCCCTCTGCATATGGAGTTCCCAGGCCAGGGATCAGATCCAAGCTGCAGTTTCAACCTAAGCCGCAATTGGCAGCAACGCTGGACTCTCTCTCTCCTTTTTTTTTTTTTTTGCTTTTTTTAGGGCCCCACCCACAACAGCATATGTAAGTTCCCACAACAGCATATGTAAGTTCCCATATGAGTCGAATTGGAGCTCAAGCCGCCAGCCACAGCCACAGCCACAGCCATGCAGAATCCAAGCTGTGACCTCCACACCACAGCTCACAGCAACGCCAGATCCCCTACCCGCTGAGCGAGGCCAGGGATAGAACCAAATCCTCATGGATACTAGTCGGATTCACTTCCGCTGCACCACAGCAAGAACTCCATAACGCTGGATTCTTAACCCCCTGTGCCAGGCTAGGAATCGAACCTGTATCCCACTGCTCCCAAGACGCTGCCGATCCTGTTGTGCCTCAGAGGGAACTCCCCACTGAAGGTTTTTGAGTGGTGGTAGGGACCAGGGCAAAGCTGTGCTGATAGGAAGGGCCCGTAGGTCCACAAGGCAGGGCAAAGAATGAGACCAGCACTCGGGAAAGAGGGTTTTGCTAACGCAAAGTTTTAAGAGCTGTTCCACAGGGAAGGCAACTGGGGTCACCAAGGTGGAGCAGAAAAGGGGGGAAAAACCACACAATCTGTGGACACTTGTGGTACAGGGAACAGGGGTTCGGTCGAGGCAGCATGATCAGGAAAGCAGAGAAGGGGCGATCAGAGAGAGGGAGCAGGAAAGCCAGGCGGGCCCGGGTTGCACGGAGGGGGCCAGCACCTTTCCCCACATCATTCTTCATGTGTCTACTGCGTAGGGCAGGGGGGCTCTGATTTCAAAACCTGACCCCACCGGGAACTGGCTGCAAAACTTGCGCAAGTGGCACCACCTCTGCTGGGCTGTTTCCTCATCTGCCGAGTGGAGCTGGATAAACCCAGCCCTTTGAGGAATAAGGAGCGTGGCAGGTTGAGACGCCTAGCGCAGGCCCAGACACAGCCTCCTGGGTCTCCAGCCGCTCCCACCAGGTGTAAACCAGGATGTCCCTACTTCAGCCCCTGTAGACCTTTCTGGATAAGTCATTAAAGCCCTCCTGCATTGGAGGATGTTTAATGACATCCCTGGGAAACAAAAATGTCTACAGACACAATTAAGTATCCCCTGGGGGCAAAGCTGCCCAACAGTTGAGTAAAGTATGTGGGGCCGTAAGCAGCTCTGAGAAAAGCTGTGTGCAGGTGGCTCCTATCTGTCGCCTCTGTTTCCCTGACAAGGGTCCACACCCTCACACATTCCACCAACGAACATTCTTTGAACACTTCTTCTATGCCAGGCTTGTGTCGGGCCCTAAAGAGAGCACGGAACACAAGAGACTCTCAGAGACTTTACAGTTGGTGGAAGAAACAATTTTGATATAAGGAGATCACATGGCATCATAGGTAAGGTAATGGCCCCCCAAGATGTCCATGCCCTAATCCCAGGAGCCCGTGGCTGTGCTGCCTCACACGGCAAAAGGGACTTTGCACATGCCATTAAATTAAGGCTCTTGAAATGAAGAGATTATCCTGGATCATCCAAATGGACCAAGGTCATCACGAGTCTCTATATATAAGTGAAAAAGAGGGACAGGAAAGTCAGAATCAAAAAAAAAAAAAAAAGAGAGAGAGAGAGATGTAATGATGGAGGCAGGGATCAGAGTCATAAAGAGACAGGAAGATGCTTTGCTGCCGGACTTGAAGATGAAGGAGAGGACCATGAGTCAAAGAGGGCAGTTGGCTTCTGGAAGCCGGAAGTGGCAAGGAAACCGATTTTCCCCTACATCCTTCAGAAGAAACGCATCCTTGATTTTAGTTCAGTAAGACCTATTTCAAACTCCTGGCCTCCAGAACTATGAGATAATAAATTTGTTATTTTAAGACACTTCGTTTGTTGCGATTTCGTACAATGGCAATGCAAAACGAATACAGTTATGTAGTTATGCACAATGCAGGATCTCCGATGAAGGAGCCACGTGTGGTTGCCCAGGTTGCACACTACCCAAAAATAGCTGGCTAAGGAAGTCACTGAAATTTAGCCCACACGCCTCTTTCCAAGGCATGAACCCTTGTAAGGACTATGACTGTTGAGGGGTGAGGATGGGGGGGGCAACTTCTTTCTAATTCATCCACAGGGACTTCCTACATAATAAAAGATTTGGCCACAGGTGGGGCATGGTGGGTAGGGGTCTTTAATTTGCACAAAGGGGCTGCAAACGTAACTGTGGCTCTGTAGGAGACTGACTCTTACTGAGCCAGGACTCACAGAGGAGGTGACAAGCGAGCTAGATATTAAACAGCAAATGTGGAAGGAAGGGGGAGCCGCTCCAAGGAGAAAGAACGGCACAGCTGTCTGAAAGGGTCTGGCGTGCTCAGAGGATGAGGCAGAAGCTCAACCTGGCCGTGAGGGAAGACGACCTGGAGATGCGGGGCTCAGTTTGGGACATTCATGGGACGGCGCCCACATCTGTACATCTGGCAGGAGGACCGGGCTGTTTCATACCAGTCTCCTGATGCGGTTCCAGAGGGACCAGCCTGGACCAAGCTCAGGACCCCCTCCCACCAGCCCTGCCCCAGAACTTCTGCCCCATGGCCCCGGGTTGGCTGTTCCACGACTTGCTTTTAGGGTCTAGCAGTGGGTCCTTTCCTGCGGTGCCCCCCACTTCCCAGCACTTAACTCCAAGACAGAGACTGATGGTGCCTTGACCTCCCCTAATATATTGCCACCAGGGGACCCGAAGCCAGTCCTGCCGTCCCCATCAGGCCACCGCCCCTCCCTGGGCCTGAGTCAAAGTACAAGGAAAAACCATCAAGCTGGGTGCGAGGTTGGCAATACAAATGGCCGTAAGTGGGTTGTTTTCGGGAGGCAAATGGGCCCCCGCAGACTAATGGCCGTCCATGCCTCCCCCCTCCTCGACTCCCCCCGCCCCGTCCTCGACCCCCACCACCACCACCAGAGCTGGCCCAGCTGGAAAGCCGCAGTGGCTCCAGCTCCCCCCACCCACCGCAGCCCTTTTGCTGACAGTATAACCTTCAGGAACCTGAAATTCCTGAGTGGTCCCCAGAGCCCAATGCATCTCGAAAGAAAATTTGTGTAATGTCATTTCAGGCTGTCCCTAATCCAGAATTATTGAGGGGGGGCTGGGACCTGGGAATTGCCTCTGACACTTGACAAATACTTGGCTTTGTGTAAATGGACAGGCTCCTGAAATAACTGCCTTTGGATGTCACATGAAGAGAAATTAATTCTTTATTAACTTCCGCAATGATAATCTAATAAACCCATCGGGCCTCCGGGCCCCAGCATTTAAAGAGCTCGGTGGTTTGGATGCAAATGTCTCCCGACCCCATTTTGTCGGGAATGTGCTCATGGAAAGGAGACATAATCAGCTCAGGAGGTCAGATGTCAGCCCTGGGTCAAAATGGGTGACTTTCTCGGCTCCGGGCGGACCTGAGATTCAGGAGGCACGGCCCTCCCCATGACAAGCAGCTGCACCGGATTTTCTACGAGAGACCTCCTTTCAGATGTTCTGTGCCTTTGTTCCCCCAAAGAGTGTCTGTTCTGGTCAGATGACAGTCTCTGGTTTGGACTTAGCTTTTAAAGTCCCCATAGCCCTGCCCCGCAAGTTCCACAGGACCATTCATTCACTCTTTCCTTCAGCTCCTAGGTGCCTGCCATGCGCCAGACAGGAGAAAAGTCAAGGCCTCCGTCCTCCTTGGGGGCTTGCTGTCTGGTGCGGGGGCAAACAATGCAATTAGCCGTCCTTCTGAGTTGGGGGACATGCTATGAGGACAGAGAAGAGTTGGAAAAGTACAACAATCTCCCTTCTCCTCAGATCTGAGCCCAGATCCCTGCCACCCCGTGGGTTCACAGAGTGACCCATGGGCAGCCCAGCCCAGAGGACTTCAAGTCCTTCAGGCCAGGCCTCTCTGGCGAGGTCCGGGCTCCACGCATGGCCACGAGCAGGGAGAGAAACAGTGTCGAAGGTCTGTTCTGTAGGCGGGAAGAACAGGAGGAGCAAGAGAGGAAATGATCATTGCTCCCCAGAGCTGAGGGGAGACACACAGGCCCTCCCGGGGCCAGGAAATCAGAAACCCCCTGAATGCTAGGGGCAGAAAATCCCAGCCTGATCTTGCGCTTGCATACCCCATACAGCAGGGCACTCACCACCACTCAGGAATACAGAAAACTGGTGACCACACAAGTTCTTGAACAGACCAAAGTGTGTGTGTGTGTCTGTGTGTAAATAAAATTGGAACATGGCAAAAAAGCATATCACAAACTAGTGATGAGACGGATTATGGTGCTAGATCCACGGTCTAACTATAAGAGATCCCAGATGGATTTTAAAACTCAGTAAAAAATCAAATAAAGAGGAGTTCCCGTTGTGGCTCAGCGGTTAATGAACCCGACTAGCATCCATGAGGACGTGGGTTCAGTCCCTGGCCTTGCTCAGTGGGTTGCAGATCTGGCGTTGCCATGAGCTGTGTTGTGGGTTGTAGACATGGCTCAGATCGTGTGTTGCTGTGGCTCTGGCATCGGTTGGTGGCTAAAGCTCCGATTCAACCCCTAGCCTGGGAACCTCCATATGCCACCAGTGTAGCCCTAAAGACCAAAAAAAAAAGAAAGAAAGGAAAATGGGGGGGATGAAGGCAAACGGAATGTAGGGGTAGGGAAAGGATTTTCTGAGCTTGAAAATGACGGACGCATTCACAAAGGAAAAGGTAACGAATGTGACTACATAAAAATGTTAAATTCCTCTGTGTTATAGACTCAAGCATGACAATCAATACCACTTTTTAAAAGGGGCAGAGGTCAGAGGGAGATAATTCTCAAAAGAAGAAATACAAACAGCTGATATGCATATGGAAAAAATGTTCGACCATGCTCATAATCACAGACATGCAAGTTAAAGCTGCCTTGAGGTGGTGTCTTTCACCTAGCCAATTGATTTTTTAAAACTGCAATGCTATGCAATGCTGACGATGGGTTACGTGCCCTCCCATGTCTGTTCACTGACAGCAGGGCAAATTGTTACAACCCTCCTGGAAACTGGTCTTTCTTATGTATCCAGAACTGTAAAATTCTTTGCAGCAGAGTCTTCCGCACACAAAGAACACAGTTTCAAAGGGAGGAAGAGGGGGAGACAGACTTACAAGAGGTATCGACCAAATGGAAAATGGGGCCTTTTGTTTGGATCCTGATTCCAACAAGTTGGCTGCGAGAAAACCTTTTCATGGTAATTGGAGAAAGCAGGACCTCGCCAGATATTAGATGCTACTTAAGAACTACTAGTAATTACTTTGGGTGTGCAAAAGGCATTCTGGTTATGCTTTAAGAGGTTGTCTTACCTATTTAAAAAGTAACACAGCTTTTTGTAAATTTTGGAGATTAATCCCTTATCAGTTGAATCATTTGCAAATATTTTCTCCCATTCTGTGGGTTGCCTTTTCGTTTTGTTTAGGGTTTCCTTAGCTGTGCAGAAACTTTGAAGTTTAATTAAGTCCCATTGGTTTATTTCTCTTTTTATTGTACAAACAGCTCCTACAGCTCAATACCAAAGAAACAAACAACCCCATCCAAAAATGGGCAGAGGATCTAGGCAGACAGTTCTCCAGAGAAGACAT